>VWZG01010736.1:76819-117319 GCA_013396735.1 Grallaria varia
CCCCGCCCCCCGCCGCGCGCCCCCGCCGCGCGCTCCCATGGCGCTGAAGCGGATACAGAAAGTGAGTGGGGCCGGGCCGCGGGAGGGCGCGGGAAGGGTCCCCCGCCCCCACCGCCCCGTTGGTGCTGGGGGTGGCGGCAGCCGGGGCGGCCGGGCTCGGCTCGGCTCNGGTCGCTCCCCCTCCGTCGCTGGCAGCCGGGGAAGGGGAGCGGGCGTGAGGCGAAGCGGGAGGCTCTCGCCGGCCTCCTCGTGGGTTCAGGGCTCTCTGCCTGCCCCGGGCCGCTCCCGCCGCACCGCCGGCCCGGGCGCCGCGCAGGGCGTGTCTCCGGGACAGCCGCTGCCGCCCCAGCGCCGCGAAGTGCCGTTAGCACAGTATTTGGTATGACCTTGGAATGTGTCCCAGCTATACTGGTTTGGGCTGATGTTTTTTAAATGGCCAGGTTCAAGTTGTGGAGTGAATTCCTAGTTTCCTTTTGTTTGGCAAGGCCGAGCTTGTCGCTTGTGCAGTGCAGACTGAAAGGGCACCGTGGGTGGCCAGCATAGGAGCGGAGCTAAGGTTGGCGCTGTGATCAGGATGCAGAATCCGTGGTGGCTGGTTGCAGTTGTGCCATGTGTAGTCGACATTGGTGCTATTCTGGTTCTGTGACAGTGCTGTAATTTCTTCTTCAGGATTCGGTTTTGCTCTTGGAAGTTATTGGTATTGCAGAAATAGCATTCTATAGTAACTGGTTAACCCCCCAGCGAGCAGATTTGGGGCACCCTATAGTAGGTTCCAAGTTACTTGGATGGATTTCTTTCAGAAGTTGGTAGTCATGGCTCGTGCTACAAAGCTTATGCCTTTATAGATAGTGTAATCAAGGGAGACTTTTGTTACTTCATATTGCTCCCTTTTTGTGAATGTTGCATTTGACAATTATATAAAATATTAATAAATAACTACAGTGATTTTCTCTAGCAATAACTCTGTCATGCTTCTACACATTACAGGAATAGTCAGCCTTTTGTTGCCTTTTTAATTTCCCACCTCTGTTCTGAATACCACCTCTTTCTACTTCTAGTTCAGTTTCATTCTGCTGAGGTAAACAGACAAAGAGGGAAGTCTGATAATCTGATATTTTTGAGATGGAGTGGTAGTTTGTGGCTTTCCAAATGAGGTCCTGGTAGAATAGGATTGTTCTTCATATTTTTTCATGTTCCCTGCATAACTTTTCTTTCTGCTTTAAAGACTTCTATACATATTGGAAACCTACCGTTTATTTTAGTGTGGCCTTTAAGAACTTTTTTTGATAGATGTGAAATTATGGTTAGACTGTTTACCAAAGTATCTTTCATCCTATTAGCCTTATTAGATTCTGTTTCTACTCTTTCAAAATGAAGCACTGCTTTCCAATGTGCTGACTGCAACGTAGTATGAGATTTCCTGGTTATGCAATAACTTCTACCCAAAACATAGAGACATACCAGGTAAGGACCTTCCAGAAGAGTTGAGATTAAATTCAGAGCTAGTTAGAGCATACTTCTAGTTTGCTGCAGAAATTACTACTGGTGGTTTTCTTTTTTTTTTCATTAACTACCCTCATCATTCTCTGCTGGCTTTCCAGGAGAAGAAAAAAATTCTACTTGAGGGATTTGTCTGACAGCCTGTTTCTGGAGCAGGAGATGAGAGAGAGTGACAAGGAAATAGGATGGTTTCAAATGAAAAGTTAAAGTGAAGGGGAGCAGTTCAAAAAGGCAAACTATCTTGATGTCACTCTAATACATAGAGCTTTCCTGAAAATAGTGAAACTGGAAGTTTAATGCTAGACGAGATGTGTTTGTATGATGGTGTGTTTATCTCATCTAACTTCCTGATGTTTCAGACTTGCTAAAAAGGTTGATAGTTATGTTGTATCCCAAGGGTAGGAAGGGATAGATCTGGAGTAGAGGAAATGCTGTAAGAACTTAATAGTTTCACAGAGTGCCTAGAGGAATTCTTTGGAGAGCAAAGCACTATTAGAAAATAGTGGCATTGCTTGGGAGCTTGTCAGTCGAGATATACTGTTTGAAGTTAAGCTTGGGTGGATTTACAGTGGTGCAGAACTGTGCCTTTACACAGCTACGGGGTTTAGGTGTCAAGCTTGATCATTCACAGTAATTTTGATAATTTGTGTGTTCAGTATGATAACACCTATGAAGGAAGCTAAGCTGTAACATGCCGATATGTTATTAAGCATATTTTTTCTCATATTGGTTGAAATTCTGATTTCTAAATAGTTTTGCCATTGGGATCTGTGTAGTTGCATCCTACTGTTGGTTGATTGGCCTTGAGGACAGCACATGGCCTTCAAGACTATACACTAGTCATGGAATCATGTATTATGCTTGGGAGCTTTCTTAAAAAATGGGCAACTGAGTAACCAATGAGGGAGCTGATCACTGCAGGTGGAAGTATGTTGATGTTAGTGCTGTGTGTGGAAGAACAATGAGGACATGGAAGTCCTTTGCAGGCACAGCCATCAGTGCTGCCTCCATGACAAATTCATCTTGAATCATTCATCACGTCAAAGAAGCTCAGGTTGAGGGATTCTTACTCGTCTTAACCTGAGGAGTCTGTGTTCGTTTACCTTTTCAGTGCTTTGCTTTGCCATTGTATGAGAAAGGCACTGTATTTCTAACCTACAAAGGTTAGGCTGTGCTGTGTGTGATGTAGAATAGATGTTCCCTGGGGCAGGAGTTACTTCTCTGTAGTCTGTGATGCACCTGTAGTGCATCTGTAGTCTGTGAAAGAATAATGCATGTTTTTGTGGGTGTTGTAAATACCAGATGTTGGAAATTATGAAAACAAAACAAATCATGTAGATTTTAGTTGGGAAGGGGTACTGTGCAAACAAGTCTTTATTCTTGCCACCTCTGAAAATTGAGACACCATGGCTTTTGTGTGAGGTGGGAAATAATTCAGGCTGTCAGGTTGTGCAACTTAGTGTGTAGGTCTGTTCTGTCCATCTGTCTTATGCAGAACCATTTTTCTGCGATTTGTGTTCCAAACTCTTTGTTCATGTATCTAATTGCACAGTTTGCTGTCCTGTCAGATCAATACCGCAGTTGAGGAGATAATTTTCCTTACAAATCCTGTACCTGGGTACTCCTCCAGTGTTAATGGGTGGCTGACATTGTGCTTGTTAATGCCCAGGCTGGCTTGCAATACTTACAAAACCAGTATGTATGTAATTTTGTTACAGGCATAAAAAAATTGGATTTAAGGAGATTTTGGAAGAGATTTTGAAACCAGTTAAAAAAGATAGATTTGAAGACTGGTTTAAAAATAGCTGTTGTTTTGTCTTATTGGTACATACTGGTTGGTTGTTTTTCTTCTACAACTCAGTAAGAATAAAAGCATTCAAACATTTAGTTATTTCAATGAACTGTGTCTGTTTCTTTCAATATATTTCCTATATATGTAGGCTTACAGGACTTGAAAGTTTATGTTGCAAATAACTTTTGTTATTGTAAAGTGACTCAAATGAAATGTATTGATATTTGTGGTTTAGATTTTGACTTTAAACATGCTGTGATTAGATGGTAATAAACATACTGAGGAAACTTTTTTGTCTCTAACATAAAATGTTTTCATTTGCTTTCAAAACATCAGCTGTGATATCACAGCATTTTTTTTGCATTAAAACAATGTATGGAAATAGAATATATACTTTATTACTGAACAACCATTATATCAGTAAATGTGATGATAAATATGTGCTCTACGTTTACCAAATTTATGAAGAACAGAGAATTCTTTAACTAGTCTTAAGATCACTGTGGAGTTTTTTCACAAACGGTTCCAAGCAGCAGTGTATTCCTGGAGTTGGTACATTGTCTAAAATGAGAACAAAAACTTTCAAGGCAATTTAATTTGAGGTAGAGAGTTCTTTTCTGAAAGCTTTTCAAGTTCAAAAAGTATATTGACATGCACAGCATAGAGGTGATTCGTATTTTTACAACACTACTTCATTATCATAACTAAAGGTTACATCCAACCCAGGGGCCATCTACCCTTGTACCACCTTGGTGCCACCCTTAAATCCTCCCTCGGGTCTGCCCCTTGGCACGCCTTCCTAGAATTGAGTCAGGGGTATCAGGACCCCTTTACTCCTTCACCATCGTCTTCTTCACATCACATTCCCCTGGTTGGAGGTTTTCCAAACTTCATGGGTCTTCTATCTTGTTTTGACTACAGTATGTATTGTTATTCTAGCCTTTGTCCATGAGTCCTAAATAAAGTGTTTTGGTCGCTATCTTACCCTTAACTCAGACATTCAGGAATGCAGTACAGAGGTAGAAACTGCTGGTTGCTACTTCAAATATGAGAAGCTATACAGCTACATAAAATTGGCAAAAATATATGCATATATACAAATATATACAAATACGTAAAATCTTAAGGCATCAGGTAGGAAATGAGTCTGTGGTCTACAGCACATATTGTGCAACAAAATAAGAACATAGCTGACAAATGTAAACCTCTGTATTTTAAATAATGGTGTGTGAAAGGTCCTGGTTGTGGTTTTGTGTTGATTAGAGAATGAAAATAGCTTTTAGTGATGCTGCCTGCAGTTTATTTTGGTCTTCTGATAATCCACAGCCTTTTTTTTTTCTGGTTTTTTTTTTTTTTAAACCGGAAAAAACCCCCCAAACTATTTTTAGGGCTCTTTTTGTTGTTACTACTCATGCTCATAGTATCCCTGTGTATCCCTGAGTACTATGCTGAGAACCTTTATCTCCCTGTTACCAAGCATCCTTTATTATGTTATTCCAGGAGCTTTTTGGGAGAGAATGCTGGCTGGTAATCGAGCATGTAACTGTTAAATTGGCCTTGCACTCTTCATCTTTATACTGTATGAAATACATCCTGTATTATTGTTTGACCATGAATACTAGTCTGCACATTCAGAAGTGTCTCCAGCGTTTACAGCTTACCATAGCCTGTGTTTCACAGCTGTTAAACTTGAATCTTACATTTTTGCCTCATGCTGCCTACAGAACTGTTTTGGAGTGTGTGTGGTCATAATTTGGAAGTTTTGCTGTGTCCATCTCCAAGAGAATTCTAGCCAATAGTATTCTATTATACCCTGAAATAGTTTGTATGTTTGAGAGGATTAAAGACTTATTCCTATCACTGTCCTCAGCTTTTCTCTGTATATGTTTATCCTGGCCATACTGGGATAGTGTAGCATGTGTTAGAGTTCTTGACAGATGCTTTTATGCTGTGATATTCACCAGTGTTTGAATAACTGATACTTCTAATGTGTCTCTTGCAGACAAAATTTTGGCTTTGTGTATTCTCATAAAAGATGGTACACCAGAGTACACTGTAGTTCACAGTGGTGACTTTCTCTTTGGAAAGCGAATCTGCACTGCTTTGAGCTCGAGACCCTGTTTGTTACCATATGTACATTAAAGTCTTGCACCAGCATTTTTTATACCAGGGACTAAACATATTCATATAGACCAGGCCTTGAAGTGACCAGACCTGTGTCATGCAGCTACATGATGATAATCCATAAAGCACGGACAAAGCTGCTGTAATCAATTAATTTAAAATAACAGGGGAATCTCTAGTGTAGACTGTGCACTGCCTCACATGCAGTTCTCTTCCACTTCCTGATTGAGGTTTCAGCCCATTAAGCTTTGTAAATCTTCAACCTTGTCCCTTGACAAGGCAAAGTTTTGGCCTTCTTATGAAGAGCATCATTGAGATATTGAATGCAAGAATTCCCTATACAAACCTTTCTTTTGTGAGTATGTAAAGTCATGAAGCAGTTTTTCTACCTCTGCTTTCAGCAAATCCTCACACCTGTTCTGCAGTGTTCGATTCTGGGCACTGGCAAGTTACTTTGACTCAGGGACATTCTGACTATCTCCTTGTGCCATTTCCAAAGGTGTAGGGAAGCTTGAAGCCCAAACCTTACCTCATTTTGCTTCGATTCTGAAGCTTAAATAGCATAATTAACAAAGTAAAGCTGAGTAGTTCTTTTTTATCACAGCTTGATCTGGAATTTCTGAATGTAAGGATTCAAACTCTCCATACTGTTCATTTCAATGTGCACAGTTTGATCACATTACCACTTGTATTCTTAAACCATATTAGTTTCAGTATGTAATTTGATGTGGTTGATTAGGCTTGAATTTGCTTTATGAAGATTTTGAAATTTGCTCTGGCTTTGTTTTCTAACTGCAGAAGGTCTCTGAATGTATTTGTGCCCATTGCTCTCATTTAGTGAAGCTGTTGAAGAGAGCCTTTTCTTCATTGTTATTAGGAAATATTAATAACAGGTGTTGATAGTTCTGGGTCTCATCAAGGTATGATTAAAAATGGGACTTTTTATCCTGAACAAATTTCAGTGCCTTTAGCCTGAAAAAATAGAAAGTGTATACCAGAGAAGCCTTCCCCAGTTCTGCCATTTCTAAAGTACATGTGCATATCCGAAAGAAAACCAATTTGTGTGGGTTTTAGGGTATGTAAAGATCTTGAGGAAAACATCTAGCAAACAAGAGTGCTGTTACAGGCTTGCAACCCTAAAATTAAGTTCTTGCCTTGTCGTTCACATACACATAGAGAATGTTTGCATATACTTTGGAGACTTTCTGAACAGGTTAAGCTACATGTTTTCCCCCATTATTGCCTTGAATTTAGTAGTCAACAATGGCTGTTATAAAACGCATGATTTTTAGTCTTTGAGTTCTCTGTTTTGGCAAACAGTTGTGTGTAGCTATGTAGGTTTGGGTTTTTTTGGTTTTTTTTGTTTTTTGTTTTGTTTTTTTTACTGAGTGTGCAAGACTTAAATCTTCTCTTGTTAGGTTAGATCTTGACTTGCAAATTCTGACAGTGGCTGTAACAACTCTGCTGCTGGTCATGTTTGTGACAGCTCTGCTGACTGCTGGGAACTTGAGACTTGTTGACTCCCTTCGTGTACTGGCAGTGGCTTGGCTTTGCATAGATAGCTGGTTCTCTGCATTACTCTGTAATGAAATTTGAATCCTCCAATTAAAACAGGAACTGCACTTCTCAAGGTTTTTGCTATTTCCTTAATTAGTTAAAATCTAGCCCAGGGTGTTGTTTCTGGACCCACATACAGTTTCACCAAGAGAATAAAGTGCAGATGATAAATGCTAGTTAGCAACTAGAGCTATTTCAGTGTACGAAGAAGTGTCTCATCTTAAATCACAAGGATTGTGAGAAGCGACTTCAAAGCAGAAGTAAGATATGGTACAGTGCCTTTCTTTGAATTCAGGGCCAAGAGTGGATCTGTGAAGTCTGGCTGAATTTAGGTGCCAGGTTTATGGCAAATTGAGTTGAAATATTTACCAGATTGTCATAAATGGGAAGATATATCACAGTAGCTGAGAAGTGCAGATTTTTAACCCTTCGAATTGTTAGCAAGATTTGATCAAGCTAAGTACACAAATTCTACACTTAAGTTAAACTTAGTTCCAATTTAAACCTTGATTTTGGAAGTATTTGCCTTGATCAACGTTTTTTGAGTAGGAATGTTTTCACTGTTACTCCTTAAGGTAAATTTGAGGTATTTGCAGACCTTCTTATGTCTATTGTTGACTTAAATGTGTACATTTTGAGTAATGAACTGAGTTACAAAAAATTTAGCACATATCTTTTAACTTACTTCAAAGGAATTATTTACACATAGTCACTAAGTTACCCCAGCACAGTTCCTCTCAGCCTAGAACTGGAAAAAGTTCTTTATCCTTAGTACAGTACAAGTTCAGACATCAAAAGTAATATATTGAATTAAACAAGGAAAATCAACTACTTTTAATGACTGGCTTGTTTTCTGCTTGATATAGCAATGATAATTGAGATGAAAAGCTGAGCTGGTTTTGTGTAATCAAATAATAATTTTAAATTATTAGTCCACTAATAATTTAGTCCACTGTGTGGACTCCTGCAAGAGAAATAAATCCGCTGACCCACAAAAGCTTTTGTGAGTGCCTAAGTTTCAACTTTCTTGGGAGTTTTTTAGTAGTCATTTAAAAGAAAAAAGGCATGGAGGGAATGAAATCAAGGTATAACAAATAAGATGTAAGAACTAATGTTTTTCCTTGAGTTTCAGTTTAGTTAGGAACCTTTGTGTTATGTTTGTATGTCATCTCCATGGAGGCTAAGCTAATGTATGTAGACTAGGCCAATGCAGAAACTTTTGTAAAATGAAAAGCTAAAGGAACAATTAGATTAGCACATAACTACAAATTAAGCAGTGAGTTTACAGAAAAATTAAGAAACCCTTTTCTTTTTTTTTTTTGTCTCCTTCAGTATATTCCACTTACTATGAACCTGGTTGCAGGTCTTAAATACTTTTATATTAATTTCTAGCACAGTGTTGGCTGCAGACCATCTAGCAAAAAAATTTTCAGTCGCAATGGGTCTTTCAAGCATTGATTGTTTTGTCAAAATACCACAAGAAAATTCCCACAGGTTTAACAAAATTGGTTTTTGTTCTTAATTTTGAAGGGATACTGCTGAGTGATGTGTATTTTCACAGAGATGTCTTTCAAATATTTTTGTGTTTCTTACAGGAATTAAGTGATCTGCAGCGAGACCCACCGGCCCACTGTTCTGCCGGACCTGTTGGAGATGACTGTAAGCTCTTCATTGTCAGATGAATTTATTTATTTTTCAGTTATGAAAGAGCTCAGAAAATCTCTAATTGTTTTATCTTTTTGACTTTCAGTGTTTCATTGGCAAGCAACTATTATGGGACCTGTAAGTATTTAATTCATGCCCCTTAGAATGTAAGATCTTGCTTTCCTTTGTGTTATGGAAGGATTCATTTGGGTTTCTATAAACATGGCAGTCACATTCAGCTGTGCTGTGTATAGACTGATTGAGGGTGATGATGTTGTTTGTAGTAGTCTGGTACTAGTTGCTTTCTGTAACTGTTCCAAAAACTATCCTCTTCATGAAGTTAGTGGTGCTTAGTCAGTCAACAGTGGTGCTCGAGTTTGTGGGGCAGCTACACAGCAAAGAGCTTGCTTTTCAAAGATGATCAAATCAGTTCTGGAAGATTCATCCATTTGAAAGGACAAAGAGTAGGTAAAATCCAGTATTAAAGTTGGTAACTGTAAATAAGAGTGAAGTTGCACAGGGTGATTTGGGGACTTTTAGATAGAACTTACTTTATTTGATGACTGTGATGTGGCTCTGGCAAAAGCAGACAACTTTTGCAAAATGCAGGACAGCAGTTGTGGGTGCTCTTGCTGGTTTCTGCGTGAGAAGGTTGCCTTCCTTGGGTTGATCTGTAAAGAGATCTGTAAAGACCCCAGTTATGATGCTTATCAAGGAAATGACATAAGAAAGGACAATGAAGCTTAAAATCAGAAAGTTTTAAAGGAAAACTGAAAAGAACCTTAGCAAAAAAGAATAAAGAACAAATTGATTGGAGGGAAGGTGTGTTTATTAATATTCTGGTAAGGAGTTTGTATTCCTAGTGTTTTCCTTTTGGACTTACAAATTTGGAAAGAAGAGTCTCTGGTTCAGATGGTGAACTGAGGTGAGCAAGGTGAAATTTTGAACACTTAATCCATTAAGATGCAGCGTGTAGAAAAACTGAATTGTGTCTGCTTTGAGACAATTTCTTCATTTTTAGCACAGCTGCCCTGAAGCAGTGGAAGATTGGTCACTGATTTGCCAGTGGTGTGTTGGAATCTGTTGTCCAACTTGTCAATGGCCCAGCTGCAGCTGTTTTTCTATAGTTTACTAACGGTTTTGCCATTTTTCTTGAACAGTCACGTTCTTTGCCATACAAAGTCCTTTTGACCCTTGCTCTTTTCCACTGAGATAAGGGTCAACAGCAAAGCAACAAAGAAGAGTCAGTAAAGCTTATGTGCTGATTACCATCGGTAATGTCTCTGTCCTGAATAACTGATGGCGTAAGGCAAATACTAGCACATAAATTTTGGCTTAAATTCCATTTTCTTCTCCAGCTTGCAGTTTACCTTTCATATTCTATAGTGGAAAGTATTCTTTTCTTTGCTTCACCTTACTCAGATGTCTCTAGTTAAGGGTAAGAATGAGCATGTCTTGCTAACCTTTTTCAGCACTACCTGCTGAGATACAGGAACAGAACACCTCAGGATATTAATACTTTATCAAGATAACAAAAGGAATGAGGGATGTGCATTCTGTATGTTTCCTGATGGAAAAAAGACTAAAGCTTACCTTCAGAATTCGCTTCCTATGTGTGGAAGTATAGGGTAACCTCTTCTGTGTATGTTTATCATAAATTTGTTTTATATACCTTGCTCATAAAACTTACTGTGACTTCAGTTTACCTTTTCTCCTACACTGGACGTGTCTCATCTTCAGCTTATTTTAACCTAGAAAATTCATTTAGTACCAGTCCTTTCAAACTTAACTGGAAATACAGTGGGAACCTCTTCTGACCGTATCTAATGCTGACTTACCATGACTATATACAACCTGTCTTACAATGCAACACTGTCTGCAGTTTGAGCATGTAAGATGGCATGTCTTAGTGGACCATTTGTGGCTCTACCTCTTGTAGTCATCTCTAAAACTATTCATTTCGAAGGTAAATATTTTTAGAAACAGTCTTATGGAAACTTGTGTTTCCATAACAAAACCCAAAAACCTGATCTACAGCTTTGCTGGAACTGACTTCCTGTGTTGCCATTTTAAACCTACTACTTAATGAGAGTGGTTTTCTTCTTTCCCTTAATCAGAAATGGCAGAACTTCTCTCTATCATTTAGCATCAAAACTTTTCTGCTCATTTTTTTTAGTTAATAACAACTGAGTTATTTCTATCTTGTAGCTGTGTGCAACCTGGACATAAACCTGTGCACAGGTTTTCTAACAAAATGCATGTTCACAGATTTGTACAGGTCACAAAGATGTTGTGTGTTTTAAAACTCCCCGATGTCTTCATGATGAACTGCATTATGTTGGAAAATTCTGCTCTTTGCATCTGCAAAGAGAAACCACTTCTTAAGGTAAGTATATTTGTAGCTTAAGGATGGAGGAGGATCAGAACAGGTGTGGTCTTGCACGGAGACTGGATTTGGAGATCCTGCTCTTGGTTTTGTGTTCCCCTCAGTGCAGTAAAGCTATTGATCCACAGATTTGTAGCTCCACCAGTGAAACACTGCTCCCACCCTTTCTCTTCCCAAAAGGGCAGTGCTCAGTAGCTGTGTTGTGCCGTTGCAGTAGTAGCCATGATTTGCTCTACTGTAGTTCTGCAGGTCAGTGGGAGGGTTCAATTCCCTCTGTGTTGGATTTTCTTTGGAAGGTTATCTGCATTTGAAAGGGAAGCTTTAAAATAGCTGAAATATATTAATGTGTTTTATTTGGTTTGTTTTTTCTCCCCAGCCTGATAGTGCATATCAAGGGGGTGTGTTTTTTCTCACAGTTCACTTTCCAACAGACTATCCTTTCAAACCACCAAAAGTAAGTACTTTCCTTGAACTTATCACATTTTTTGTCAAAGATTTGTTTCTGTATCTTAGTTGTTTGAGACTTGATTTTCAAAGTTGAAACCAGAAAGGCGAGCAATAGTATACCTGTTCATGGTGGGTGAACAGATCAGATGGTAAAAAAATCATGTTGGCAGATCTAGTATGACTGGAAAGGAAGGGATGATGTTAAGGATTCCAAACGTGAGAAACATAACTTGATGTTGCTTGGTTTGATTTTATTTTTTATTACAGATTGCTTTTACAACAAAAATATATCACCCAAACATAAACAGTAATGGGAGTATTTGTCTTGATATCCTGAGATCGCAATGGTCACCAGCTCTGACTGTATCTAAAGGTAAACTCACTGATTTGATAATGCTTTTATGCAATTGCATACACTGCCATGGCATTTTTTTTGTGTACTATTGCACTGTTTTAAAGGTGGCAGTGGGAACTCATTAATGTTGCTTGTTTCCGAAGAGGCAAATTCCATTGGAATTCTTGTTATGATCCAGGATCTTGCACAGTTTATTGGGAGTGTCATATTGCAAAAAAATATGTGCATGGCAAAGAAATGTTCTAAAACAAGTTGAATAAGATGATAAATGTCCAATTAGCCTGAAATGCAAATCCTTTATTGTAGCTGACAGTCATGCAGAACTGAGGAGAAACTGATGAGCAGGGCTTCAAAGTCAAATGAATTTGGATGTAAATGGAAAACCCTAATACTTGCATGTGTGGGCTTACATAATTGTCTGTTGATGTCTCTTTGGGTTGCTTGAGCATCCTTATGTAGGATAAGGTCTTAATTACACTTTATTTTAAAATGAGATTAAATTGTTCTGATTTGCATTCATCTGTAAGACAAATATTTTAGAATAGCTTCTTTCAAGTCATCAGTAAAAGATTTATTAAGATATTCTTGTCTTGTAGTTAAACTTTCTCAAGTTGAATGTTGTAGATTTGTGGAACATTGAGTTAACAGTTAAGCAGTTCTTTTGTTGTAGGCATTTTGTGTCACTTCTAAAGCTGTTTAAAATGGGGGTGCTGTTGTTTTTTCTCACCCACCTTCAAAATGCTAAGGCACACTTTGTCATATTACAGAAATTTCTCATGTGACTCAGAAGGTTAAACAGTATCACATCTTGTTCTGTGCTTGAGAGCTCTTTAAACCATGTGTCTTTTTCAGAACAATGTCATTGCATTAGGTGTACAAGCAAAGAAAAAATTGTTAGTCTTTGTTCAATGGAAATTGGTCTATGCAATTCCAGTTGCTGTCACTCCTTGGAAAAGCAACTTCTCAGGCACACAGCCTCATGCAGTGATCTCATAGGCTGTATAAAATCTAATACTGTTTCCTGAAGTCATTGCTGAAGATATGAGTTACTCTTGTGTGTCACTGGTATCAGCTTTTCACATAAATTAGTTGTTTTATAGCTATGCAAAAATTTTCTTGTTTCTAATTATTTAGCAAATGAAAGTTGGCACTTAGGTTTAACAACACATGGCCTCTACAACTGGAAACTTCTATATTTTTAGATCATCAGTTTTCTGTCTCTTGTTGAGCACTTCTTCAGTTATAAAGTGGAGCAGTCTGCTGGTCTCATGTTCTGATACGATGTGCTTTTAACTCACTTGCACATTATATATGTCATAAACTGGAAATTAGCTCAGTAACTCAGGGAAGTTTCTCCTTTCTAGTCCTTGTTTTACTGAATCAAAGGTTTACACCATACTGGTAGCACCTCCAGTTGGTGTGACTATGTATTCCAACCTGATTTTCTAATGTTACTGGCACTTAATAAATAAATCAGTATTGAAGTTGCTGAACTTGCTACTGCTGGAAAGATGTGGGCTCTTGGGTAACAACATAAGGCGGGAGCAGGGGGGAAAGGTATTCTACAGCAGATTCTTGTAGTAGCATCAGGTTCCCTTTCACAACACATTTAGAACGATTTATCTGCGTACTCTCGTGTGCATATTAGTTCTGAGTATAAAAATAGAAATTTCCTGAAAAAAATCAAATATCCTTGATTCAATACTAGGAAATGAATATGGAATTATAAGTGAATACCTGCATGTAATGCTGATGAAGTATTTTCACAAAATGGAAGTCACACTTTAGTGAAATGTTCCTGTGGTTGAGAGAATAACTGTCAGCACAGAAGTGGAGAAGGACATGCATATATAGAGTACTGCACGGCAATGTAATATTAACTATATTAGTTATATTAAATAATTGCAGATGAAAGGTTTAATTTGAGCAAATACTTTCATGCAACTGTGTGGCCTGTAATTTCTTTAATGTTCATAGACTAAAATGTGGGAGAGAGATCATTACAGAAGGTACAAGTCCATGGGTTGCATATTCTCTAGGCTTGTATCAGGTGTTGTTTACTTAGGCCCTAGAAAAATGATGCTGTATAAACATTTCTGAACAGAACTGTTACATGACAGCTTAATACTAATATGCATTCTTTTTCCAATCTCCCTTCCACCACCATTCTTCAGTGTACTGGAATATATTAAAGTATTATAGAAATAAAGCAAACTAACTTGTTTAATCTAGTGTCTCTTTTTTTTAGTTTTATTGTCCATATGCTCCTTACTTTGTGATCCTAACCCAGATGATCCTTTAGTGCCAGATATTGCACAGATCTACAAGTCAGACAAGGAAAAGTGAGTATAACATATACATAATTGTGTGTGTGGTACTTGCAGATGGTTATCTGCTATGCACCTTCTATCTTAGTTTCAGCAATACTCTTTTCATAGATTTCTACAGGATTAGGATTAGATTTTTAAATCTTGAAAATAGCCATGGCAAGTAGAAAACTGTAGGCATTGTGCATGCCTACATAGGTACTATTATGGGTACCTAATTTTTTTTTGTACTTAGTTACATAAAACCATCACACTTTTGTGGGTTGTCTTATATTCATTGCATGAAGAATGATTTCCTGAACATGAATTATGCCTTGCTACTGTGATCCTCTGGTTGTAAAACCTGTACAGAAGAATTTTTGACTTTTTGGTTAACTGAATTGTTTGGTACCTATTTTTTAGTATTGAGCCATTGAAGATTTGTTGCAGTGTTTGGCTCATTGCATATGCCACAGGTTCAGGTGGATTTGAGTATTGCTTTTACCTTGAGCAGTGGGTAAAAAAGGAGTGATGTAGAAGTTACACAGAAGTTAGTGGTCTGGTATTTCTCACCCTAGACTAAGAATTATTAAAATGGTCTTTTACTGACTGTTCGGTGTCTGGTACAGTCAAATCATGTGACTCACCTCTGGAGCACTTGAACTCTATAGCTTGTTCTGCAAAGCAGATTGTGTTGAGGATGTTGTGCATCAGCTTCTCCCCATGTGTGTCTCAACTTTTGGTCACCTGCCTACTTACTAGTGATTTCAGCTATTCTGCCTCCTGTTTGTTAAGGAAGTGAATGAGAGGCTTTTTTCTCTCTCCAAAACTCAACATTTAATCATTGCTAGAGAAAGTGAGAAAATGTGTAGTCTTGGCTATAGCTTTAACTTCTTATGCTGATCACCTATTAAATTTTTTCTCTCATCTTGGATTTAGGTAATGAATTATGTGGCTGGTTACCTCTGAGCATTTATCTATGAATACTTTAGTATAAGTAAAGATCCAAATACTTGTATGGTAGCATATTATTAAGAAGAAAACCAATTAGTACATGAGTTATTACACTGATTGTAAGAAACACATTTAAAAACTTGCCAGCATTTTTCTCTGAATGCGAGGGGAAGTTGTGAACTATCTAAGGTCATTCACCCTTGGGATTGCTACTCAGCTTCATACCAGAAGGAAAAGACCCAAGACTTAAAATCCAGTAAAAACTGCTTTCCAGAAAATTTTCCTTTCAAATTCTGAAATGCAGATGGCAGTGCAGAATGAAGAATAAAACCCCAGTTAATTATACTGAATTTTATGCAACTAAAATGTGTGAACTTCATCAGAATGTTAATAGCATACACACACAGGAATAATTGGCAACAAATTCATGTTAAGGTACAAATAAGGGAACTGACTGTGAAATGCAAATTAATTATGCACAATGATATGAATTTTAATGCAAACCTGTGAGATTGGTTTTGAGACTGAATAGCTCTATTAGGTAACCTTAGAAACTGAACATATGGTGAGTGTATGTTTCTTGGCTTTTAGACTGTTTAACGTTCTTTGACTCAGTGCTCAGAGGTGAAAAGCTCAGTAACACTTGTATTAAGTAAATATGTGGCCATTGTCAATATATCACTAACTGCTCTTCACTGTAATGCCTTCTCTCTGCACAGATACAACAGACATGCTAGAGAATGGACTCAGAAATATGCAATGTAAACTTGTGAAGACTTTCATATACCACAGAGTACTGTAAATTCTAGGGTTTTTTCAAAATTAGAAGGAAATGGAGCACAGTTTGTGTTTTCAATGTAACATAACTCCCCTTGAATTTTTTTTTTTCACCCATGTAAGTGTGTTTCTGGAGCAAGGGAGAACAAACTTCCAAAAATAACCCTGTGACTGTGATAAGAATATTTATCCTCTTTGTATGCTTTGCAGAAGACATTTATTAGGTTTTTAAGAGTTGGACATTTGCATCTTCAGACTACAAGATCTATAATGCAGTTAGTAAAGCAACCAGATTATTTTTGCTGGGAAAAGTAGCTGGTTTTATGTGATGAATACTGTATGTGTGTCATTGAAGTACGTTGTCTGTTTCAAAAGTGTATTCAAATTTCTTTCTGTTAGTTCACTTACATAATTTGTATTTTTTTACTGTACAGGCTAAATATTTTATTTACACTGTAAGTCATTTAATTTTAGACTTGCTTGTGCACAGTATTGACAAGATACAACTGGTAGTAATGAAAATAATTGGAGTATCCCACTCATTAGGATACTCTAAAGACTGATTGCAGATTTCTTAAAAACTAAAATGATCTTGGCACTGTAATTATTTGTATGCTGACTATGGAAAAACACTTGGTTTTGATCCTGTTGCATACTTAATTTTATTGCAATGTGAACTAATTGCACTGCTATGTAACTGTTTCATTGCTATCCACAACTGATTTTTGCCATGTGGGCAACATAACACTATCCCAGACCTTTTACAAATCTAAATGTAGCCTTTTCCATATAAATAAAATGCATTTTCTACTACTTTTCTTTGCTGTTTTTTTATTTTAACTCATGCATATTCTTAAAGTACTTAAAGATCTCTCTAACACTAGAAATCACCAATAGTAAATATGCATGTGTCTTGTAGACAGAAAGACAAATAAAGCCATGTATCATGTACTACTTAGAACTGGGTTGCAATTAATTTTTATGCTAGCTTTAGCCTAATGGATTTAACATGCTATGCCCATTGTTGAATATAGGATTTCAACTAGTTTAATGTCATGCTACACCTATATTTCATCTATGGAGGAGATAACCACAAGTGTCTGGAAACCACTTGTTTTGTATTTGTCATATCAGAGTGGTAAATTCCTCACACTTGAAGGTAACTTTTCCATTAAGTGGCACTTCAGTTGCGTTAGACTATGCATGTGGAAAACCAGTAGTGCTAAAGAGGGGCCATTTGTTCTTAAAAGGTACATAAGAAGCAGAAAAACTGATTTCATACCCTGCATCCTTCTTGGTTATCTGAAAATGAAAATGGCTGACTAAATGTTTTTCTCAGTACCTTGCACATGGGAAAAAAAAAACCCTGACTTGCAATTGGGAAATTTGTCACAATACATTTTTAAGATGACAAATATATTTCATTTGGGATTTCTTTCGTTTTTCTAATATATTCTAAATTGGAATTTGGGCTATAGGTGGTAAGTGTGCAGAGTAGGAACTTTTTTCCCTACCAGTGGAACATTAATCTTCATGTTTGCTGATTTACTGACCCAAAGGCTCACATATGGGAAAATGTAATTTCTGTGCTGCAGTTTTATCAATGATGTAATGTTATTTAAAACAATAGCTTGATTGAGAGTGGCTCTATTAATCTTGAAATATCCCTGTTCAGTTTGGAAACTGAATAAATGGATTTTTTTGTCACCGATTGTTTCATTATATGTGATCAGGACAATTTAGCTAGGAAGGGAAAGCCATCCTTTATAGTTCTTACTCAAATGGTGGTAAAAAAACTTTGACCATCAGAATGTGTTCCCAGAACTTTTATTTTTCTAGATCAGTGGTAATCTGTTTGTACTAGAAGTTATTTAAGTGTTTGCAATACCTACACTGAACTGTATGAAATTGGAAGTTTGTCTTCCATTTTGGAATACTCTCTTTTGGTTTATCAGTTTGTGTTAGAGGTGGTTTGAAAACATTTGTACTTCAACTGGTAATGTTTCTGTTGGGTGCCCTGCATGCAAGAATGACTTTCCATCACAGTGTGAAACCAGCAGAATGATATAAAACCAACACCAATGTGTAGGGTATAATTTGGGTTTGATTTGTGGAGATAAACATCTCTGCTACTGCTCATTCAGAGCTGCTCTGTTAGAGAAATGCTGTTTTACGGGGGCTGGAGGGGTGGGGAATTAGAGGTGAAAAGTCACTTCCTCCTGTGCTGTTTACTATGATGGATAAAAAATTTAAAATTTTCTTGTCCTTTTGCCCCGACAAGTGGTCGGTGCTGCGGCGTCTGTTGTGTCAGACACGGCTGCACCACAAGGGCTCGCCATGAAGAGGAAACGGTGCGGCTCATTTCGGCCACACCTCATCAGCACGATAGTTAATTAGCGCTTAGCTGGTTTCTGATCGCGGGTACAGTTTTCTGCGTGCGCACACTCCCTGCAGGCGAGTATAATATTCACAAATGCCGTTCACAAGCTCCTGCGCCCTAACCCAGCCGAGCCCTCGAGGCCCCGCCCCCGCCGCAGTCCCAGGGTGCCGCGCGCCCCCCCGTGCGCAGGCGCGGCGGGTCGGGATGGCGGCGGCGCTGGGCCTGGGCCTGGGCCGGGGCCTGGTCACGATCACGATCACGGGCGGGCGGCGGCTCCTCCGGTGCGAGACTGCGGGCGCGGGGCTGCGGGAGCGGGTGGCCGGGGCCCGCGTCGCTGGGGTGGCTGTGACCGGCGGTGCTGTTGTCTGCAGGCCCGGCGGCGCGGCGGAGCAGTGCCTGTCCCGGGGGATCAGCTCGGATCAGCGCCCGAAGCGGCCCCTCACCGCCTATTTCCGCTTTCTGGAGGAAAACCGTTCGGCTTTTCGGGAAAAAAACCCAGGTAGGAGGTGTGAGGGGAGGCGAGTCCGCAGGGCCGTGTGCGGAGCTGAGCCGGGAGGGGGGACGAGCCCCGTGTGCGGAGCCGCCCTCGTGAAGGAGCTGAAGGCCCTCCCCGCCGTGTGGGAGACGCAGCCCAGCCGTTCATACGCAGCATGCCCCAAGCGGATCCAGCATAGCCGTGCCTACTGCCTGCACGTGTATTAGCCTTGTCTTCTGTGCTTCATAACTCAAAAAAGTGAACTTTAAAAATGTCCTGTGAAAGATCTCACTTGGGGAATACATATTAACAGTTATTTTTCGTTCTCAGCTATTTTTGGACCCGTATGCATTTGAAGTACACTTTTGCTGATAATAAGGAGCCACATGTGATTTTATTTTGATGCTTAGTAGTTGAAAAGCTATAGGTACTGGAGGATCTGACAGTATACGGGAAAAGAAGCAAATGCATGGAGGGGAAAAACAGTTTTCTGTGAATACACTTAATTTACTATGAGAAACTTTATTTACAGGCAACGCAGTCATTCTTGCCAGAGAGCAGCAAAATTGAAAGCTGTGCTGGTTTTGAAATACTGTTGAAATGAAGGTTAAAGAACTGTGATCATACTGGGCAAGTCCTGAGCTAAACTTAAGTAGGGAAAACCATTTGATATCCTGTTTAGCTCAGCAGTTCAAGAGTTCCACAGTCAAAAGGTTGGAAACTGAACTATCAGAGCTTTCTGTAGTTACATACTACACCAGTGTTTTCCACATTTCCAAAATTTGAATAAGGTGCAAATAAATATACTGGATCTTAAATACAAATTGGAGTCTTTAAGTTTTCTTGTTGCAATAGAAGTAGTGGTCAAAAATAACCTAATAACTTATTTATTTTCTTTAATCATTGGCCAAAGCATTGTATTTTCAAAGATTTTAGGGTGGATCTACTTGGACTAAAACCTCTCAATTTGTCTTATTTTTCCAGAATTCTGGAAGTCAGGTTACTGAGAAGAGCTTAGTTTTGCTTTTCCACCTTTGAGGTGGCTGAGCTTTATATTTGAGGTGGGAGACAAGCTCATTTGTCTTGGGGTTTTTTTTATTGTGAAGTAGAGGAAAAGCCTGTAAAAGATTTTTCAAGAAAAGGTAATGTTATATCCTCTTTGCACCACCCTTGTGTTTGGTTGTTTGGAGTGGGGGGGAGGTTCATTTTTAAAAAAAATTATTAGTCTTTTCCCCTTCACAAATTCAAGTCTGGCTGCAGGTCTCATCAAATGACCATGGTGCAAGAGCCAGAGTCGAAGACAATCAGCTGAAAACCAGACTCAAGTCCACTAGTTTTGTTTGTGGCACAAGGAAGTTACTTTTTTTTAACTGTAGTTCTTTTGAATGATATTTTTAAGTAAAGGACTTTAAGAAAGGTCACAGAATCATAGAATACGCTGAGTTGGAAGGGACATACAAGAATCATCATACAACAGAAGGGGATATATGATTTATCAGGTGGATAAAATCACGTACTTGCTTTGAAGAATTCAGCAGACTCTCTTTGCTAAAAAACGAGAACTGGAAATTTTACTTTTGGTTTCTTCCCTGCTTCTCCTTCCAAATTCAGACTGTCTTGCATTTTATAGAAAAAGATCCAGCTCAAAAGAAAGAAAAATTGAATTGTTGTGCAGTGGTAATAGCTGCCTTAAAATGGTGCGTCAGGTTATAACTGCATGTTTCATTCCAGCTTGAACCAAGAGCAGTGACTCTTCCCCCTTCCCAAAACACTACGGTTCCTTTTAACTGCCACAGTAAGGTAGTCTTATGAAAGGATGAAAATATATTTGTACTAAAACCAGTATTTGTGACAACTTTCCTTGGGAAAATTCAAGAACCTTACTACAGATACAATGCTGACCTTTTTTTTTTTTTGTCTTCTCATTTTATTGTACAGAAGCAAGCAACATAGAGCTGATTAAAAAATTAGCAGGTGCTTGGAAGGAGTTACCAGCATCACAGAAGCAGGTAAGGGTGTATCTTTGCCCTGAGTGCTTTGAACTCTATATAGTCTTGGTGGCTGTTTTATTTGATTTGATGTCCCTTGTGGATTTTTTTTTTAGTGTGGGTTTTTTTGGGTTGTTTGTTTTTTTGTTTTTTTGTTTTTCATTGGTTGGTTTGTTTTTAAACAACAGTTTAAAAAACATGTGTGTACGAATGTTCAGACATTGGGAGATTTGGGGGAAGTGTGGTGAGTTGATCCTGGCTGCACACTGGGTGCCCAGCAAAGCCACTCTAAGCTGGGCAGAGGAGAGAAAATACACCAAAAGATTTGTGCATTGGGATAAAGGTAGGGAGAGATCCCTCACCAGTTACAGTCAAGGCAAAACAAACTTCGCCTGGGGAAATCAGTTTATTACCAACCAAATCAGAGTAGGATAATGAGAAATAAGACCTTAAAACACCTTTCCTCCTCCTTCCCAGGCGCAGCTTCATTCTCGATTTTTCTGCTTCCAGCTGCCAGTGGTGCAGGGGGATGGGGAATGGGAGCTGAGGTCAGTTCATCGCATGTTGTCTCTGCTGCTCCTTCCTGCTCAGAGGAAGAACTCCTCACACTCTGCCCTTGTTGTGGCATGGGGTCCCTCCTAGAGGAAACAGTCCTCCATGAACTGCTCCCAGTGTGATTCTTTCCCATGTGCTGCAGTTCCTCAGGAACTGCTCCAGCATGGGTCACTTTGCATGAAGTGCAGTTCCTCAGGAACAGTGTGCAGTTCCAGTGTGGGTCCCCTCCCAGGGCCACAGCCCCCTTCGGGCATCCCCATGCTCTGTAATGGGCTCCTCCACAGGCTGCCACTGGATCTCTGCTCCCCCATGGAGCTCTGTGGGCTGCAGGGGCACAGCTGCCTCACCATGGGCTGCAGGGGAATCTGCTCCATCACCTGGAGCACCTCCTCCCTCTTCTTCTGCTCTGACCATGGGATCTGTAGAAATTTTGTTCCCACACAGTCTTACTCCTCTCAAGCTGAAGTTATGCAGTTTTCTTTTTTCTCTTCTGAACACCCTTATCCCAGAGGCACCACCATCACCTTGGCCAGCTGTGGGTGCCTCTTGCAGCTGGCTGGCATTGGCTCCATCGGACATGGCAGCTTCTCACAGGAGCCATCCCTGTACCCCCTTGCCACCAAAACCTTGCAAACCCAATACAGGAAGATATTTTCATGTACGCATGACCTTTATTTTCATATTTTTAATCTGTTACCAGAGAAATGATACAGCTCTTGCTCCATGTGGCTGTGTGCCGGGGAACCAATTATTTTCCCTTTTTGAATGGTAATTGTGTACATGGTGCATTACATGTATAATAACATAAGTTTTGTAAACTTATTCCGCTTTCATGTGCATAAATTAGGTGAAACCTCAGCTAATTTTGATGAAAGGGCCAACTTTTTTTTTGCCGCATGTAAATTTCTTTAAGAGTCATCAAATTCACTTTTAGTCAGAAGTAGTAAAGTTTCTCTAAGAGTGGAAGTTTCAAGTGATAATGTAAAGTAACTCTAGGACTGCTGAATTTAAGTGCCATTGATAGCAAAGTAATAATTGTTCTTCCTTGATTGTAGTTAGCAATTAGATGCACCTAGGAACTAATTGCAGTTCTCTAGCTAAAGTAATATAATTTTTCTATAGAATTGATGTGCTCTCGTATCCCTTCTGGACTTGTCACTCTGTGTCCTTTCCCCTTTGTGTGTCTGAAATGGAGAAGAGCGGGGTGATCAGGCAAATGAAAGTCTGATGTTCCAGGGTAATTTTTTTCAGTCTGTAATTTTTTTACTCATAGATTAGAAGTGTTAGCTTGTCTAATAGTTAAGTGCTTCTGACTGGAAGCATCTATTTAAGGCTGGTAATGATTTGTGTTGTAGGTTTACGAGGAAGCAAGAAAGACAGACTGGCAAAGATATGGAGAGCAGTTGGCCAAATATAAAGCCCAACTAACTCCAGCCCAGGCTGCAGCTTTGAAAGAGGAAAGGAGAAAACAACTGGCAAAGAGACGATCACTCAGGGCAAAAAGAGTAAGTATATTGAAGTTCAAGTTTCTTTTCTCTCAAGAAACCTGAAGTCTGTCTAGTATAAAGAGCAGAGTTGAAGCATGTTTTGGAAGTACAAAACCAGCTCAGAATAGAAGAAAACACACAACAAACACAAAACCCAAAAAGTGCCATGAACTAAATATTATTGTTGGTGTTAGCAGTTATATTAGTGGCTTTCCTGTGCTTGAAGAACACAGAGCTAGCACATATCTTTGTGCTTAAAGGTAGCTTCTCTGGTTTTTTCTCCCTATTCCTAGAGCTGCCAGAGAAAGGATAGGTAATAAAAGGCGTTTGGACCAGCAACACTTTCTTTGGATGGGAAGACATCCAGAAATGGCTTTTCACAAAGGCCTTGTATTGGTTACCTCAGTGGCCCCTACCAGGCAGCAGCTCTTTGAAGCAGCCTGTTTCCATTCCTGCCACTTTGCTGTCAGTGTGGCTGCTGCCATTGTAAATTGGGGCTGCAGAGGTGTGTCTGGTTACTAGTATCCTTTACTAGCATATTCATGCAGGCCATCTTCCCTATTCCCTTCTAGTATCCTTTACTAGCATATTCATGCAGGCCATCTTCCCTATTCCCTTCTAGCTGGTTTATATATAAATCCTGAGAGACAGAATTGTGGTTGGTCTAGTAGCAAAATCATTCAAATGGGTTACTTAGTGCTTTCTCCTTTCTGTGAATTAAACTGCTGGTGTCACATTGCAAAGTGACATTAATTTGATTTAAACGACCTCTGCTTGGAGGAAGTTTTTAGTCCACATGATTGTGATGATCCTTTTTTAGCATATGGCACCACAAGGAATTTAGCTAGCATATTTAATCCCTAAGCAGATGTTAATTTGCAGCACCCAGGCTCCAATGGGAATGTCAGGACCAGAAAAAAGCAAGAAGTGTGATTGTGCTCATAACTTCTCGTGCCATCATCCCTGCAAACAAAGTGTTCTAATAGCAGAAACCCAGCTCTGTTTCCCTGGAAATGGGTTCTGTTCCACCTTGTCACCTCCCACAGTCCACCACCTGCCCTCCTCTCTGCATCAGGCAGTATTTCACACCAGAAACAGAAGCCTTATCAAGAATAATAGAAAACCTGGCATCATGACAGAGTGGAATTTAATTGTCGTTGGTTTCTGGAAGATTTAGTTGAAGTAAGAATCAGTTTCATTTTTATATGTCTGTGAAAACTCAGGTTGCTAGCTTTTCTTTGCATTAGTCTTATCAGGCACTGAGAGCATCATGACTTACAATCCAATTTACAGTATAAAACACCAAAGAAAAAATTTGTGTTTGTTTTTTGTATAAAATATGAAGACAAATGGTAAGTTTAGTTCTGGAAAAAATGCATGCTTGGTAGATGGAATAACTTTTCTTGTTGTTTTTAAAGGAATTGACTGTGCTTGGAAAACCTAAAAGACCTCGTAGCAGCCTTAACATTTTTGTGTCAGAAAACTTTCAAGAAAGTGAGGGAATTTCACCTGCGGTAAGCCAGGAAAGATTGTTTTTTTAAAATAGATCCATTATATTCAGAAAAATGTCATTTTCAAAGAAACTGCAGTAGTTCAATATGTGAAAGTTGCTTTGCTTAGGTTGCCCTTTTTAGGCTGCAGTGATCTGACTGTACTGCTGCTGGCATGGCCTGTACAAACTGCTGTGTGGGTATACAGACTTAAAATATTTGCAGTATTTTTTGCACTTCGGTGTTACGGACTTCATCTGTTCATTCTGTAAGGAGAGAATTATTCTTCTTTTTGTTTTGGTGTAGAAATATTTTTTCAGAGTTGCAGTCGTCATCTGCTCCTGTTCCTGCGGTAGTAGTGTATTGTACCTCCTACAGCTCAGTTGGTGTTACAGAACATACCAGTGTTCCTCAGCAAACTCACAAGTTCTGCACCAAACTGGACTTTGGAGTGATATAAATTATGCTGGTGGATTACAGCACTTGAAGGGCTGGAGAGCTCCCCTGTGTGCCTAATCTGTTCCTTACCCTACACAGTTATTCAGTAAATTGAGATGGTGGATGTAGTTTGTTCCTTGGTTTTCCCTGTACAAGGCAGGCTTCTCCAGTCAGCTGAGGCCCAGGCTGTAAACATGGCTCAGTTGATGCCCAGCAGTTTGTTTTGAACCATATAGTTTATTGTTTACCTGCATTAAAAGGGTGGGGGACTAAGCCTGTTTGGTTTATGCTTTACTTTCACTTGTGTGGCATTTATCTGTGCCCCTCTGAGGTCAGCCTGCTCCTAAAATAACCTTCATGTATTGCATGTTCTATATCTTGTAGGCAAAGCTGAAGAAATTATTTGATACATGGCAAAAACTGCCCACTTCTCAAAAGCAGGTATGTCAGTGGATTTGGATCAGGCTCTGATGTAATCAGAAAATGACAAACTTGAGTCGAAATTGATATATTCATACAAAAGCTTGAACTCAAGTTGCTCAAAATATAATACTGAGGAAAATACTCCAAGATCTTCATGCATCTTGAAAAAGGTTGCCATTACCTTTATTCCAGTAGTGACCATTTAATTCCTAGTGTTGTTGAAATGTGAACTGGTGGGATAGGATGGAAATGGATGCTGAGTGTCATCTAGAGAGGAAGGTGGAATAATGTGCAACAATTTCCTTTTTTTTCTAATAATACATAGTATCTTTAAACACCATCATAATAATTTCCTGATCACGGAAAGACTTTTTACAGGGAAAAGGAACAGAAATCTGTAAGTAATGTGCACAGGGTAATTTATTAGCTGTTTTTCTGGGGGATAGTTTTCTGCCAGCTTTCTCAGTATATTCAAATACAAACCTGCACATGGGCATATGAAAAGTGGAGGGGTGCTATACTGAAATCTAATCTGCAAATGTCAAGGTTTAGGTATTCTTTACCTTACTCCCAAATGCCCTTCTTCTAGACAGTTTTGAATGCATACTTAGGACATACACTAGGTTAATGTTCTTACTGTAGAAAAAAAAAATTCAGATAATTCTGCAGCAATATTCTTGTTTGTGACATAATCCAGCTCTCTCAAACTAGTGTCAAATAAGCCGTAGGTGTTAGTAGCTATATTGAATAAACTTCCTCTTCAAGAGTGGCCAGCTCTTGACATAATTGTAATTTAGTGATAAAGTTTTGTGTTTTTCTGCAAGTTTGGTTTTAATTAGCTGAAGGTGAAGTCTGGGCTGTGCACTGCAGGTGTTCTAAGTCACCTTTGTGTCACAGTAGTTTTGCAGACAAAGTCCCTTCTGTAACTGTTCGTACCTTATTTTCTTCCAGCCATACCTGCAGCTTGCTGAAGATGATAAGGTTCGGTATGAGAATGAAATGAAGTCATGGGAAGCAAAAATGGTTGAACTGGGACGTGAAGACCTGGTACGTTCCAAAAAGAAAAGGCTAAAAAAGAGACCTATAGAAACTGCAAAGCAAGCTGAGACAGCCAGAACTTCCTTGGGTAACAAGGCAAAATTAAAGTTGAAAAAATCAGAAGAGTAAAATGGTTAAGTATTTTATATTTAATCCATTTTGGTTGTCATGTCTCTGTCCTGTTGTGTTAATGCTGCAGTCAGCATTACCACTGAAATTTGAAAGCCCTGAGAACTCATGGAAGAGTCTGTTGGAAAGATGATCAGGTAAGAATGGAATCATTGTCTCTTGGAACTGACTGAAATAATAGCTGCAGGTATAGCCTGAACTGTAGAACAGCAATCAGTTAATCAAGTTATGTGTACTGATACTCACTGACATCAGCAGAGCTCACCAGTAGTGGTAGATAACAGCCAGCTTTTATAAGGGTTTTTTTTTATAAAAAGAATATTCTGCAATGTTACCATCTAAGTTCTGTAAATAAAAGCTGAAATCTGGGTTAATGCTGCTGTGTTTTATTCCCTCTGTGGTATTGGTAGTAAAGACAAATGTTCTACATTTCAATAACAGGCACAAGAAATAACTGATTTTATGCATCTGTCTTTTTGTACTTGTTAATCTGTGTATGCCACTTATGTCATATTTAATTAAAGACCATTTGAGTTTTGTATGAATGTACCTTTATTGGACTTCTATTCCATGGTTTTGTTTGGATACATACAAACACTTTTGCCTTGCTGTTGTCACATCTGGGGTAGGCTGGAAGGGAAAAGGAGATGTGTGAACTGTTAGGACTTTGAATTTTGATGTAATAAAATACAGGTATTTTGAAGAGGTGATTGTTCTTTTTCCTGGGGTCTCTCCATCGTAGTGAAAGTCTCATAGGTATTTCAGATAATGTATTTTTAGCATACAGACAAGCTTTTTCAGTAGTTGGTGGATTTCATCTGTCCTGGATGACCCACAAAAGAATTGTGGAATCCTAGAAATGCTTTGGTTGGAAGGGACCTTCAAAACACATGGTTCCTAGCCCCCTGCCATAGGCCACTAAACCAGGTTGCTCAGTGCCCCATCCAGCCTGGCTTTGGACACTGTCACATAAAAGGGGAGTTGCCTCAAACCCTTTGTATTTGATCAGTCTGTCAATGCCCGAAAACTGGTTGCGAAAACAAACTAGGAAGCCATTACAGGCAAACTCTCATCTCCAGTGCAAACCAGCTTGAGAGAATTGTTCAGTGCACTTAGAATTACAGAATATGCTGAGTTGGAAGGGACCCATCAGGAACATTGAGTCCAACATCTGGCCCTGCACAGGACTCCCCAAAAGTCACATCATGTGCCTGAGAGCATTGTCAAAATGCTCTTTGAGCACTGTCAGGCTTGGTGCTGTGCCCACTGCCCTGGGGAAGTGTGTTCAGTGCCTGACCACCCTCTCGGGGGAAGAACTTTCCTGACTCTCTAAGCTGACTCAGCTCCAGCTGTTTTGGTACCTCCCCCTCTGCTGCCCCTCAAGAGGATGTTGAGTACCACAATGAGGTCTCTCAGCCTTACCGATCCTGCTGTGGCCTTGCCTTGCCTACCACTCCCGTGCCTTGCCTTGAATTCCATACACCTCCCTTGCAATGTCTTGCCTTTCACAGCCTACCTCTCACTTACCTTGCCTTGCAAACCCACCCTTGCTTTCCTTGCCTACCCACTCCCTTGCCTTGCTTTGCCTCCTTCTCCTGTGACATGCATTGACTGGCCTAGTCCTTCCTTACCTTCCCTTACCAACCAGTGTCCTTGCCTTGCCCTACCTTGCATACCCCTCCCCCACCTCTTTCCTACCTGGCCTTGTTTTGCCTTGCCTAGCCCTCCCTATCTCTGCCTTGCCAACCAGTCACTGGACTTGACTTGCCTTTATTTGCACACACTTCCCTTGCATTGCCTTGCATTGTTTACCTCTCACTTACCCTTCCTTATTGACCCCTCTGAGTCCTTTAAGTGGCTATCCCTCCATTGCCTTGCATACCCATCCCCCATCTTGACCTGCCCACACTTCTCTTGCTTGGCCTTTCCTTGCCCTACCTACCCCTCCCTGCCTTGCCTTACTGCCCCTACCCTGTGTCCTTGCTTTGCCTTGCCTGCCGCTCTCTTGCCTTGCCTTTCTTGCCCCTCCCTTGTCTTGCCTTGAATTGCCTTCAGCTCCCTTGCATTGCCTTGCCTTTCATTGCCTACTTCTCACTTGCCCTGCCTTGCCTTGCCCTGCGTACTGCTCCCTTTGCAGTCTTTCATACCCATCCCCTGACTTTATGTGCCTACCCCTTCCTTGCCTTGCCTAACCCTCCATTGCCTTGCCTTCTCTTGCTTTGACTACCCCACCTTTGCCTTGCCTTGGTTTGCCTTCTCTACACTGCCGCTGACTTGCCTTGCCTTGCCTACCCCCTCATTCCTAATGTTGCCTACACCTTCTTTGTCTTCCTTCCCTACTTTTCCCTTTCCTTGCAAAGCTTTACCTATAAATCTCTTTCCTTGCCTTTCATTCTCCTCCCTTGTCGTTCCTTTCCTTGCCCTGCCTTGCCCTCCTTTGCCTTGAGTTCCTTGCCTTACTCTCTGCCCCTCACTTGCCTTTCCTTGCACTGTCTACCCTCCCTTGCTTTGTTCTCCCTTTCCTCCTCCCGTTCCTTTGCCTTTTCCTGGCTTTTGATCACTTGGATTTCCTTTTGCTTCCTACCCCTACCTTGCCTTGCCTTGCATTCTTGTGCCTACACATAAGGAGAGGTTTACATGGAAAGACTAATGAGATCAGAAGATGAACAGACAAGGGGCAACAGTTTTAAGATGGAGAAGGGCAGGCTTAGATTTGATATTCAGAAGGAATTCTTCCTTCTGAGAGTCGGGAGGCCCTGGCACAAGTTGCCCAGAGAAGCTGTGGCTGCCCTGTCCCTGGAAGTGTCCATGGCCAGGTTGGATGGGGCTTGGAGACATCTGGACTAGTGGAAGGTGTCCCTGCCTGTGACAGGGAGTTGGAATGAGATGATCTTAAGGGTTTCCTTCCAACCTACCCCTTTCTGGGATTCCATGACACACAATAACTCTTCATTTGTTCTCTCCTGCTCCCTCACCTGCTGTGGAAGGCACTTTGGGCTCTGGGGAGGTGTCAGACCACCACTCTGGGCTTCAACCCCCAGCCAGCGGCTCTTCTGCATGTGGGGGAGAAGGAAAAGCAGATGCCAATTTCTCGGGATGTCATTTTTACCATGATTATTATTGTTCTTTTAAAGCGAAAGGTTTGCATGTGAAACAGAGAAGTCTGAGGATAGGTTGCCCTTGACTCTGTTTCGGCATTTAGACCAGCCAAACACAGCAGTGCCTGTGAAACAAAAGGCCCCTATTCTTTTGGGGAGAGGGGAGCAGTGAGTTGGTTTAGTTGGGCAGGTTGTTACCTCGGGGTGGGGGAGAGGGGCACAAGTGAGGCATGGACCCACCAGAGTCAAACTGACAAATCTTATATTAATGGAAAATCCTTTTTATACCCTCCGGTTACATAAGAGGTTAACTAATTGTAGAACACATGCTAGTCCCCAGCAGTCATACTCGAGCCTGTCCAGTAGGTATGTGCAGTCGTTACAGAATAGCATAACTAAAAACTTTTTTAAACATAGGACAACCTTATCCTACTAGCTATACAAACCTTTATTAAAACTAACTACACTAAGTAACTTATCTATGTAATTTTCTTTACTCCAGGGTTTTTAACAGGTGGGTTGAGTAGGATGTTTATCTGAGGGTATGTATGTAACTGGGTGAACAACATCAACTTTCTTTTAAGGAGAAGTGTGTTAGGGTATGGGTATTGTGCTAAACTGACATCTAGGGACATTGGTGTGGCTGAGGTAACATTGTTATGTAGTTGTATCTTTATTTGAGGCATTATTGACACAAAGTTCTTTTGAATTTAGACAGACATACACATCTTTCTACTCAAGCAGGTGGCCACCACACTCACACTTCATGCACACTTATTTAAAATCTTTATTGTTTTTTGCATTTCAACCATAAGTATAAATTAGCAGCAGTTATTGACTGTATGTTCCTTCTGCTTCAATTTCATCATTTGTCATATCTGATGATTGTTCCTGTTCTGTAGGAGAATTAATATAAGGCCTGACACACCTAGAGGGGATCCATCTTAACTAGGTACCTGTAGATACATGTGCATATCCTCTCCCCCAAGTCACGAGATCCACCAGTCCTTACCATTTTCCTGATATTAAATCGTTTATCATGACCAGTGGTTTGGGCGAGGATAGCACCTTGCATTCACATTGGCGTTCATTGCAACTGTAACCTGTGTTATCACAGTTTAAAAAGTTCAATACATATAATGCTTTCCACAGGCCTTCCTGTGGACTGTGGATGGATTCCTCCTTTCTTTGTTTTTGCAATATTTCTTTTAATGTATGGTGTGCCCTTTCAACTATAGCTTGTCCTGTAGGTGAGTGTGGGATGCCTGTAATATGATACACACCCCAATCAGTAAGAAAAGTTTTAATTTTCAATGAGCAGTAAGCAGAACAATTATCTATTTTTATAGTTTTTGGGATTCCCAAAATTGCAAAACAGTAAAGCCAGTGTCAAATGACATCTTTTTCTCTTTCTCCTGTATGTGCAGTGGCATTAATATATTTAGAATGGGTGTCTACAGTGACATGTACATATTTTAATCTACCGAATTCAGTTATAGGAGTGACATCAGTCTGCCATATCTCATTAGCTGTTAAGCCTTGGAGATTTAACCCCTTCCTTAGATGTCATTGGGGCAAATTGCAATCAGGGCATGACATAATGATGTCTCTGTCCTGTTTTATAGTGAGTTGGAATTGTCTCTTTGAAGAGCATGCATTTTGAATGGAAGAAAAGGTGAGAAAGTTTGGCCTGTTTGAAAGTTTTGGGAGTAGTAGCTATCATAGCAGCAGCATCTACTCTTTGATTGCCTTCCACTATGGGTCTTGGGAGCTCTGCATGAGAACAAATATGCAATATATAAAAATTGAATTTTCTGCAATTGATAAGGAACCATAAAGTGCATAGTTCCACAAATAGGAATGGATTAGAAACATTTCGAAAGAATAGAGCCTTTGAGATGTGCAGCTAATCCCGCAGCATCACATGAATCTGTAACAATATTCAGTAGTTCATTACTGAATATTTCAAAGGCTATTCTTATAGCAGCAAGTTCTAGAACGTGTACAGAATCTTCATCGAGGGTCTATACTTGACTATTCCATTGGCCTGTTACAGAATCCATCCATGTCACCACAGCCTTTTTTGATCATCCAGAGGCATCAGTGAAGACAGTTATGCCTGCTACTTCTTGTGACTGACAGTGTTGTTACATTAAATGCAAATTCCCTATTTCTGTCCATAGCAGAAAGGGAAATAGCTAGACAGGTTACCCATATAATCTGTGAGTGCAGCCTGGAATCCAGCATCCTCTGTGAGGAGCCAGTCTAAGTTGTCCTTTGTCACTGCAGTCTCTCGCGACCTTTAATAATAAGCTAGGCAAATGTTATTAATAGTCCGAGTAGTTTTAGGGGGAGAGTGGGGCAGAAACAGCCATTCCAAAAATCTCAAGGGATCAGACTCAGTCTGGTCCCATTGAAAAAGAACTGCAAAAGGTTGGAATTTTCTGGATTTGAGAGCCAGGCAGGTAGGCAGGTCAAGGCATTGTCATCTGCCCTATCTATTTTCAATGGCCTGTGTGCATACCCTTAAAGCTTGTTTTGCTTCTGCTGTTAAGGACCAAGTAGAAGTTAAAGCAGAATTACCTTTTAGAAGTTCAAACAGGGAATGCAGTTCCTCCGTGGTGATGCCCAAAATTGGCCGAAGCCAGTTAATGGCCCCAAGTATTCGTTGTAACTCATTTAAAGTCATGGTCTCTGTTACTTTAAGTGTCAGAGGTTGAGGCATGATCTCCTGCTGCGTGATGTTCCATCCAAGGTAGGTCCATGGTTGAGTGCGCTGGATCTTTTCTGGAGCAATCTGTAACCCTGCTTCTTGAATGGCATTAGTTAGAGCAGTCATTATCATTTTTAACTCTGTTCCTTTGGCAGCAGCTACTAATATATTATCCATATAGTGATATATAATAACAGAGGGGTATAGTTTCTGGGCAGGTTGTATTGCATTCGCCACCACTGTTTGACAAATGGTTGGACTATTTTTCATTCCTTGGAGCAAAACAGCCCAGTGATATCTCTGCATTGGTTCTGAATGATTTAAAGTAGGAATAGAAAAGGCAAAGCGAGGAACTTTGTAGAAAGATTGTGAAGAAACAGTCTTTTAAATCAATCACTAGTAAGGGCCATCCATCAGGAAGCATGGCAGGTGAAGTAAGCCCTGGTTGTAACATACCTATCGGTTCTATAACCTCATTAATTGCTCTTAAATCATGTAGTAGACACCATTTGCTACTCTTTTTGGGTATTAAAAACACAGGAGTGTTCCACGGACTAGATGTCGGTATTATATGTCCTGCCTTCAACTGTTCTTACACTAGGTTTTGCAGGTGTATTAGCCGTTCCCTCTTTAGGGGCCATTGGTCCACCCAGATAGGGTCATCTGTTTTCTATTGTAGCTTCATGGTTCTATGGAACGGCTGTCCAATGACCTCTACAGAAAAGCCTGAGCATCTTTTGTCATAATTTACAAAACTGTTCCAAATTGTCCTAAAGTATATCGGCCCCATAAGGTACATGGTATGGGCGCTATAAAAAGAGCGGTTCAGGTAGTCTGTCCCTCTGGNTTTAATCTACCGAATTCAGTTATAGGAGTGACATCAGTCTGCCATATCTCATTAGCTGTTAAGCCTTGGAGATTTAACCCCTTCCTTAGATGTCATTGGGGCAAATTGCAATCAGGGCATGACATAATGATGTCTCTGTCCTGTTTTATAGTGAGTTGGAATTGTCTCTTTGAAGAGCATGCATTTTGAATGGAAGAAAAGGTGAGAAAGTTTGGCCTGTTTGAAAGTTTTGGGAGTAGTAGCTATCATAGCAGCAGCATCTACTCTTTGATTGCCTTCCACTATGGGTCCTAGGAGCTCTGTATGAGAAAGAATATGCAATATATACAAATTGAATTTTCAGTGATTGCTAAGGAACCATAAAGTGCATAATTCCACAAATAGGAATGGATTAGAAACATTTCGAAAGAAAAGAGCCTTTGAGATGTGCAGCTAATCCCGCAGCATCACATGAATCTGTAACAATATTCAGTAGTTCATTACTGAATATTTCAAAGGCTATTCTTATAGCAGCAAGTTCTAGAACGTGTACAGAATCTTCATCGAGGGTCTATACTTGACTATTCCATTGGCCTGTTACAGAATCCATCCATGTCACCACAGCCTTTTTTGATCATCCAGAGGCATCAGTGAAGACAGTTATGCCTGCTACTTCTTGTGACTGACAGTGTTGTTACATTAAATGCAAATTCCCTATTTCTGTCCATAGCAGAAAGGGAAATAGCTAGACAGGTTACCCATATAATCTGTGAGTGCAGCCTGGAATCCAGCATCCTCTGTGAGGAGCCAGTCTAAGTTGTCCTTTGTCACTGCAGTCTCTCGCGACCTTTAATAATAAGCTAGGCAAATGTTATTAATAGTCCGAGTAGTTTTAGGGGGAGAGTGGGGCAGAAACAGCCATTCCAAAAATCTCAAGGGATCAGACTCAGTCTGGTCCCATTGAAAAAGAACTGCAAAAGGTTGGAATTTTCTGGATTTGAGAGCCAGGCAGGTAGGCAGGTCAAGGCATTGTCATCTGCCCTATCTATTTTCAATGGCCTGTGTGCATACCCTTAAAGCTTGTTTTGCTTCTGCTGTTAAGGACCAAGTAGAAGTTAAAGCAGAATTACCTTTTAGAAGTTCAAACAGGGAATGCAGTTCCTCCGTGGTGATGCCCAAAATTGGCCGAAGCCAGTTAATGGCCCCAAGTATTCGTTGTAACTCATTTAAAGTCATGGTCTCTGTTACTTTAAGTGTCAGAGGTTGAGGCATGATCTCCTGCTGCGTGATGTTCCATCCAAGGTAGGTCCATGGTTGAGTGCGCTGGATCTTTTCTGGAGCAATCTGTAACCCTGCTTCTTGAATGGCATTAGTTAGAGCAGTCATTATCATTTTTAACTCTGTTCCTTTGGCAGCAGCTACTAATATATTATCCATATAGTGATATATAATAACAGAGGGGTATAGTTTCTGGGCAGGTTGTATTGCATTCGCCACCACTGTTTGACAAATGGTTGGACTATTTTTCATTCCTTGGAGCAAAACAGCCCAGTGATATCTCTGCATTGGTTCTGAATGATTTAAAGTAGGAATAGAAAAGGCAAAGCGAGGAACTTTGTAGAAAGATTGTGAAGAAACAGTCTTTTAAATCAATCACTAGTAAGGGCCATCCATCAGGAAGCATGGCAGGTGAAGTAAGCCCTGGTTGTAACATACCTATCGGTTCTATAACCTCATTAATTGCTCTTAAATCATGTAGTAGACACCATTTGCCACTCTTTTTGGGTATACAAAACACAGGAGTGTTCCACGGACTAGATGTCGGTATTATATGTCCTGCCTTCAACTGTTCTTACACTAGGTTTTGCAGGTGTATTAGCCGTTCCCTCTTTAGGGGCCATTGGTCCACCCAGATAGGGTCATCTGTTTTCTATTGTAGCTTCATGGTTCTATGGAACGGCTGTCCAATGACCTCTACAGAAAAGCCTGAGCATCTTTTGTCATAATTTACAAAACTGTTCCAAATTGTCCTAAAGTATATCGGCCCCATAAGGTACATGGTATGGGCGCTATAAAAAGAGCGGTTCAGGTAGTCTGTCCCTCTGGACCCACTACTGTTCACAGATGTGCACTTTGTTTGGGCCTCCACATGCCACCTACCCCTAAAATAGTCGAGGTAGGGAACGCTGTGGGCCACTCAGAAGACCATTCTGTGTATTTAATTATGGACAAGTCTACACCTGTGTCCACTGAGACTTTAAATTTACGCCCATCAATAAGACATGTTATAATATGCTGAGAAGCAGAGATTGTTTTAGCCCAAAAGATCTGGGGGTCTTCTCTGCTTCCAAACACTCCAGTGCCTCTTTTGCCTTTGCCTGGGGGGAAGCACTATAAAATAGAATTAACTGAGCGAGTTGCGGCTCTTTAGGAATGTAACAAGGTGGTACAGGTGTCCAAGCCGTAGTTTGAATCTCACTATGACAGTCTGAATCAATCACTCCGGGTAGGATAAATAAACCCATTTTAGTGGTAGATGAGTGTCCAATTAAGAGTGCGTGGTCCCCTGCCTCTGAGGGCCCCCATACCCTAGTAGGTGTTAGGCTACTGCAATAGATGTTAAAGTTACTGGTTTGCTGGAGGCCAAGTCCAGGCCTGCGCTGCTGGTAGTGGCTGTGAAGAAGTTGCTTACCAACTGCTTGGTGCCATAATTCTTTGTTTGGCAGGGGTGTCCAGCTTCATGCCCTGCCTCCAGTTTTCATGTGGTGCAAGCTCTCCTCTATAGTTGACCTGGGATCTGCATTCGTTAGCCCAATGCTTTCCTTTTCTACATCTTGGGCAGGTTGACAAAGGGGATCTTCTAAGGACAGTTTTTTATGAAGTGATCAGGTGCTCCACATCTGAAGCAACTTTTCCTTTCTTTCGCTCCTTCAGATATTTGCAATTGTGCAGCTGAAGCCGAAGTGAGTAAAGCCGTATGGTGTTCAACAGATCCTACATTTTGGCAAGCCTGTACCATTTCAGCAACTCTACAATGTTCTTGCTTAGGGGATAGACTGTAAAGCCCTCCAGAAATCATTATTAGCATTCTCATAAGTGAGTTGTCTAAAAAGTAACTTCCTTGCATCCTCAATCTGTCTTCCCAAGGAAGCTTGTAATTGATCTAGGAATTGGGTGTAAGGTTAAGTAGATCCTTGCAGAACCTTAGCAAAAGACAGCTTGCTATCTCTATCAGTGTGTGGGAGTTTTCATACTGCTCTAAACACAAGTGATATAATAATTTAATATATTTCATGAAGATACTTGGGATGTTAGCTTTGCATGCAATCCTTCCCCTACTAGATGGTTGTAAGTCATTCCTTCTCAGCTGGTTTTACTATCCCATTCTGTCACTCTTGCAGTGTGCTTGTAGAGAGAAAAACATCCAACTCACTTCGCACAGGGATAAGTTCTGAGAGAAATGCTTCTTGAGACTCCAGCTCTGCAGTTTTCTTGTCAGCTCTAAGTATGCCTCTGGGCGAGGCTTAAGCAGAATGCTTCTCTGAAAGAAATGTGTGTGAGAACACCAGAAAACTGGCAAATTGCTTCCGTGAAAGGTGATGGGAATGTTGTTCTTTCCTTCTCAGCCTGTTTTACCGTCCCATCCCCTCAGTGATGCAGTGAGCTTGTAAGTCCCACAACATTCCAGGTCTGGGTCACACAGGAAAATGTGCTGAGAGAAAAGCTTCTTGGGACTCCTGTTCTACAGCTTTCTTCTCTGCTCTAAGTGGTCATCTGGGTGACTCTTCTGCATAATGCTTCTCTCAATGAAACAAGTGTGAAAACACAAAAAAACTGCTGAACTGCTTCTGTGGGATGAGCCGAGCACCTTCATTACTCTGTCTCAGCTCGTTTTACTGTCTCATTCTGCCACTAGTGCAGTGAGCTTGTAAGGGCCAAAATATTCCAGGTCCAGGTCGCACAGCATATGGTTCTTAAAGAAAAGCTTCTTAGACTCCTGATCTGCACCTTTCTTAGCCCTAAATATAACTCCAGGCAAGTCTTAAGCAGAATGCTTTTCTGAAAGAAATGTGTGCGAGAATACCTGAAAACTACTAAACTCCAACTGTGTAAGGAGACGGGAGCCCTCTTCTTTCCTTCTCAGCTCGTTTTAATATCGCATCCTCTCACTGCTGCAGTGAACGTGTGAGTCCCAAAACATTCCAGCTCCAGGTCACACAGCACAATGTGCTAAGAGAAAAGCTTCTTGGGACTCCTGATCTACAGCTTTCTTCTCTGCTCTAAGTGATCTTCTGGGTGAAAATTCTGCAAAATACTTCTCTCAATGAAATAGGGGTAAGAACATAGGAAAAATACAAAAATGCTTTTTTGAGAGGAGTATAGGTCTTCAACATTCCTTCTGAGCTTATCTGACTATCCCATACTCTCACTGTTGAAGTATGCTTCTAAGGCCAAACCATTCGAGCTCTAGGACGCTCAGCTCTATGTGTTAAGAGAAAAGCTTCTTGGGCGTCCTGCTCTGCAGCTTTCTTCTCAGCTCTAAGTATTCCTCTGGGCAGTTTTCTGCAGAATGCTTCACCCAATGAAATAGGGGTGAGAACACAGGAAAAGTCCTAAAGTGCTTTTCTAGGAGGAATAGAGCATCATCTACTTTCCTTCTCAGCAGGTTTTACTATCCCGTTCCCTCAGTATTGCAGTGTGCTTCTAAACCCCAAACTTTCCAACTCTAGGTCACACAGCAAAACATGGGGAGAGAAAACTTTCCAGGACTCCTGCTCGGCAGCATTCTTCGCAGAGCTAAGTATTGCTCAGGGCAGGTTTTCTGAAGAATGCTTCTCTCAATGAAATATGGTGAGAACACAGGAAAAGTGCTAAAATGCTTTTCTGGGAGGACAAGAGCTTCCTCCACTTTCCTTCTCAGGTTGCTTTTTTCCCTTATACTGTCAATGTTAGTGTTTGCTCCTTAACACCAAAAAAATCCAACACAATTTCCATAGTACTATCTGCAGAGGAAAAGTGCTAAGGCCAAAACATTCCATTTCGAGGTCACTCAGCTCTATATGCTGAGAGAAAAGCTTCTTGGGACTCCTGCTCTGCTTCCGTCTCAGCTCTAAGTATTCCTCTGGGTTAGTCTTCTGCAGAATGCTTCTCTCAATCAAATAGGGGAGAGAGCACAGGAAAACTGCTCAAATTTTTTTCTGAGAGGAGTTGTGCATCTTCAAATTTCTGAGCTTGTTTTGTGGTCCCATACTCTCACTGTTGCAGTGTGCATCTCAAGCCAAAACTTTCCAACTCCAGATCACTGAAATCTATGTACTGAAAGAAAGAGCATAGTATTTTACACATTAGTACAGATTAAAAAAAGGCCCAAGTAAACAACTGTAAAGGTGTAAAATGCATTTGTGTGAATTCAGGGAAGGAGGGCAGGATCTGGGTCTGAAAGACAGGGGATAACTCAATTTTCAACCTACAGCTTGGGGAAAAGAGCCGTCGTTCGTTGCCTGAAGGAACTGATTAGAATTGCCGCTTCATGGCTCCAACTGGATAATGACAAAAATTCCTCCCACACCAAAGTTATCAGCACCACAAGGTCTTGGTGTTTGGGGAGTGCCAGGGAAGCCGTATCATTTGGCGCCAAGAGCCCAAGGCAACTGGCTTGCTTTCTTGGGGAAAAGGGCCATCGTGAGTAGTCAGAAGCACCACTTGTGCAGTTGCCCTGACTTGGGCCCCAATTGGATACGGACAAAGATTCCTCTTACAGCAATGGTGGCAGCACCCCAAAGTCTTGGTGCTTTGGGAGTGCCAGGGGAGCCGCATCATTTGGTGCCATGAGTCCAAGGCTGCGGTCTTGCTTTCTTGGGGTAAAGAACCATCCTTCCTTGGCAGAAAAAGCTGAGTGGAGGTGCCCCTTCGTGGGCTTGAATTGGATCCAGACGAACATTCCTCTGACAGCAATGGTGGCAGCCCCCCAAAGTCTTGGTGCTTTGGGAGTGCCAGGGGAGCCGCATCATTTGGTGCCATGAGTCCAAGGCTGCGGTCTTGCTTTCTTGGGGTAAAGAACCATCGTTCCTTGGCAGAAAAAGCTGAGTGGAGGTGCCCCTTCGTGGGCTTGAATTGGATCCAGACGAACATTCCTCTGACAGCAATGGTGGCAGCCCCCCAAAGTCTTGGTGCTTTGGGAGTGCCAGGGGAGCCGCATCATTTGGTGCCAAGAGCCCAAGGCTGTGGGCTTGCTTTCTTGGGGAAAAGGGCCATGGTTCTCTGGCATAAGGAGCTGAGTGGAGTTGCCCCTTCTTGGCCCACAATTGAATACGAACAAATATTCCTCCCACACCAGTGGATGCAGCACCCCAAGGTCTTTGTGGTTTCGGAGTGCCAGGGGAGCCGCATCATTTGGTGCCAAGGGGCCCAAGGTGGCGGTCTTGCTTTCTTGGGGTAAAGAACCATCCTTCCTTGGCAGAAAAAGCCTAGTGGGGGTGCCCCTTCTTGGGCCCAAATTAGATATGGGCAGATTCCTCTTACAGCAATCGTGCCAGCACACCAAAGTCTTGGTGCTTTGAAAGTCCCTGGGGAGCCTCATCATTTGGTGCCATGAGCCCAAGGGTCTTGTCTTGCTTTCATGGGGCAAAGAACCATCATCCGTTGGAAGAAAAAGCGGAATGGAGTTGCCCCGTCTTGGGCTTGAATGCGATAGGGACGAGCATTCCTCTTACAGCAATGGTGGCAGCACCCCAAGGTCATGGTTCCTTGGGAGTGCCAGGGAAGCCGCATCATTTGGTGCCAAGAGCCCAAGGCTGCGGGCTTGCTTTCTTGGGATAATAGGCCATCGTTCATTGGCAGAAGGTGCTCAGTGGAGTTTCCTCTTCCGAGGCCCAAATTGCATACATACGAAGAGTCCTCCCACATCAAAAGTGCCAGCACCCCAAGGTCTTTGTGGTTTCGGAGCGCCAAGGGAGCCGCCTCATTTGGTGCAAGGGGCCCAAGGCGGCAGTCTTGGTTTTTTGGGGTGAAGAACCATCATTCATTAGCAGAAAAAGCTGAGTGGAGTTGCCGATACTTGGTCCCGAGTTGGATACGAACGAAGATTCCTCAGACATCAAAGGTACCAGCAACCCAGAGTCTTGGTGCTTTGGGAGTGCCAGAGGAGCCACCTCATTTTGTGCCAAGAGCCCAGGGCTACGGACTCGCTTTCTTGGGGAAAAGGGCCATGGTTCTATGGCATAAGGAGCTCAGTAGAGTTGCCCCTTCTTGGCCCCCAATTGGATACGAACGAAGATTCCTCTTACAGCAATTGTGGCACCACCCCAAGGTCTTTGTAGTTTCGAAGTGCCAGGGGAGCCGCATCATCTGGTGCTATGAGTCCAAGGCTGTGGACTCGCTTTCTTGGGGAAAAGAGCCATCGATCGTTGTCAGAAGCACCTGTGTGGAGGTGGCCCTTCTTGGGCCCCAATTGGACATGGAAGAATAATCCTTTTACTCCGAAAGTCGCAGCTCTCCAAGGTCTAGCAGTTTCGGGAGTGCGAGGGAAGCCGCATCGTTTGGTGCCAAGAGCCCAAGGCTGTGGGCTTACTTTCTAGGGGAAAATAGGCCATCAGTCTTTGGCAGAAGGAGCTGTGTG
>VWZG01010737.1:11829-52982 GCA_013396735.1 Grallaria varia
AAAAAAAAAAAAAGTTATCCTGAAGAATATTTTTATCCTTGTCATCTTTCTTAGCCCAACACACACACACACACATACCCATAACAAAGAGTCAACAACATATACTTTTTGGTTTTCACTCAAGCAAAGGCAGACTCAAGCCAGCCCTGAAAACACCTGATCTGGGCTCTTTTGTGAGTTTGCCAGTGCTGTCTGAGAGGAAACTACAAACATTTTACACTGGAGCAGTGTAAAGTGAAAGAAACACAAACTTCAGAAATACTGTGCTAGCATCACAGATTACTAAATAGGCAACACGTTGAAGTAAGAAAAGAAAACAGAAAAGTTTCAAGAAACTGAAATTTTCCAGCGTAATGTAATTGATCAGGAAGTTTTGTCTAGTACTTTTTCTAGTTTTTTTTCTATCTCCATTGAAAATGGATATTAAATATTTCTGGACAAAACATTCACTGAAATGAATTTCACTTCAAAAATATACTGCAAACTAGAGCCACTTAAGTGATGTGCTATGTGTAATGAAGGCATTGCATTGTGTTTAACCTGGGCTAATTAAACAATTCTCAGTCTTATAATAAATACTACTTCGATGTATCTAAAGTGTCAAGATTTACATATTCTTTACAATATGATAGCTAACAATAACAAACACGCAAATGATTTCCAAAAACAGAAATCAGAATTACATACAAGTTATATATTTCATTAGAAAAACATCAATAATCCCCTAGTCTGCAATTTCAAACCTCACATAAAGCTTACAGTGAAACAGCTTTTCCAGAACTGTCAGAAGCATCACACATTTCATGCACCAGAATTTTGGATTAGGATCAAACCCCAGCTCTGATCAGTTTTTTGGAGTTTTTTGGTTGGTTGGTTTTTTTAATAACAGAAGTCATCAAACCTGTTATCCACCATTCAATCTAAAACTGAGCCATTGGTCCTGGCAGGTTATCTTTTGTTATCAGTAAAGAAAAATAAACACATTCAATTCAGGTGAGTCAAAGCAGGTGCTCAGGTTGGGTCTTAATCACCTTCATTGAGTATGGAGGTAGGATGCCAAATTTAACTTGGGAAAGAGGATTCCTTCCCTTTAGAGGTGCAAAGCTGAATAAGTATTTTGATGGTAGATACCAGCTTTGAAATGTTTTGCCAGACAACTCCTTTATCCAAGCAAGTTTTACTTTGTGACTTGCATATGACTTTTTGGATGTGACTCTCAAAAACCCCAAACCAAGCTTAACTTTCCGCGCCATTCCCAACCCAGGTGAAATGAATAAACCTTGTCTGCAAAGCATAATATTGTAATGTAAAACAATATTTTTATTATAATGATTGATACACTAAAGAAGCTTGACTGGCAAACTGAAGCAAATTATTTTGTTCTGATGATTTTAATTAGCATTTCAAATTAACAACAACAACAATAAAATGCTTTTCTTTGCTTCAACAGCTTTAAGTTCTTAAAATTATTTACAACTATTCATTAATAAAATATAGCAACAGCTCTGGAAGGCAACACATTTTGTACCAGTAAAGAAGTGCTCTAAGTATCCCGATTGACATTTATGTTGTTTCAGTTTAAAGATACTGATGTTTCACTGATTACAATTATCTGATTATAATAAAACCTTACTAAAAATCTGTGTCAGTTAAAGATGTCTCTGTTAGCATTATTCTTAGTGTCTCTTTCCCCTCTTTTTGCACAGCATGGTATTCTGTGATTGAATTTGCAATGGTTTTGTAAATTCCAAAAGCAGCTTCATCTCCAAATTTACAAAATAATACTTGGTTCAGATAAAAACAAACTTATTTCACTATCAAGACTACACAAAGTGTACTGTGAGTTTAAGATTGCATTATCTCACTTGTTATATACATTATACCAAACAGAGGGAAAGCTAGAGCTCCTAGGATCCCTAAAAGCAAGATTCAGAGCAGTGTTTTAGCTGTTTCCTGGAACAGAACAAAATTAGTTATCATTCTATTGAAAAACTCAAAGCTGCTGCCATCCTGTCAGCATTTTCCACGCCTTTAACTCAGAAAATTGCTTATTGACACATATGTTCATTGACTGGAAAGGACAGCTAAAAGTTTCTCAAAGCTATGCAGTGAAATAGAAACGGTTTTTAGGCTTTCATTGAAGAGCTATTAAATTTTTTCCTGATAATCCATACGATTTTGAGAATGCAAACATTGTCTTAAGTGAGATTAGAAGTGAAGAATTACCATGTGAGCACACAGCAACAGTAAATACTGAGGAAAGGAAAGCATAGAATCCTATGTAATCATTACCTATTTACATCTAGCCAAGAGTAAATATTATTTTTAACAGTTAAATCTTAGAGTACAGCAAAGATTCAAATACTGGTACGTGATGCTTGTAATTGTTTAACTGCCGCTTAGAAATAATGATTAGTAAGTAACCCTTTCAAAATATTTATCCTGTATAATATAAAGCAGTAATCTAATGTGATATAATAATAATGTGTCTATGAAAAAAGTCAAATAAATATTTAACAAAAGGATGAATAAAACTTTAAAGCTCTTCATAAAACTGAATTAACAGTATGTGAAACTTAAATATATCATTACTCCACCTTTTTCCTAGAATATAAATTTTATATTTTCAGTAAGGGACACTGGTGTCCCGGTGTGTGGTTATTCATCTCTTGTGTCCGGTTATTCATCTTACTAGAGCAAAGGTATGAAGAATTAATTTGTCTAGGTCTAGACAGAAAACAGGACCTCTCTTTTCACAGTGGATAGAACAGACACCAAGGTATTATGCATATGGAAGAAAATGATAAAAAGCCGAATGGGTGCAGCACAAAATAGTAGATGAGAAAAAGGAACATACATGGAGAAGAATATACAATAGTAGTGACATTGAAAAATGTAGACCGGGGGAAAAAAGGAGGAAAATGTTAGAACATAAATTTTAAAATGTAATTTTGTAAAGATAAAATCAATACATTGGCAGCAACTTCATAGATCAACCTGTTAACATTTGATGCCATAATATCTTCAAGGCCATGCTCTTATACAGTTTACCAGTAGTAATTCCATTACTTTTTGAAATAAGAAAACATCACAAGATTTTTTTTTTCTTTCATTTAATTATTGCATACATTTTCATAATTTTATATTCTCTTTTTGGTAATGCTCTGATCTTTCTTACTGACATTTATTCAGATAAATTTACATGAGCAGTCGAACTTTATACTAATTCTGACTGTAAAGGACACAGGAGACAGGTCAGTCACATTTCCAATTTGAATTAATAGTGTTAACAAGGTTTGCCCGCAGGCTTGCTCATCTGCTAACAACTTCCATCATGTGATATTTGAAGCTTGACTCATTATTTCAGCTTCTCATGCAACTGGAGAAGGTTGGCAGTAAGGGATGGCAGCAGAACGACTGGTCAACTGGAAATCCCTCTTCCTCTGCAGCTGTGCTGGAGACTGAGGATGGCAAACACACAGCGTTGTGTAGGCTGTTAACACTGAATGGCACAAGCAAAAGCACTCAACCCTTCGCTTGTTTTCTCTTCAAAACCTTCCCAGTCCAGCAGCATATGCTTAAAAGCTGAAGCATTCGTCTAAGTACCTACTCATAAAATTTCTTCTCCTAGGACTGATTTATTTCCGAAGTACTGCATTTCTTAATATACAAATAAAAGAGGAAGAAATAAAAACATCAACCTGAACTCAGTATGGATCTGAACTCACACTAGGAAAATTTACTGTTCTCTTTCAAATTTGGAATTCTAAATGGCAATTTGAACCTTTTTACTTTTAAGTAGCTGCAGAAAAATAAGCCAACTTAGGCTTTCCCTAAATAATCATATTTACATCTGTCAGGCTGTCACTTTAAAGCTGCCCAGACTGGCAGGAAAAGAAAAAAGTTGCCCCCATCTGATAGATATTTGACGACTTCTGTGAAAAAATGGATTCACTCCACTGAATAGCTGACAGATACCAACAAGATAAAAAAAAACCCCAATGAATCTTTTTGCTAGCTTTGTGAAGGTAACAAGAATGGAAAGTGCTTGAAAGGTGACCTATCTGTCCACATATTTGCAATTCTCCCCAAGAAAAGTAGTTTTATTTCGGCATTGTTTATAATATTCAACCACACATCAGAATCAAAATTGTAAATGAAGACAATACAAAATATGATAAATCAAAACCATTATTTACTATTTTAAGCTTTTAGATATTTTCTTCTATTTCTATTCAATAAAATTGCTAATGTTAATTGAACTTCTTTTATCAACACCAAGATACATGAAAATATATAATTTTTAAAAGAGAGTGATCCAATGTAACAGATAAAAAATTAGCTGTCATAAAGTCTCAAAAATTAAATATTCAAGCAATGAAAATGTAAAAACTTCATCTGATTGCCCAGGCAAGTCAAAGTTAAGTGATAGGTTCTGAATTTAAATTTATACTTAAAAGTTAATAACATCTTTATTTTTTAAATAAAAAAAAAACACACAAGAAAACCATTCTATTGTGCAAAATTTGTGACTTAAAAGAACCTTTTTTATTAAAATTTAAAAAAAAAACTTTAAATCTCTAACAACTAATTTTTTTAATACTTTATGGGCTTTGTATGGATTTATAAATCTATGAACGCAGTTGATTTCTCAATAGCAAAAGAATAACTTTAAAAGTGAGATATCATATGTTCTTATCTTTACAATAAAAATAATGACTGTGTGATGAACAATGTCAGACAACAGATCTGCCTATAGTGCAGTGATTTAAGTTAGTATAACTTTCGGACTTTGAAAGAGGTATTTATTGATGGGCTTTTCTCTATCGAAAACTGATTACAGTTCATAGGCTACATTCAGATACCTTTGCATGAACCCCAGTTAAGTCCTTGGACAAATGCATGCTACTCTCAGAGTTGTTGCCCTACCAATTCACAAAAATTTTGCACTCACATTTTATAAGTATAGAATTCTGAATGATCTTCACACCAATTTCCCCCAAAGACTGTTAATTTAAAAAAAAAAATAAAATCAAACCCCTAAAGGAAATTAGTAATGTTTAATTAAATAATGCACTACTACACAGCAGCAGAGAAACGTGACTCATCTGTATGTTATCATCAGGTGAGTTAGCAGTATTTTATAAAATCTATGACCCTTTTCCAGAACCTTTAAGATAATTTTTATAAAAATGGAAACTGACCTGGTAGCTGAAGTTAAAATTTGCCAGCTGCCCAGAATTTATTTTCATTCTTTTAGAAAAATAGTAGCTGATTCAAGTCATCCATCCTGTCAGATGGTACAGTGTTATGTCCTTAATTTACAGATGTCACATACACATATGTTCTATGTGTAGAAAAATTTATGAGTACAATTATCAAACAAATACAATTTATTAAAGAAAAGAAAAAAAAAATCCACAGCTCCATAGACAGATAAACTACTTATCCAGATAAAGCACAATAGTCCTTTTACTTAAATTTCAGATGGTCATGAAAGGCGACAGAAACTGTGACAATTAAAATAAAAATACTGATTCTGGAATTCCAAAAATTAAAACTATTCGTAGGAATAAATCTACTGAAGAGTCATATTTCAGAGAAGACATGCCACATCTTAGGCTATCTCCTCTCCCACCATAATTTTCAGCAAAGCATTAGGCTGTCCTTTGTTAGTCCAGGCTATTGACAAGTATGTTTAAAAAGACTGGGAGTTGTGCCTCATTGCACAGCATTATCTGGAGCATCATAAAGCAATTTTATGAGCAGAATTCCATGTAATCAAAGAAATATGTTTAAAAGCACATAAAAAATTCTTCTATACTTCTGCCATGAAGTTCCTACATGGTTCAATTCTGCTATTTTCAGGGCATTTCCTAACTGTTCTGTATCACAATAAACTGTCATGAAGATTTATGATGATTATATGAAAGCTATCTGTTAACAAGATCAGAATTATGAAAAAAAAAAAAATCTTGTCTATCCAGAACTTTAGGGGAGAAAAAGGTGCACCTGACCTGACAGACACTTGTCGTATCTTCCAGTTTTTCCACAGACAGGCGCATGTGTATCTTAAGAACACAAGCTACTCCAACTCAGGCATGTATTTTCCATACGATTAAGCCTTTCTACAGGCAAGGATTTAATCTGGATTTGTAATGACACTGCCTTCTAGGCTTTGAGTTTCACTAAATGTTCTCATCTCACTTTTGGTCACTCGCACTGGAGTTCAAATCTATGTGAGATGTTCACTAGCAGCATAATGCTCAGGCCACTATGATTCTTTCTCGTGGAAAGCAAGTCTTTCTTGTTCCACACATAAAGAAATCTCTTTAAAATTTATTGATGCAACTGATGCTCAAATTTATACCTATCAGTGATCATTTGAATAACTGATGCTTTATGGAATTGCTATGGGTCCAATTGCTGCAGGACCCTCACTAATGCTATGACATTTTGTTCAGCCCGCTAAAGAAACAGATGCTTTATTTTTTAGTGTTTAACACTGTTTATCTTGCTTATAATCTTTCATGCATTTTCTTATTCTGAACTCTATACAATGAAAGAAGACAAAGGGTTCCTTAGCACCAAACCCTTTAGTCTGGGGAAACTAGAACTGTCTTCCAAAAAGGAAGTGTTCTAAATTAAGAACTAGGTTCTTATCCCATGCACTCACATAAAAACAGCACTTCATTCCTAAGAAGCCATTGACTTCATTTAGATTATTCCACAGGATGCTGATCAGGATGCTGCTGGAACGCTAAGTGCCTGTTTAAAGTCTGTCCTACACAGAGGAGCATGCAAATTGATTCAGACCCAACAAACAGAAGAGATACTGTTTTGAACTCGAAACACAGTAATAGCCTTTCATTCCATGCCAGTGCAGAATTGATAAAGAAAAACATTATAATCAAATTATTTGAAGATTATTTATTAAAACAGAATTAAAAGAACTTTACTGTAGCTATTTGTCTGTAAAATTTAACAATACTATTGTTTCTCAGTTATGAATTTTTATTTTTTAGAGTTTATTTCTGAGGCATTCAGCGCCAGTTGCTAACGAAAACATTTGCTTTGTGGAATTCAGGTAAAAGAAAAATAAATGTGGTCACTTATCTAGAATGACAGAAATAACAAAGCATAATCAAGCAACCAAAGTAAAAGATGAGAGAAACAAACAAATCCAATAAATCAAGAATAAAAACGAGGAAAATCAGCAAAAAAAGAAGCCTGGGGGGTTTGTCTGATTATAGGATACAATCAGAGCACAAGATTTCAGATTATTTAAATTATCTGTGACAAAAGGACAGCTGACTGTATGTGAAATGCCAGTCATCCTTAACTGGAATGAAACTACTGCTACAAAACCTAGTCTTAATCCCAGAGGAAATCAGGGTGAAGTACTCAAAAGTCACTAGCCTAACAAATGACACTTTCAGGAGAAAGAAACTTCTCATCACCACACTTATATCAGTCAGTTAATGAGTTATGCATTCAATATGCAAATAACATAGGGGAGTTTAATTGGTGAAGCAAATAATACACTATTTCCTACAGAGCCTTTGCAAAACTAAAGATGGCAAAACATTAAAAGAAAGGCTTGTTGAGAAAAGGAAAAAAAGTTATGCATTTCATGAAGACATTTAAATAACAAGTTCAGCAGGAGTAACAGATATTGCAGCAGAATAATGAAAGTTCTATTTCTGAGTGATAGAATCTTTTAATAAATAATGTTGGAATGGTGTTGGTGGAATAATGGTGCCACAGCATATGTTGCTAATTGAACTACTGTAACGTGAGCTGGAACTCGTAATTTCTTTCCACCTTGGCTGCTAGATGTCCCCTATATTTAGGAACAGTACATTCTGATTGGTAAAAGGAGCCTCTATATTTCACATAACGGACACAGACCTGTATTAGTAAACTGTATTTGTACAGCAGGAAACAGTCAAAAGCTAATGTCAGATTTTTCATGCAAATAAACCCAGACTGTATGGAGACAGTGTAGGCAGCATGTTCCTTGTGTTTCAGAGAAAAGCTCTGAAACTTTCACCTTGAGATAGATTATTGGACACATTTGCCATTAATCTTCCACACTGCTAGCACTGCTAGCATTCTACCAATTTACTTGTGGTTTCTGCTTTGTATTTTATTATTGCACTTGTATTTAGAGATACAGGTATGTGGCAACAGCAGCAATTAAATAACAAAATAGGCAGGCATAATAGCATTCACATAACATTTGCATAAACAAATATTACAATACTATGCCTCACAAGATTTAACATGAAATCCACGATAATTTTATTTAGCTCAAAGGGAAAGCAGAATGTTTATGATAGTTTCCCTTAAATCTTAAAAATACCTCTACAAAACATAATTACTGTATCTATAAAAATGTGTATAGACATGAATACCAAATCCTTTCTATTATTTTTGTAGCTATCTTTTAACATTAAATTAAAACTTAGCATTGCAATAGTACTAAAACCTACAATATTGTCCTATATAAAATTTTACAGATCTTCCAAATAATTGTTTAAAAAGCTCAGTTTCTTATGCACAAGAGTCAATATGATGCTTAAATAAGAAATCTGACATCTTATGTAAAAACAGTAATACATAAAACACACTATTACACTGTTCCATCTCTATTAACATGATATGCTGGTAAAACTAGTGGCCCTCACAGCATGCATGAAGTCTAGTGCTGTGCTACCACAGCAAGCAACCAAAGCACCAGAAGATAATTCCTCTACCAGCAAAACCCTGCCACAACTATCTTATCAACTCCACAGACAATACTCAGATACTGAAGTACCCTGAGGTATCTGTACTCCCTGCAAAATGACTGCTCCTGTCACTGGTCTGGCATTCAAAGGTTCCAATATCCAAGGGCGAGCGAAGAGAAAAAATACTGTATTCACTCATATAACATATTATATTATTGCTGCTTTTTGGATGAGTATTGCCAGTATTTACTCCCAAAAGATGACATACTAAAACACACTTAGTGTCAACTATACAAAATGAAACACCAAACCATGGGCGTAAATGCATACATATGCGTGTACACACCTGCACACATACACACACACTAGTTTTTTTATTTGCAAAGAACATCTTAAAGAATAAATAAAAACTACTTACACCAGAATAGAAAGGCTCACCAGACACACAGATCACATCCTGCTCCTGGATCATCAAAATATCTTTGGCTAAGTGCAGCCGCACTTTGAAAGGCTCCTGGTTACCATCCTGCAGCAAACAAACTCCTGTCTTTGTCTTCAAAGGAAGGAATAAAGAAAAACGTTTTTTTCGATTAGCACTTTGCATTTCTAGAAGTGATATTTTGAATCAGAATAGTTGAGAGATAGGTACAGTTACCATAAATACATTAACAAATATCTAAAACTATTTCCAGTCATCACTGTATTAACTGTTTTTAGACTACAAGTGAACAATGGCTAAAGTAGCATATAGTGAAGACAGATTTTGCAATGGTAAGCTGCTATTTCACCCATGATGATTTTGTGAAACTCCTTTCAAATTGCTTCAGATCATCTGTGCTCTTACTTCCCATCTTTATATTAAAAGATGACACCTCACTTAGATGTGAAGTAAAAGCTGATGCTCCACATAGTACACCAATTTTGACACAGAAAGACATACAATGACACTTCCCAACTAGCCAGATGTGAGCACCAACAGCTACATGAACCAGTTGTGGGCTTATCCTTATTTGGGAGCACAACACTGACTCACTCTGTTATGTTCCTATTCAAATGAGGATGCTGAAGTTAAGAATAAGAGAAACAAAAAAATCAAAGAACACAACTCCTTCTAGTAACTTACTTCTTGCTCCATTTCTGTGTTTCAAATTTATGGCTAAAGATCAGGAACTCTGTAGGATTCTTCAATACAAAATAAGAGATTTTGCAGCAATGAACAGTGTCTTCATGGTAGTACCTATTTGTGGTATCTTCTGGAGCATTATACATGAGAAGGTTGAGCAGTGAAAAAGTTGGCACCTGTAAGTACCATCAGTATTTAATATTTTTTCCCTGAAGGCTGTGTTGAAAATAGCACTCTTTGTAATACTTCATAAATGAACAAAAGTCCTATTGGTAGAGCATTTTTAATATGAAAAATCTGCTTACAACCAACCTAAAAATTTAGCTTTATAACATATGATTTACCATTATCACACATGTATTTGCATAGGCACAGATATAGATGTATCCAGATCTGTATCTCAGAAGAAAATTCACATATAAAAAATATTTAAAATCTTGGACTCAGCAGTGTCAATAAGAAAACTTTCACTGTCTTTACAGAGGTCAGAATTCAAGCCACCATCTGTAAAAAGTTGGCTTAAGAGGAGATCAAGGAAACAAAAGCGTTTCTGTGAACTTTAAGTGCCAAGGCTGACCTGGCTGAATTTGAGGTCTCTTTCTCAGACAAGAATCTAAAAGAGGATTTGAAAGATCTCCCCATAATGTGCCCTGCTACCTTACATCCACAGCATGGAGAGAACAAACACAAATACGGAACCAACAGTAGGCAACTGCCAGAAGATAAGTTTAAATCTGTCTCATGAGGTTTTAAAAGAAGGGGAAAGGTCAAGAACAACCTTTAAATAGCTCTATATAATGTTCTCCACTGACAAACTGTTCTGTCACTTCTACTCCATACTCAACACTCAAACTTTGGAAATAGTTTTTCATTGAATGCCAGGAGAAAATGTGTATAACTCAGCCATGACTTTGAAAGTGGCTGTGATGTTGCTTTTATAATAAGAAGAAAAAATGAAGAGTTCCATGCATTGAACTCACAGTAGGGTCAGTGGAAGCTCTGGTCAAAAGTCATCATACACCCTTTTTCTAATGGTGCTTTAAAAAAAAAAAAAAAACAAAACAAAACAAACAAAACAAAAACAAACAAACAAAAAACCAAACCAAAACAAAACCAAAACTAGGATGAGATAGAAACTGTTTGGTATGCACAGACAAAATAAATGGATCACAAAAGTAGTTGTGTTTCCAGTACCATGGAAAAATGCCCTCTCATCTCACACATATAACATTACGATATTAAAATAAAAGAAGCCTTCTGTCCTTGTAACTTCTGCCTTACAAACTAAGATGCCTCTTCTCTTCACAGAGTTGTGAAGTAAGCAGTGACAATCGAAGTTGAACAATGTGGGCTATATATAACTACGGTCAAATAAAAGGGTCTAGTTACCATTTATAAAATGCCTTTCTTCTGCAGAAGTTTGCAAATGTGTCTTTCCTCCTCCTTGGATAACTGGAAATAGAATAAATTCTTCTTCTCATACACTGAGCATAGTAACTCTGCCTTACTTGACTGCACATTTCTAATTTAGTCAATAACCTTATAAAATTTTCAGAGTCTTTCTGCAAAAGCTGAGGGGTTTATTTGGGGGAATTAGAGGCAGATAACCACAGAAGACACAATTAGCCATTAGAAAAAAAAATAAAAATTCAAGTCAATTTCTGAATGCATGTGGGTTGAGCTTATTCAGTCTGAACAAGGAAATCAAGACTGGGAACAGCAAAATATTTTGGCCCTTGGAAAGATTGACCATACACACTCAAGGACCTTATTTACATCAGACACTCTAAAATGAAATGAACCACTTCACTGTTGTTGGGCTCTATGAAAGCTGGTTTACAATACAGTTCAATTAAATCTTTAATTATACTACCTCCTTCCCTCTCCTACCTGAGAGCAGCATTAACACCCACAAAAAGGAGAAGAACGTAGTTGAGTTTCATTAGGTAACTTCAAAAGAAGACCTTGAGAACAAGGACTGGAATGTAATTATTTTGTTTCATTTTCGTATGCTGAAACTTCTTTTTTTCTGCTCTTGCCCACTCCCTTCAAAGCATCCCATAAACTGAATGAAATGAAGATAGGAGCTCCGGCATCCATATACAGAGCTAGAATTTAGGAAAGATAACCTGTATATATCCTTTCATGTAAATTGCTGTGCACACCAACATTTTTCATTCACACGACCCCAGTAAAATTATTCTAGTAGGAGGGAGACCGTCTGTCTAGCCTACACTCCTGCCCTCTCTTATGTTTGAAGACCTTAGATGGGGTAAGTGTATCTGTCTGTGCGTGGTGTAGGAGCGCAGGGCTAGGGCTGATGTTAGCTTTTGTCCCTAGTACTAATTTCTAAGAAACTCCATTTGGGTTTTTTCCCCTTCAAGCCTTTTACATTTCACTGGCAGAGGGCTGTGCCCAACCCCTGGCTTGCAGTAATAAGACAGAACAGAGCACATCAGCTGAGCTACTGTTACTGTCAGTGTGAGGTCATGCAAGGCAGCCCCTTGTGCTCAAGTGTGTGATATGCTGCATCACCTTACAGCACACACGGATAGAGAAGCAGAGTTCAGCTGGTAACGGCTTGTTAAACCAATACAACTTGACTGTATGTTTGAGCCCAAATTGCCAAGAGCATCAAAAGGAACACTGAAAAGAACATTGCCTTATTCATAGAGTTTGGCACCTGTTGCAAAGACAGGAAGAAAATGGAGTGTTTGAAGTTGCAAATTTTTATGAAGTGGATAAGATGTTTTAAGGAATAGATATGGAAGCAATACAAAGCAGTGAAAAAAATGAGTTTCCATAGGGAGAAGAATATATGACTTCAAGCAAAAGCAGTGATGAAGGAAGGTAGAGGTACCTAAGTAACAGATGTGGTGAATGCTGCACCTGCACAATGCTGACTCTTGTCATCTCATTCTATACCCTTCTAAACTGAGTTAGACAAGAACACTGATGTGGCAAGAGCTGATGTTCTTGGAACTGCTTACAAGGGGGGATGAGAACTGATCCCCCTTTGCTTTACCACACCAGTCTATGGTGAACTCTCTGCCTCAGGTCACCATTAGAGAATAGTACAGGCTGGCTGAACCCTTAGGGCAGATTGCTTTTCTAAAAAAATATGGTCACACTCTGATCATTATTATCAACAAGGCAGTGAAAAAAGGCCATTTAAAAATCTTTTCCCGCAATACACCAACCTAAAGCACATTGTCCATATGGGCTGTGTATAAGATCTGGCCCTAATAATTTTCCTAAAAGGAACTTAGAAATGCTTACATACTAGAAACAGCTTAGTGCAGCGTATATTGCCTTCACAAATATTTAAGAATGAATTTCAGAGAAAATACATGTGAAAACTAGAGTTTGTAGATTTATGCTAGCAGCAGAGTCTCTATCAAACATATACCAAAATAAATACTGTAGAAGAACCATCTTTATAGTTATCTGTTGATTTAGAAGTCAATTTCTTGCAAAAATTCCAATATAAATATTTTTTTTTTAACTTGTCTGGCCTAAATAAGTCTGCTGGCAGATTTTCTGTTGAAGAATTACTTTTTAACTTTTTTTTCCTCTTTGTTTTTTCTAAAACTTTTTTTATGTTTTGTTCCAGAGGAGACTTACTCAGTATTTCATATTATTTAAAACAGTTGTAATTAATTTTCAAGACACAAATATATCTTTTCAGCTATGCCATTTTGTCTATGTCTTTTGACTTAAAGTAATAATAATAAAAAACATTTAGCTTTGCTTCTTCTATTTTCACATCAGTAAGAAGACTTCTACAGATATCCTAGAATAGTTTAGTCCACGAACCAGTAGAAGGAAGGAAGACAGAAAAAAAAAAAATCTCAGCACATTTTCTATGCAAGGTGACCTAGATTTTTAGTTTATTTTTACTGAATTGTCCTAAAATAAACTAAACCTCTGGTTTAGCAATTTGGTTTTAGGCACCAACATTTATTTTTACTACCAAGAACTTGATACCAATAAGGAGAAATGGCTTCAGAGACTGCCTTAAACGTGTATGTAGTTCCTTCAGATTAATATCTCCCCTTCTGGATGCTTATTTGAACTGAGGCTGACCTCTGAGTATTTGGGGATATACCTGTCACTGCTTTATAATCACAAGTATAATAATAAAAGAAGGAAATTGAATCAGAGGCTTAAGGAGGTAATGGCAATGGATTCAAGAGGTAGGAATATGTGTCAGAATCACATAAAGGATGTTTTTTAAATGGTCCAGCTTCACATTCTGTGGAGGTGTTGCTAGATTAAGTGAAAAGCACTTATATTGTCAAAAATTGGAATGCAGCCCAGACACACTGGGATGTGTTCAGCTTGTTATTCAGAGTCTCTTCTATCAGATACCAACATTTTCCAATCCAAAAGACAGTAAGACCATTCCTGCATCTGAACTGTACACTCCAATCTGAAAGAACTGCAGAAAAATTATGAATTTGGATTTCAACTTATTTTTTATTTGTCAGGTATTTGTCAGGTAAGTATTTGTCTGTAGTATTTTTCATGAATGATTTTCTTGAACGAATAAAGTTTCCCAGAGAAAGTCCTTGTTTCACACAGTCTGTAATTGAACATGTAAACTAGGCATTTGGAAAAAATACATTTACAAAAATATGTATAAATATATGAATTCCTTACTGAATGAAGGTACTTTTTTAGAGCAAAAACTTTCATTTTCTGAACCTATAATGATGCCACTTTGATGTCTGAATTACCAATGAGCTTACTGGTACTAGAGAGTTGAGGCTAAGAGATATGACAGCATAAAATTAAAGGCTATTGTAACAGCAGGCATGTTTATTCAAATTACTTCACCTATTATATGACATTCTAACCGGCATTGTAAATTACCACCCATTTTCCATCTTGTTATTTTGGGATTAAATTATGAGTTGAAACACCATTTAAGAAAAATCTCAGAAACACTAGTTATTAGAAATCCCAGTATTGCTACTTAACAGGATTTATAAACAAAGGAAAACAGCAGCTTAGGCTGAAATGTGTAAATCAGAAAATAGCACAAAGGTAACTAAAAGCAGACCAAAAAAGTATATAACAGGATTTAGGGAAGAAAGTCACAAAGAAGCCAAAATACGGCTTAAAAATAAAAACACATTCTGTGGGGAAAAAAAACCCAACAAAACAACAAGCAACTAGATGGATGTTGAAATAGAAGTCACTAAACCTCTGAACAGCAGACTGTATCAAATTATGAGGTTTGTGAAGTTGATAAGAATATCCATAGGATTTATAAAACAGAGGACAAACAGTTTACCAATTCAAACTAATCCTTGAAAGAAACAACGGACAGTACTGTGAAAACAGATTAATAGATTATAAGCAGGAAAATGAAAGGGACATTTATTAAGTTTTATGTTGTATGCAGAGGGGGAAAAAAGCTATTAGAAGCAAAGAATAAGATTTCAAAAGTTAGAAGGTTAGAAAGCTCATGCAGCTTGTTCCTAAAGTACATGGAAAATATGAACTTTAAAAAAAAAAAAAAGAAAAAAGTATCTCGGGGGAAAATGTTCTAATGCATTATAATCATCCCAAGTCTTCAATTTCATCAGAAGGGTACTTTTGCTGCAGAGGACAGTATTATGTCAGAGACTGAGGTTATCTTCCAAGAGATAGTTTTCAGAATATAGAATAAGGTCAAGCGAGTACACGAGAGCATTTAAAGGACCCAGTGACTCTATGATTTATGCGCTTGTAAAGTTCAGAAAGCTCAGGATAAAGGGTAAAAGAGGAGCTGGATAGTCTTATGGTTTAGAAATTGTTAAGTACAAGAACCAGTAAAATGGATACGTTTGCTGATCAGTGAGGGAAAAGACATGGAATACAGAATAATCAAGCATAAAAGAGTGAAAAACTTCCCACAACTAGCAAGTGGAGAAACTACAAAAAAAATTATAATTTTCCCCTCAGAAGATACCGGATAGTTTCCCTTTTAAAAAAAAATAAATGTGTGTATGTCTGTAAGACTTCCCCTTTCTGTATTGCCTTTTAAATTGCCTAGCATAGAAGGTATTTTCTTGCAGGATAAAACTATTTGACGACGCCTTGAAAGGTAGCACAGCCTAAAGATATGATGCTTAGGGGAGAAAGTAATCATTAGGATAATAGGAATCATCTTGAGATTGACAAGAAACTCTACCTGTCTACATATATGCGTGTTTAAGCTCTCATTATAATAGCACTGACTGTACCACTCAGATCTGCAGGAAGAACTTAGGCACAAAGTGCACATGCACGTACCTACAAGTAGGCAAGATCTTTTTGGTGTCCAAATCCCACTAGTAGACACTAGAAAAAATAAGTGATGCATGAAAAACATTAGTACTCCAAAAGAACTAAGGTTCCCTCAGGGACATCCAATGCACTAGGGCAGCAGTTATTTAGAAAAAATTAAATGAAAAAAAATTGAGTATGTCATGGACACTAAAAAACATGTTTTGGCCTCGATGTATATAGGTGTAATATTTTGGTTTTGTGCTAATTGAAACACAGCTCTAACCATTTACTGCCATTAGTAAGGATGGAAGTACCAACAAGAATCTGGGCTCCAGCTGTCATTTTGGGAGAGAGATCTCAGTTCTTCTACAGTGGCGGTGGTTACAGCACTGGGAAGGGTGATAAGATATTCACATGAAAGGAAACAAAAAAGAGAAAGAAGAGGAAGACCAAACAGTCCAGATGCTTCATGACAGCTTTTGTTGCCCTTATCAAAAACTGCTTAGTAACTATTTTGGCATAGAAGGCTAGATATATTTTTCCCAGATACACAGTATGATTGAGAATTTGATACAGTAAAGGATGGAGGGGATAGAAGCCTCAAAGTTTTAAATGTACTGACTACATAAATTAAACAAAATTACCTGGAGCAAAGTCTACAGCTACCTTATGTTTCATGTCAGTAATTGAAATAAATAAAATAACAGCAAAATCTTTGTGACTTGGAATGAGTAAACTATTGCCAAAAATGTGCCAAGATGGAATAGAACCACAAGTTAATTAAGGATATAGTGCCAAAATGATATTGCCCTTAGTCATTATCATCACTTTCCTAAGAAACTCAAGTACCGGATGAATTTTTGGTGCAATTGCTTAAGGTATTAAGAAAATCTTATTAAAAGTAATAGCTGAAAGGTATATACTGGGAATTGAAATACCTGATAGAATGGATGATTACACCTCATACTGACCTTGTGAAAAATCTCATTAAGTAATTAATTAATACTTGGATGGTACAATTCAAAGTCCAAATAACACCCGGCCCAGTTCCATCAGCCTATTGAGGGCCAATTACCACAAGCTCAGAGGACCACAGGAGCAGAATAGCAAGTGGGAAGCCAAATTACGGACTTGGAAAGGGACACCCAGTCTGGGTCCCCTGCCAGGGCTCTCCCAGAACTGCTTCAGCTCCAGGGTGTGAGTATGAAACCCATTATGACAAGAAAATGCCATAGCATGTCTTGGACCGAGTGGCGGTCACTGCAGGGGAGCATGGGACAAACTATGGGATGCAGTTTTGGATTGCACAAGATCTATTATGGGATGTTTAAGGGAGGAAGCAAAGGCAGGGAAAGGGGTTCAGTGTTTTGGGGAGGAACAAGTACAGGAAAATAGAGAGTTAAGGGCAAAAAAGTGGTTGGTCACATGGAGTTTCCTAGTCAGTGTGCTTGTTGGGCCATGCTCTGAGCCCAGTCTATGCAGACTGTCCTATTGTCTTATGTAATTACTTTCTAATTCTTTTCCTGCTGCCAGCAGCTATGAAGACTGGGATTCAGGGGTAGCAAGTGCTCTGTGTGACTGGTCATGTACATAAGTACATATATATATATGGATACATGTAGTCTATGCGTGTGCCCTGTCTGCATATGCCTACTGGGGACACATCTTCCCCCTCACTACTGCCTGGACCTGGGCATACAGACCTGCAAGCAGCCTCACCTCTCTTGGGCTTTTAGATCCAGCTAACTTCATTCTCCCCCGAACAAAAATCAAAGTAGATGACACATTACAATGATAATGCTAAGGTTTCTGTAAAAAATTACAGTATGTGCAAGCATAAGGCTTCCAATGATTTATTTAGACACAGGCATTTGATGAAAGTAGGTTGAAAGTCTGTATTTCATTACCTTCAGTTTGGGAGGAAAAAAGTAGACAATAGTCTCAGAAGTGACACCACTGATTCTGTGGCACAAAGCCCATCTTACACAAAGCATAAAAATGGGCTGAATTCACCTCCTTTAATTTTAATAATCTAAAAGCTGAAGGAGGTTCCTTAGGGTCTCCAGATTATGGAGTTTTTTTAAGACTGGGCGGAATCATCCTTTCCTTCCCTTGTTTATCATAGAAGCTCCAACAAACCAGCTCATTTTTGAAGAGCTAAATTTGAAATCAATGCCCCCATTAGAAGCTAGAGACAGAATGAAACAGATCTGTCAATGTACTTGCACTGGAAAGACTAAGATAGGATGCACATGCCAAGTCATCTTTTGTGGCTACCCTTGTTCATTTCTGCTGCTGGGCACAGAGTGAAATAATTGCCACTAGATAATCTATACTAGCATACAGTTTAAAGAAAGCAACATAAAAACCCATGAATATAGTATGTATCTGCCTCTTTTCCTGAAAAAGTGCAGTCAAAAAGAAATAATAGTAATAATAATAAAACCTAAACCAAAATGCCCTTGATGACATGCTTTAACTTTTGGTCAGACATGAAGTGGTCAGGAAGTTGGACTAGATGATAATTGCAGGTACCTTTCAACTGAAAATATTCTATTCAAAAAACCAAACCTCAAAACTAATATGAATGCTCTCTTCCACGCAAATTATCTGGGATATATTGCTACAGAATTTAGACTGTGCATGGATTTTCTGAGGTACTATATACCAGTCGGGACAAGCATCACAGTACTCTTCCCCAAAGGCAAGTTTCACGTTAATGTTATTTTTGATCCTGCTCCTTCTTTCAGAATTTTGTCATGATTTAATGTTCTTTAGTTTTCTTATTTTCCCTAATTTATTTCAACTGATTCTCTAGTCACAATTGGTTTTAGCTGCAGTTACTTCTTGGCTCTAGTGCTGTTCCCAACCTTTCACTTCTATGTTTTCATGGGATTGTGGTCACGCTTGAAGTTCTAAGCCAGTTTTCTTGTTCCCAGGTCTTACTTTCTAAACATTGTTTGTCATTTTCTGTGTACAGGCAATTTTCATGATTTTTAATTATACTAAGACATTGGCATCTTTACATAATTTGGTGCAAATGGTTCTCACTGTGTCTCAGTTGCTGAAGTTGTTAAAACCACATTAAAACAGCTTGTTCAGAGAAAAACTATGATGCCCTTTTTAATGTCTAGAAATACATTTCATTTGTTTTCTTTAAGGCAAATTTAGTGTGAACACAGAAAGCAAAGCACTTCCCTCATCTCGGCTGGAGGGGCATTGAAGTACTTTACATTGACATTATGAAACTATAGTTCTTTTAGGCAAAAATTACACTCTTACCTCATTGAATCTAAATGGAACTGCTTTTCATTCTGGTCATCTTCACAGCTTCCACTGTCTCTTCCAACTACTCTTTTCCCCATTCTTCTACACTTCCCCCTTGGTTCTGCTTAGCAGGACCAGACAAATTTCTGACTCCCTTATGTTTTTATTCATGTACAGGCTTTCAGACATAAACACTTGATGAAGTGCAAAGCTCACACAAAACAGAGCTACCTGCATCTACGTTGTGTCTAAAGAGGTAAATTGGAACTCTCAGAGGTGAGGCCTAGCAAAGAATACACCTGGAAATAGTCTTTTATCTTCTACTATAAAGTCTACCTGCCACCATGAAGTGACCAGCTGAATAACTTATACTTGATTATATAATTCCTAACATTTCAGAAAAACAAAAGGTTAAAAAAAAGGATATTGCATATAAAAAGGATTAAAAGTTCATTGATTTTCATTCTACTATTGTTTGAAAAGAAAAATATCTGACCTACCTCTTCACAGGTGGTCCTGAAATCCATGTGCTATGTCACAGCAAGTGATATTTGTCTAAAATGGAGAGAAAGATTTCATTAGAATGAAAAAGATATTCCAAAACATAAAAGTTATCTGCCTGAGCTGAGCAATTGCACTTCTCTTTGTTAGGTCAAACTATAGCCATTGCTTAAAAGAAGAAACGATCAAAGCTGCAACAGTGTAAGATGTTAGAAGTTGTTCCTGGTTCTTACAAAGTACACAGTCTGGTTTCTTTGAATATAAATTCAAAGAATGTGTATGTTTTCAATACCTCCTCCCTTTCTCAAGGAATTCAAACATACTTTTCTTATTGCAACTGTAAATTTAATTTTTGTGGTTTTTTCTATTTTTTTGTTTCAAAAGTAGGAGTATACTTGAAAGTAGCAAAAATAGAGACTATTAAACATTACCTTTCAGAATAGTCTCTTTTAAAAATTTTTCAGTTTTTTTTTCTTTTCTCCCCTAATTAAAAACCATCAAGCACTAATGCCTTTTGTCTCACATTTTATTACTATACCTAATCTCTCCACAGAAGCCAGTGTCATTTAACAGAGCACTTAGTTTGCAGAAATATTTATGAGTTGAAGAACAAATGTTACAAAGTGAGAGTCCTGGCAAAATGTCATACCAAATCCCGTGATTATTACTTTGCCTGGCCTTTACCTCAAGTGTATTCATCCCGATGCACACTTATGCATTCATTTATTTATGTGATAAAGCCACTAGAACAGGATGTTAGCAGAGGCTAATAACAGTGTCCTGCTGCTGCTTCTGCAATAGAAACGCTCATGCATCAGTAAATAACATTTCTGGGAAACACTAAACTGTCCTGGGCAAAACAGTAATTTCATTCAATGGCTGGAAAAAACAATCATGTAACAAAATTCTCTTCATCAGGTGTTTTATTGCTATTCTATATTACTAATGTACTTGCAGTTATTTGTATTAGTACTCAAAGTTCTAACACAAAATTTGCCCCATTAGCCTAAGTTTAAAATAAAATTTAAAAAGTGTACCTCACGTAATACAAAAAATATAAGTCCTAATAATCAAAATAAAGCCTCCTAATAATAATAAAATCTCTTCATTAAGTCTCTTGAATTATTTTGCTGCCCTGGATGCAGTTTTATTAAACTGAAGCGTATGCATACATATAAGGTTAATGTTCTCTATTGAGCTCTGCCTGGTTCACAGCCTGTGCTCTACACTAATTTCTAGCAAAGCTAGCCTAGATTGGCTAGGTTACAATTCTGAAATTTAAAAAGGACCCATCATCATTCCTTCTTTATCAGTTTTACAAGAGCACCAAGATCTAATAAAGAACTGTATCTGTAATTCTGCTTTCAAAATGCTCATAAAAAACAAGGTCACTATTACTGTCTCAAAGGATTTCTCTCTGGTGGGACAACACTGTGCAACAAAACATGTTTCCTTGTAATCTTTATGAACTCTTTTTTTTCAGCTGAGTAACTTGAAGTGGGAAAGAGGCTTTACTCACCTTAGCAAAGTACTCTGAGAAGCTTCTAGCCTTCTGGAACTATAAGCATATGTATCTTTAAAATATAAACTGAAGTATTGCTTTCCTTTCTTGGGCCCTGATTATGTCAAGTCACTAATGCCTACTGCAGTCAAAAGTGTATATCATGTCATGCTCTGCCTTACTAATAAAAGTTGTGCAAAGTTTGGGCTTAGGCAACTCTGGTTCCACAGTCAATGCCAATTTCACTTTGGGTCTTTTTATAGCTACTCTCTGATCTAAATCTTATCTAATCCAGGTCATTTCCTCAACTCAGTATTACTCTATTTTCTTCTTCTTTGTTGTTTTTATGTATTATGCATTTATTTACTTATTTCAGAAATATTTGTATTATCACACAGCAGAACAGTCAAAAACATCTAGGCTTTGCAACACCACAGCTGATTATATATACAGCTCATGATCTAAAATAACTTCTAGTTCTGCTCAGATAATAATTTAGCAACCTTTTAAGTACGAAGCTTCACAGGAATACCAAATTCTTTACTGAAAACCCCTTTAAAGCCCTTTTTAAACTCTTTTAAAACACAGCAATATTTTAAATACCACTGCCATTAAATTATTTCTGAAAGGCAGGAGCCATAGTTCTCTGTCCTACGTTTTGAGGGCTCTCATGGCAAACAGAGCTCTTGGCCTTCAGAGAGACAGTACACAAACAATAAATATTGCCTCCTACTACCTGATGCTATTTGAAGAATCTACCTGGAAATCACCGTGGTAATCTTCCCTTTTTCTCCCTACATGCTACATCACAAATAGGTAAAATAAAACATTGTACAAATACTCTCTTGACATCCACCTCCTACTGAAATGACTTCCCTGATACCCACAGGAAGGTCACATGCAGAGTTGTCTCTGGGAAAGTTGGTTAAAGGCATTTTTTCACAATCTGTGACAAGAACTTCTACTAATAACATTATCTAAAATGTAAAGCTGGAACGACACAATTCTCAACACAAAATCACATTCATTACAATGAGTGTACATGTTTCTCAGGCAGGCAATATCTCCATTACTAATCTTTGCTATATAACTGACACTGCTTTTGCTTCCCTCTGTTTCCTAACAATTCTCGTCTGCAGCTACACACAGAGAATTTAAGCCCATTATCAAATGTTCTTTTTCTGACTATCAGCAATTTTATCACACTTCATATTTTACAAACAGCACATAGAAGGTTTGATTACAAAGTGCAGTACCTAATAAATCATCTCAGAAATGTCATGGTTTCCAGTATTTGCACCCCAAATAAACACTCACGATAATTAAATTACAGGAATACATATCATGCATCATGCAGAAATGTTGTATCTTATGCTTATGAAATGTCCCAATGGTTAGTCATTGTCTCCTTCTATAGTTTATGAAAACAGACACAAAACATAAACCTAAGTAATTTAAAAAATAAAACATTTGTAAAATGATAAACTGCGAAACCCACTGCTTACAGATACTTGTGATAAGCTTCTGGCTAGTCTCTGCAACCCCATCTCCAAATCACAGCCACGTTCAACTGAGCGCCTCTCCAGCTCTCCTAGGAGCTTCCTTCACCCCCACCTAGACAGCCCACTGGTGATCAGCCCACAGCTCCATTAAGCCTCAATATCTGATCCTCTTTTTCCCCTCCCCACCTGAGGTTGCTTTAGGACAAACTGCTCCAGAAGGTGAGAAAGGAGTTGCCTGTGGCTTTGAAAGGAGGAGGTGCAGAGGAAGCAGCTTCAGGACAGAGCAGGGTGTGCAGGCACAGAGGGAGGCACGGACAGCGCGTATTACTCAAAGAATGGGTCCAAAAGCAGAGAGGCTCTCTGAAAGGCATGGGAACAACTGCAGTAAAAGATATGCAAACAAGCAAGCTTCAAAAAGTTGCTTGCCTTCCCTTTCAATTTGAATTGCAACCTGCATTTCCTCCACAACTGAACTTACTTAGCTTACTTAAAACTTAGCTCCGCTCCTCTGATGGACACAAATGCAGCAATGTGTGACAGACAAGCTGGGAACAGAATTTGACACCTCCCTTGGCAGAACAGGCAGTTACTCAATATTGAAGAAACATTTACCAAGCAGTATTATTATGGCCTTTGTGTTCTAAAGGGAAATCAATGGCTAGAACATAATGGTAAAAATGAAGACTATGGCAGCCCTCGGAGACAAAGTTTCATTTAGGATAATGCACTGAGCACTCGAGTTGTGCTCTGATCATCTTATAATAAATCAGGTCATATTCCAGTGGTATAATAAATGTAATTTCACAAAGTACTTCCATGACTGAATACTCCAGTATACTTAATGTAATAAGATAACAAAAAAAAAAAAANTTTTTAAAAAAAAAAAAAAAAAAAAAAAAGGAAATTTCATGTGCACACAGCAGTAACAAGAGACACTTTGTGAAGTGTTGGAAATATCACAAGCCAAATAAAATACTATTGAAGCAAAAGTAGGAAATGCTTCATACTCAAGGTTACTGGGGCAAAGTAAGAATACAATACTGTATGCACAAATAAGTTTATGGAGAAATTATACATTCTCAAATTCAGTTTAATTTAGCATATGATATCATTGCAGCTTGTATGCATCTTACTTGATGGAAATAGGTCACAAAAATTCTTATTGTCCAAGAAATATCTGAACTGTTCACTGGGAAAGAGCGTAAAACCATGTTTCAAAGGCAGAAATACCAGATCAGCAACTACTGTGACAGTAGTTTTCTACTAAATGCTATGTTTGCCTTTTCAAGTCCTTCTTCTCTCTCTATTGTTAGTAACATCTTTTGGACTCTACACTGTGAAGAAATCTGAAGGAAATTATATCCATCATTTTTGTGTGTGTTAGGAAATTAAACATATATACATTTGTAACTCTGCAGTACCTTTAGCAACAATTAAACTAAACTCCAAACCATCTCTATTACAAATAGGGGAAGTAGATTTAGAAATTATCTTTATATCGCATAGTCAGTCCTTTGTGCTTTATAGGAAATAAAAATATATTTTGGATAAAAAGAAACATTACTTTAAATGCAAATTCCATGAAGGCATGTTCATTCCATTCAGCTTGCCACACAGTCCTTGGTACTGGGCGAGTGGTCAGAGGCACACAGACAGCACCGTAAATCAAAGGAGAAGTCCAGTAACTGCAGGTTAATAAACCCCTACTCAGTTATTTTTTCCAGCCCACTTGAATTATACTTTGTTTGAACACTGAGTTAATTATGTTCAGTTAACAATGATTTTTAATAATTTACATATTTGACTAATTAGGTGAAAAATTTCTCAGCAAGTTGGGAACAGGTGGTCTCTAGATCCAAACACATCCTCATACTTCCCCCACAGAGGAGAACACATTATGAGGGATCTATATATCCCATGCACACAATAACAGCTTTAATAAATTAAGTAGAAGGATGCTCAGAAAACTGGAGGACCCTAAGCAGCATGTACCTCAATCTACCTGATAGTGTGAGGACTGAGATGAACTTCAAAATTAGAAACCGTGCACTTCTTTGACCATGAGGAAAATAATCACCTGACAAAGCTTTTTAGCAAAATACCCAGCTCTTAGTCAAAACCATGCTTCAAAAGAATTGAAGCTAGCAATTAGTAGCTAACAAGGTTTTTAATGTTTCATTCATTTTACCGTGGTTAAAACAAGCATGGTATTTACTTCCCAGTCACAATTTATTATTTTAGTGGCAAGCATATTAAATATGCAAGCCAAATTAATGATTCACTGTATAAACAACAATTTTTCAAGAGTCAGTGAGCCATAAGGAAGTATTAACTGAATGAATGTCTCTTGGGCTCCTGTTTGTTTATCCAGTGCTGTTTGCATTAACAATTACCTAGTGTCCCCCAGAGCAAACACCACAAAATGACTTAACATGTAACCCAGTCTGTTCTGGTCTGGCAAAAGAAAATTATTGGAAATGGCAAACTAGGGGGAAAAAAAAAAAAAAAGAAATCAATCACAAACCAAGGCAACACACAATCTTTCAAAAGGAAAAAGCATTACTACAGGAGAATAATCTGAAAACAGTGATGTTAAATGCCACTGCACATCTTTATGTGAAGTGCTCTATTACAAACTGGAACATGAATGTTTGGCTTTGGGTCAAAGCCTAGAACATTGTTAGGGAAAAAAAATAAAAAAAATCTTCAGTCTGGTCTCTCAGTTTTCCAATGTTACCCTTTGGTGATTCAGTAGATGTGCTTAAATATAATTACATACTTGATTTCAAAGAGAGGTGTAGTGCACGTCAGAGCCCAAGCTAGTACTAAATGCCTCCTTCTTAACTGCTCTGGAGGCTGCATGAACTGTGACATGATTTAGATAATTTCTCTGTTTTGCCTAAATAACAGGGTCTTGTGTCAAATATAAACAGGAGTTCTTTCTGACTATCCAGCACTGCAGTCTGCATTTTCTCTCCATTATCTCTCAACACAAAATTTCCTTATAAAAGACATACTGGCATTCCTCTGCCAAGGCAATTGTTTTACACTCAAATATAAATTTCATGCCCCTGGTATCATGCCTCATATTAATAATTTGAAGTGAGACTTTCCATATCATACTGCATCTTTTGCTTTCACTTAAGTTAAAAAAAAAAAAAATCCAACACCCAAAAACATTGTATCTGGTTGCAAACCCTCAGGAAATATTTATTTGAGATTTTCAAATCCTTTTTACACAACTGATAAATATATTTATACCAGCATATATAAACATGTGTCAGGTCCAGAATTACTTGCAGAAGTTCTTAATGAAAAAATAATAATTCACAGTGAAATTTTAAAAATCCATTATTTCCCTCAGATGATACAATGTAAAAATCCTACTTAAAAAAATCTAAATAATAATGTGCAATTAATAATGAAAATTAAAACCAAATTAAATGAAGAAGGTACATGATATGAGACTTAGCATAGATGATGTTCACTGAATCAAAGTAATATGAATATGTTTTACATGTATTTTACAAGAGTATAAAGCAGCACATATTTCCATTTTGTCAAATGACTAAAATTTTTCCCATATGCCAATGAAAATAAAAGTCAGGATTTCCCAATAGATATGACACTATTTCTACCCATATGATACATTTTGGATCACAACCTCCAGCATGTGTTGATAGAACTTGAACTAAACAAGGTAAGCATAACTGAAAGAAAAGACAAAATTTAATCTCATAGAAATTCAGAAGTTTCATTAACTTCAACGAAAACATAAGTCATTTTAACTTGCCTTAGGAGAAAAAAAACCCCAAATTTCATTTGAAATTTCATAACTAAACCAACATTGGATTATGACCTTTCCTCATTTTGATGGGATTGAAATTAGTTGAGTAAGGTCAAAGTACTTTTTTTCTGTTTTATCATAAACTTCAAGAAATTATTCATACCATTAAAAATATTATTCCTATTTTACATTCACAAAATCAAAAGATCTATTTTATATTACCAAGTTATGTTTCACAATGTAATACACTTGTAATGTGTTTGAAACAGCAGTGCAGTGGTTTGTTTTCTTGTTATGTCTATAGGTGTGACTACAAGTTCTGTTCTGTTTTTCTAGCAGAAGCTCCTAACTAATTCAGATGGAATTAGACACCTTGTTAGGATGAGGTGTCAAATGAAGCAGTGAAAGACACTAGACCTTATGATCCCTTCCCACTGAGATGGTAGCAGAAAACACAGCAGCCCACTGGAAAAAAAAGCTGGCATTATTTACCTATCAGAGTGTATCTTTATACTGATATTTGGAGCTTGCTTTCTACTTAGCAATTGCCATCATCACCAGTTTTGTAACTGCTAGTCAGTTTCCTTGCTGATAACCTGGAAATGGAATTGGGCTACAGGAGGTAAAAACATTTGGGGAATATGCCCAGAGGTACCAAAGAAGATGGGCAGAGTGGCTGCTTGAGAAGCTGTGAGAGAAAACTGAGTCAATGCAAGCTGGCAAAACAGAAGGGACCAGATACTTACTTGTGGTAAACAACACTCTTTTCTGAGACATTGAACTCAAGTCACTACACGCTGGTATCATAATCACCCAGGCAGAACACCGGGGAACAAAACAAATTGGTCATTATAAGAGCAAGACCCCAGATTTCTTATTTGAAGTGGACAAAGGCAGCTCTGTTGAACTGCTGCTGAGACAAACTGTTGTTTACTGTGTCAGGTCATGGATCCTTGAATGGCACTGATTTTCTTCATTGCTTTTTTTTTTTTTTCCTTCTATAAAATAAGAACTTACAGATTTTCCATAAATAATAACAAAAATAGATTCATAGAAACATTTAAAACAATGTGATTAATGGACTATTTGACAGCTTTAGCATAAAGGCTGAACTGCAACTTAGGTTCTACTACCTGGTATTGTAATCAACAGCGACCTTCCTGACTAAGAATTCATATGACAACAAGCATGCACACAATTCCAGTGGCCACCTTTAAAAACTAAGCATTTGTTTTGGCATCTCTGGGACAGCATAGCTACAACATAGAGAGACGCTGAAGTTTACTACAGTTGCTGCTAGTCTTGCCTTATCTGCAAAGTCACTTATAAAGGCTACCAGTATTATGTTCCCTCAGATTAAGATAAAAACAAAACAAAACAAACAAACCCACCAAAAAAACAGTAATCTATTTCAAACAGTTATCAGCAAAGTAAGGTGGAATAACACTGCACATGGTCTAGGAAATTCTAGCCAATAAAGATATCATGATCATGGTTTGCATAGTCTTCACAACATTTCCCCCTCCTTTTTTTTTTTTTTTTCCCCAGAGCAGATGCTTCTACATAGAAGAATTCAGTACTTATAGAAAACAAACACCAACAAGCTGGCTCAAAATTAATCAACATAATTAGATCTTCCACTTGAATTTTTTATATGATTGCAGCAAAAGCCTCTTTAACTTCTCTGGAATCCTGAAAATGGGAATTCATAGCATTGCTGTTGTAATATCATCAAGTCAAGTTTATTTATTGTCAAACTGTTCCTGCATTAGTACGCTGTCAAAATGTATAAAAAGAGACCTTGAGACATGCTAAATATGCCACATAGGAAAACACAGCACTTAAAGTACTGTAACATTAAAACAAACAAAGTTAAGCAGCCAGTGAGAAATACGTACAGCTAATTACAAAATACCCTGTGAGAGCAGCACCCCTCATTGAAAATCTTCTTCTATAGGGCTGGATTAGAATGGGATCATGAAATGGTCATCCCAGCTGTCTACACATCCCTATCCTGCAGGTTGTTAATCAAAGTAATTTGCAAAAAGCACCAACTACACCCTGTTCCACTTTCTTAAAGTGACGTTCATTCAGACAAACACTAGCTAGTGGTAAAATGTGCTGATCCAGGAACACTGAGCCGCCATGCAATGATACCTGTGGAGGACAGGCGTGGGTGTATAGCTATAAGTGCCACCCCTATTTAATCAGTCATCTTGGAGGAATTATTCATTCTGGTTATTGCATTTGCTATGTAATTAACTCCCGTTCAATTTAGATTTTACTTAATGCATTCTTGAGCTCACTGAAAGCCAAGATGGCAAACATTGACCGCCATAATCATTTTGCTCTGTCTGTAAAGTCTTGGACACATTCATGATGCAATGTAATTATAATAAAGGTGGGACTAATATCACTAATTCATTCTATGATTGCCTTTCACACTCCACTAAATGTAGATGAGAGAAGAACTGTACAGTCAAGCAGACTAGAGGATGCTGAAGTCATGCTGAAAAAGTGTTACTAGGAGTAGAATGAAAATAATGTGGAAGGGAATCTAAAATTTGGTAGGTCAGCAGAAAAGAGCTAGGGTACATCAAACTGAGGAAGATTTTGGGCCCTCAGGGATGAGGAAGAACATGACAACCTTCAGGAGAGTGACTGTGAAGGTTTGCAACTACCACGGAGAACTTGCCTCCAGGGAAATGTACCAAAAATCAGACCAAAATTCCACAAGCATGGAAGCGTTACACTTCTTTTCCCGTACAGAATATGAAATCTAAACTATGTCAGTAAATTTATTGTCTCTATGGTTAAGCTGTTAGTATGGACTCTCATAAGGATTTAGTCCATGATAAGTAGTATTCTCCAAAAGAAGAGGTTACATGATTCAGGGATTAGTAAAAGGATCATTTTCAATGTTCTCACAGCCACTCTACTTCAGAGGAAAAGACAGTTAAAGAACATGCATGTAGGTTGTTTTATGCAATTACCTCTTTGCAGAAGTCAGTTTCATTGATAAACATGACCTAGGAACTTCATATTTTGGAAACTCACAAAAACTGGCAGAACATCACAGCCAGTACACTAGTCCAAATGACAGCTCTGAAGTATCCAAGTCTATCCCTGACAGTACCGGAAGATACCTCATGGGTTACTTTTTACATGAACTTTTTTTAAAAATGGGTTCTAGTGGAAAATATAGATTGTGATTGTGTAACTGAATCTGAGTCACAGTGTCTAAACAATGATGACTTACAGCTCTGTTTAATTCAAGTATTTTCTAATGTTTAACTTATCTGAAAGGCTTTAAGCATAAGTCTTGAAATCAAATGGGACTCAAGTGTAAAAAATTCCATTCATGTCTCCAAAACTCACAGTAGATGAACATCTATATTAGTACACTAAAGAGTGCCAAAGGACTTCGGCACTTCAGATACAGTTACAGAGGCAAAGCAGGAGTCTTGCTCTTCCTTTTTCCTTCCAAATCTTTCAGGCAAGAGAGTAGAGGAGAGGACAGACTTCAGGTCACCTTTCCTTTATTCACTTAAAATCTATTTCAGGGAATAGTTTAAAGACTCCATTCCCTCATCATGTGGGGATATGGGACTAGAGGAAAGCATAGGGTTCTTCTTCAGGATACTTTTTTCTCTGAGGCAATCGAAGTAGGAACATGTGAGAGAGAGATTTAATAAGAGCAACATAGTGTTAGTCCAAGAAGACAGATGAAAGAGGAAAACACATTAAAAGGGGAGAGAAAAACATGACAGATGGGGGAAGAGATTGTTAATAAGAACAAGGAAAGAAAAACCGTGGAGAGGAAAATGGAAAGCTTTTTTCAAAAATCATTTGCATTTCCCCACTACACATTATTTTTTAAAACTGCTCCTCTATAAATAAGTCTGCTTGGGCAAATCCATGTACACTAAGATAAATTTTGTTACCTTTTTTTTCATCAACAGCATTCATGATGCTAATTATTACTGGTAAGCTGAAGGAAACTGTTTTAGGTATAAGGGAGAATATAACTTCCTTACATTTGGTGTTTTTTAATGCCCACTCACCTCCTCCCTCCCAGCAGACCTGGAAAACAAAAGATTGAAGTTGGAAAAAGAGAAGTTATGTAAATCTTAGGGATAAGCTGACTATAAGCAATAATGCTGAGGAAAGAGGGTCAGAAATGCATTAAGAAATACTTTCCCTACATTTTCAGTTACATGGCTATGTTAAGTGGGCTGTATTTTAAAACTCTTTTCAGGAGACTGCCAGAACTATAAAAGTTCATTGTTTGTGACAGGCCTACTGAAAACAAATTACTTCAGTGCAGCTTTGGATACCACCTAAATCACAATTGCTTAAAGGCATTCTTTATCATTTTAGAAATATTAAAGTGAAAGAAAGATATGTAAAGAGAACAAGCTCTGTACAGAAGACCAGTGACACACTGAATTAAGGAAAATTAAGTCAATGTTAATGCAAGACACTGATGCAGGAAATGAATATGGGTGTTGTGGGGCTGTACAGAATGTCTGAGGGTCTGAGATATGGCAAACCTATCACAAAGGAATGATTAAGGCAAGAATCTCAGCTAAATTAAGATCATGCAGTAGAACAAAATACATTACTATTTTTAGAAACTGTTGACGACCACATAGCCCAGGGAAAAGACTGGCCTCTTGTTTTCAGTGTAAGTGACAGCAATGCCATCAGAGTAAGATACAAGGACATACTGAGATTAAATGGCAGACAAGTTAAATCTGAGACACATAGAGGACAATGGCTTAGCAGAAGTCTGTAACCTAATTTCAAGGATTCTGCTGCCCAGAGTCCCCAAAATTCAAGTTCTTTTGCCACCTAATAGACATGCCCAAGTATAAATTAATCTAAGAAAACCTGATATTAAGCAACTTTATCTGAGCTTGAAACTATGTAAGAAATAAAACAATTTATAAGGTAGAAATACTAACATTAAGAGGGAATCTTTCCTAATGGTTCTAACTTCAGATGGGTTTTTCTATGCTTGCCTCTGATACTTGATCATATTTTAAAACAATTCTTCATAAAGTGTAGCTGACTGAGCCTGATTTAAAAGTGAAAACTAGAATGCTAAAGAAGGTATTAGAGAGTGTTTCACTCTGAGAAATTATTCCCCTTTGAAAATTAAGATTTCTTTTGTGACTTGCTGATGTTACCTCTCCTAGCAACAGCACAACTTCCAGGTTCGAGCTTTTCTACACAGTTTTAACAACCATCAGTCTCTTTTCAAAACAAGGGTTCACTTAATGAGAAATATTTAAGCTTCCTGCTGTTTAAAACTAGTCAAGTTACTTTTTTTTATTTCTTCTTTTCCTGAGTTTTGCATGACCCTGAGATTAGCTCAGTTGATCAGAGCATGGTGCCAATAACACCAAGGTCACAGGTTTGATGCCCATACAGGCCATTCACTTAAGAATTGGACTTGATGATACTTGTGTGTCCCTTCCAACTCAGGATATTCTGTGATTTCTATTTCTGTAAAAAACAGAAGCAGTTTAAACAACCATTAACAGTCAATGTATAAAATATCACAAGAGTCTGGAGATACGGCTGTGAGAATTCGTAACCTACCTCGAACATGAGCATGATTTGGGAAAGATCATAAGGACCAACAAGTAGTAAATATCCATCAGGGTTTTCATTCACAGTTATTTTGGATTCTTAAAAACAATTTGGTGGAAGAAACTGAAGAAATAGGGTATATCTGTTAAAAACATGGGAAGCAAACCTTTCATGACTAGATTTTAATAGTTACAGACTGAAAAAAAAAAATGTCCTTAACATATGCAATCTCATGGTCTCCTACTTGCTCCTCTGACTCTTAGAAGAGACTGTCTTAGGGGAAAACCAATTGATAAACAACCTGCTGCCATAATTGCAGCACAGTGTTTGAGAAAGCAGCATGTACACTACCTTCTTGATCTTGGTGTACATAAATTTACTGAAAACCAGTGTTTTCTCCCCTTTCAGAAACAAAGCCCTCATAATGGGATGGGGTGATGAAACTGATCATTCCATTCCTGGCAGGGATTGGGATCTGTCTTCACAAAGACTGAAACAGCCAAGTACCCAAGCTTTCCCTTTATAGATCATCATTTTAAATTCACCTTAAAAAATAAAGAAGGAAGGGAAGTCTTTCTGACTTTCTTTTTTTTAAAGAGTAAACCTTGTAATCCCACCTTGCATAATCTGGGATATAAAGCATATGCTTCTTTTAACGTTCCCTTCCTTAGGGCTGGACATCTCACTTTCTGGATTCTCCCTCCGTTCCTGATGCACCTGACTGGTTATGGTGAAGTGAGAACATATGAACACAGAGCAATATCATCTTATTTGAAGGAGGGTTTATCAGAGGATCAGACAATTATTACAATGTACTACCAAACACTTTTATTAATAAACACAACATTTAGCAACTTTTCTTCAATGAGTTACTTATTATATATAGTACTGGGAGTTCTTCTTAACCACTTGTGAACAGACTAGTCCTGCTCCAGGCTTGAATGTAGTGTTATGTATAAGATTTTTAAGAGGACCCTAGGGCAGCAGTGAACCCTTCAAATACAGTTCAAGATTTGCCAGTCCAGTGAACTTTTTGGTTCTCCTTCATGAGAACAGTGTAGGAAGATAAAGCTTGTATTTTCAGACCTTCCTCGACAGGACAGTGGAGGGTAAGGGCTCTCTTTGATTCCCAAATTATGTTTAGATAGAAGACACTCCTTGTGTTCAAAGGGGATAAAGATGATGTCTGTGCCCTGGTTTTGTGGGATCTTTCTATAAGGGCATGAATAATAATGCAAAAAATATTACTCTAATAATAAAACAAATAATAGCATCAGTGTGTACAGTACAATGTCCTGTATTACTTTGGTCAAATAATTATCTCATCATTACAAAGCCTAAGTAACAGGCCAGAAAATCCCTTTTTTTCCCAGAGTTCCAGCATCATGGGATTTTTTTCAGTCTCTTCCATTGTATTTGACAACACTCGGCTGCTTCTGGAATTCCTCTGTCCCTGGACTAGTTGCCTGTAAACCCTCAAAATACCAACTTTGCAGTAGCCAATGCAAAAGCATGTATGCTGTCAAGCTTATCAGATCTCCTTCACTGCTTGGGTTTATCTCCCACCACTCCATCTAGAAGCCTGTTCTGATATGGCTTCTGAACATCTGACTACATTTCCTGGGGAAGCAGCTGTGGTGTTCCCCAAATGTGTTCACCCACCACCACTTCCACACAGCAACAGGCCAGGTAGGTTGTAGCTGGGCAAAAATACAGGAGGAAAAGTAACAACTTCTATTCTGAGAAGTCTTTTCATGTAAAATAGTTCCTGGTGCTTTTAATGGAGGCTTAGGTTTCATGTTGTAGAGAATAAGTTTATGGGGTAGTTATTCACAGACCACTCGGATTTTCAAAAGTCCAATGGCAAAACTCTTTTAGTTTTTCTTCAAAACTTGTAACCATCCATTTAATTTGCCCCACAAATTTGAAGAACCTAGTTCAGAAACATAGAGAGTGACAGCCAATAAGAGTATAATGTATCTGTTCCTTTAGATACTTTCACAGAAGCTCTATGGTGTAAGGCTCATTCCTAATTCTGTACTCTGGATTGAAAAACATCTCAGACTTCAAAGATTTACCAGACCATGCCTGCAGCTTCTGTTCACATTTTCTCTTTAACTATATAACTCTGCCATTAGGGGAAATTTGGGTAACAGTTTGTGCAATGCCTATTGTAAAACATGCAGAGGTGAGAGGGATATACAGATGTTCCTCACAGGTCTTCCCAGAGCTGTGATCTTCCACTTCAAAATCCTCTTTTCCAACTCTAATTAACAACACAGGATCATGACTTTCAAAAGAGTGATCTATACTTTCAGAGTAAGGGATAATTCTATATAATTGATAGAATCACAGTAGGATACAACTGTGATGAGATCAAAATAATGTTTCAAAATCAATAGTTAAAAGTCTGAAGATACAGTAATGCAAATGAATGCATTTTTATCTGGCCATAACAGTATCTGACGGAGTATTTCAAAGCTTCACAATGTTACCGAAGGAAGTAGGTGAAGGGACATTTCATTACATTCTGTTCACTTTTTAAGAAAAAAATTAGCAAAGGTCTGTCTTTCTTTCTTCCTTTCCTTCCTTCCCTCTTTCCATCTTTGCCAAGAAAGAGCTTCATGAAACTAGCACTTAGAAATTATCATATTTAAAGTTAGAAACACATTTAAATATCTTGCTGAACTAAGACTTCACATCTACTAAGAATGAAAATGAATTTTCTTCTCCCAATGTGTAAAAAAAATATGATGGTAAAATTATTTTGAGATTAGCTGACTTCCAGAAGTAATAGACTCAATAAGGCTTCTTAACTTGATAACAGTTGAATTGCAATTTTGATCATATCATAAAAAATAAATGTTACCAATGCATAATACAAACATATCGGATGACATCTCTGCAGAATAACAATAAATCCTTAAATTTAAGTAATCTGAAATCATACACATAAGCAATATCAAGTAAAAGCCCTGACATACACTATTTCAACATTTACTGAAAAGGCTCAGGGAGGAAACCTTCATATTTATATGTCTGCATAGTACAGCCCAGTTGGTCCTGAACCACACTGGTATAAGAGAAATTATATTTCAAAATCTAACATTCTAACAGCTTTAAAATTTGTTATCTGTAAAATACATCTTACTTTCCTTTCTTCTACTGTTGTCTTGTAGTCTTCTTTTATCCTTTTGTTTTAAAGAAAAATATAAAAATGTGAATTCCAGGTCAGAGATACTTTATCAGCCCCTGCTGCTGTGGTGAGATCATTTGCAGTGACTGCAGTAATTGTCAGCCTTTTGTAAAAGACCACATACTTCAAAACTGTAATTCTTTTGGGCTTCAATAATGTTAATCAGGTGGCATCTCATTTATGATCTCCTTTGCTTACCTTCCATTTTCAGCAGAGGCCATTAAAAAAATACACAAAAAGAAAAAAAAAAATCAAACATCTACTTGAATATTTTTTAAGCCAAGATATTTGGACCATCATGAAGCTGCAACTCCAATGTGTATAATAAGTGAAAATTAACTATGCTTTCCATACTAAGTTTTCCTTAAAGTTCCTTGGGTGAAGCAGTCATTAATTGCACCAAATTGCATAGAGCTAAGAATACCAAGAACTTAGAAAGTCACAGAATTTCTGAGTTGGAAGGGACCCAAAAGTTGATAATTATTAGCAAATACATAAATCCTGCACTCATTTATCATTTTCATTTCTAATCTTTTGTTTGTGCCACTTTACCATCTCCACAACCCCAATATTATTCTCATTGTTATTTTTCAATTTTAATGTCTCACTCTACCTTTTTACAAGTTATATTAGGTCTTGGTTTTAATTTCTGTTGGATTTCCTCTTATAGTCACTTTCCTACTATTTATAACTGAAAGTTACATTAAAAGGGTGGATGAGGTGTGCTTGATAAGGTTTAAGAGCATCCATTCTTAGATTAAAGTATTAGAAATATCCTAGAGTACACAAATATTCAAAAACTCGGACTGAAATAATTTTATATAATGTTTTAGCTTCAAGTCCTATAGCTTTCCCCGTTCTAAATTCAAAAACCAAGGTATTACATTTATCAACTTTTGGAAAATTGTTGGTCATTTCATCTAGTATACCCAAAGAACTACCTGAATATTTCTTCTTCTTCTTCCTTTTAGTATTTCAGATACTAGAATCACTTCCCAAAATCAGAAAGTAGTTCAAAACCAGAAAAAAAAAATTACACTGGAATAATATAGCAGAGTCTCTTTCCAAAATCCTGGAAAAAGAAAAAAAATAAGTATATTTAATTTATATACTTACAGAGCAATGTGACCTAAGTTGGACCAAATATTAGTGGAAAGAAGTTTGAAAAATTCCCTGTAGAATGCTGAAAAATTCTGCTTCAGAAAAAGGATGAAAACCCACAACATGTGATACATTGTAGTCTAATGTGTATAGTCATTAAAAGAATATGTTTCTCAATATGTAGCTCATTTGGCAGATGAGCGGTGTCCAGGAAGAAACCTACTGTTCATAGATTTATTTTTTTTAAAGGACATAATTGCTTAAATAAATGTACAGTTGACATACATTAGCACTATCTGAATTCAGCCAATTCTCCTAATTCTTTATTTTCTACAGTCTTTATTTGAAAAGGATGCATAATAAATCTGGCAATGCTTAGCAGCTATAACTGTCCTTCACCTCCTACACTGACAAATGATGCAGTAAGCTGATTGTGGTTTAAACAATGCAACAGGTTTCAGAAATTGCTCTCATGTTTTTTAAGTCAGAAAAAAAGCAAGGCTTTAACCCCACTGTACTCTGTGCTCTGCAATCCCCCAGGTAGTTCTGTTCAGAGACAGAACTGTTCTAAAATATGGAACAAAGCACCTTACAAATATGTCCTACTTTGAGATTAAAATTCAGAGGGCCATTAAATTAAAGCACTGACTAATACTCCTTCCTTTTCTCTCTACCACCTCTTCTTTCAGATTTCATGAAACCACGTAAGGAGTAGCCTACTGAAGCAGAATTAGAATTACTGAGAGAAGATCTGAACTGTTAAATTGTTAAACACTTCAGCGTGTGAGAGATCCACACTTCTGCTCTACAGCAATAAGTAGTACAAGGGCTATCTGCCTCTTCCCGATCCTCGGGTGAAAAGAACAATTGATGTCAGTCACATTAAGCAGGTACCTACTACTGTGCCTTACCCTATCAATCCAGATGGAAATTAAGTGCTGCAAAGACCATTCATAGGCTCTGAAACTGCAGAGGTAGGTATGGTACACAAATCGAACAAAATATATATAGCTCTTTGTATATTAAAAGTGTTTTGAAAAAGTTAAGAAATATCACAGAGTTCTCTTCAGAATTCTCTTGATAATATAGCTGACTATAGAAAAAATTGGAGAAAAGGTCAATATACACAGTTCAACACAGAAATGATTGTTTGAAACATTTCTGCAGTTGCTGCTGTGGGGTTCAGTCACTGATGAGCTCTAATCTCAGTTAATATGCTGTAGAAGATTATCTTCCTTTTACTGTTCGCTATTCCTTCACTAAATGAATTTCAAATAATTAAACAGAAATGCCTTTTTGCATATAACATTTAGCTTCAAAATTCCCATGCCCAAAAGCATGAAAAAGAGGTGCAAAAGTATCTCAGGACACAGTTGCTGAATAACCTTAGGATGTGCAACACATTTCTGATGCATATCGGAAACAGATAACACAGATTATTTGCTGCTGCCTTCAGTGTTCTAATGTTAACTCACAGTCACCTAAGCAAAAGCAAAAGGCCACCAGCTCTAGCACTATCAGACAAACAGCTCATTTAAGATTAGCAATAATCTATTCGCTTTCATCTGCTGTAGATAAAAGGGAATCAGTAAAGAAAATTAAACACAGCAGGATTTCGTTTGCGTTCAGCCCACTTTTTCAGTGACGAAAAGCCATTGATTCATTGATTTAGTTCTCACTGTCCTCTACCTCCTCACACAGACAATGCAGGATTACCAGGCAAACCAGAGCTTAAAATGAAGCTGTGCACTACCTCAACAAATCACCACCTTCCTATACTCCCAGATTCATGTAGAGGGTATGGAAAGTTATGGGTGTGGAAGGTATTTAGAGAGGGATGACACAGGGCAACATGAAGGCACAGGATGGGAAGACCATTCATATGTGCCACCAAGGCCATTTCTTTCTTCTTGGCTGTGAAGGACACATTAATGCTACCTAAGATGATGCACAAGGGGCAAGCATGAGCTGGAAAGACTCAACAGATGAATCCAGTTAATTTCAGGTACTAGGATCCCACCAGAACTCATAATTATGTTTGTAAAGATTTCTTATGGAATGAAATTTTCTTTATGCTGCCTGCAAGAAACTGTAAACACTTAGCTACTCCTTCCTTACTCAGTAATTACAAACTTTATTTACTTTTGTTTTTTTAAACTATGCTATACATCATACAGTTGGCTCCAAATCTGTAATTTTAATAGTTCTCCTTTTTATTGAGAGAATCATATATGCCACAACATTTAAAATATTGCTGCAGCTGCAATTATGGCTACAATTATGGAGGGAAGGCTCAGCACCTTCAGCAATAGCATAATATAAATGCCACATAATAATTCCATTTCCCCTCCAAATGTTCACTCAGATTAATTTACACAAGCACGTTGCCCTTTTCCTCACATATTACAGACTCACAGTCACCCTGGAGTGATAGATAATCGCTCTTTACACTCAGTGTTGTGCAACTGATTGGGGTGAGACTTTTTCGTTGAAATGTAATGATTGTACAGGGAACTGTTGCACAGGTGACTGGAAGAAAAGTTGTTTCTATGAAAAAGTTGACTTTTATGACCGCTGTTACAAAAAATTTTGCATCAGCAGCATGAAGAAAAATGGTTTCACAAATGAAAACTTATGTGTAAGGCAACTGCAATACACTGACCAATTTCACTGGGGAAGGGAAAATAATGACTAAGCATAGTAAAACCAAGTCTCAGTAGAATATTGTTTTGTAAATATGTGCTGTATATTAAGGTTTTACAACAAATACAGCATTCAATATGAAAAATGAAGTCATCTGTCTTTATAGCAACAAAGCTGAAAGCATGGCCTGCTTTAAAGTTTTATATTGCAATATCTAACACTACTTTTCAAAGGACTGGGCAGGTATTTATTTTTATGTATTCAAATCTTCATAAGCAGTAAGATTTGCTCTGAATATGGAATGAAGGAGATACATCTTAAACCTTACAGGCAGTTCAATGCTTTAAAAGAATATTATTCGGCAATGACCACATTTCATAATTTTCTGTCCATTTTATGAAATCAGATGAAGTTAAACTATGAAGGCAAAATCTATAACCAAGTATCAGACGTCTAGGAGAAAAGCCACATAATTTGCAAGTGGAAAGTGTTAACTACCTTGTATTATTTATTTCATCTCAGTTCTGTCTTTTTATGAATTCTGCACAGAACTACCAAACTCCAAGAATCTTTTACTATCACTAGTTATGCATTATTTGTTCAAATTTTCATAGATTAAATTTTGTCTCTGATAATTTCAGTAGATATTATGCCATTATTTTCAAGGACACTAAAGACTTTGGATTTCTCATATGATTATTCTTGATTAACAAGGTATTGGGTCTCACTGTAATTTTATACATTGGAATCTTTAAAGTCATAGTAACTGACAGAAAAAAGGAATCACCCCCAAAGTTCTTGTTCTGTAAGAGATAGATCAGCATTTTATACAATGGTACAGTGATGATACTAAAGCCCCAAAATTTCACTTATAGCAACAGTTGTGAGAACATGTTTTTTACAGGGACTGCTGTTGGGAGAAGAATCTTCTGCATTTGTCCTTCATCAGTAGACCAACTTTGCACCAGCATGCAAAATCCCTAGAAAGCATATCACAGTAAATATAACTAATGTTTTCACTCATATAATTGATGGTAGTGACACTGCTTTTCATAGTAACTGAATGGGCACCTGTTACAACAAGTCTAAAGAGTCTCGCTCACCACAAAGCTTAAGCAGAAATAACAATTTCTGATTTTCAAAAGAAAATTTCATTCATTATGACTCATGTAATGATGAAATGCAACAATATTACATACTTAAAATTATCAATATTTTTAGATTAAGTATCCACAAATTAATATCATGAAATGAAGAAACAGCAGAAAATAGCACACTGTCTCGTCTGAAGAAAACCCAATATTTTGCATTTTTATGACTACTAATGATGATTCAACTTCACTACAATGTCATTTATAGGCGTTTATGTCAATTTATAGTCTCACATATGCTTCTCTTTGGAGACTGAATGACTTCTATTTGTTTTTGAAATTCTTAAGTCTACTTCAGTCCCAAATTTATTACACATTTATTTGAATTGATTAAAAGGAGGCAACTCTAGTTTTTTTTTAAATAAATGTGAATTGAAAAAAAAATGTTCAAGTGACGTTTACAAACTGTGTTTTATCATCTGACCTACGAAGTTCATTCCAGGACCAAAACAAAGGAAATCTCTCAGACACTTATGAACAATATCAACATGCTAATGTTAATGAAAAGAAGGAATTATTTTTACCTCTCTTTCCATTTTAGTTTTGGAGATCAAATGGTTATGTTAGTTTATGTTAGTTCAAGGAAGTTTTGGATCAGCAAGCAGTGCTTTAGAAGGAACTCTCTTAATCCTTCATGATATTTTCATCTTTGTCACTCTCTTTACTTCAGTAACAAGTAAACAATAAAATTATTAGCAGAGAGGTGGCAGAGAAGGTCAGCCTACCTCAATCATAGCAGACAGACAAAAAACAAAAGCTGAGGAGATTGAGAGAAAAATGCCAAAAGTCTTAA
>VWZG01010737.1:56187-82603 GCA_013396735.1 Grallaria varia
TATCTGCAGCAACCAAAAAAAAAAAAAAATCCAGCATTATATTCCCCCAAAATAAGACTATCTATACAATAATTGGATGTCCAATATTAATGCACTTTCTACACAGGTTGTGCATGCAGATTTAACACATAAAGTAGAACTGCATAAGAAAAACAAATCAGTTGTGTTCCCAAGTGTTGCTTTTATACAGAAAATTCAAAAGAAAAATTAACTAGGGATGTAATGAACATTTTGAAAAGCAATTTAAAAATATTAATATTGTTCATTAAAGCTACTGAAACTAGGTGCAGCACAGATACCAGCTTCAAAACAGTTTCACTTACTATAAGCAAACACAGGAATGTGTGAAAAGGACAAAATCAGGCTTTAATTTTTAGTCAGATCATTTGGTCTCATTTGTTTAAGTTATTTATTACTACTGATACTATGAACAATATTTAAAGTTGCCACTAACCACCTTTTCAAAGAAAACATAAAATTGCTTGTATTGAGTATCAGACCATCAGTATGTGCTTTGTATTTGTTTTTGACAGAGATAGGATGGCTTCATTGATCTTTGGTTCCATTTGTGTCCATTTTGTGCCCATTGTTCTGACAATATGCCTATTATGTATCATTTCTAAATGGTGATGGTTATATCTCTGTTATTTCATAAATAAGGTGAGATAACTACAAAAAGCAAAGTTTTAAATGCATTTGTATAGTACTGCTTACTTTGTAGATTTTTTTTTAATTACTTTTGCAGTGATAAGCTATTTTAGTAAACTTCTGCCTCTTATGTTTTGCTTAAGTGGTATTATAAAATCTACATTTAGCAAAACCCTTACTCTTAATAAAATTGGCAACCTTCCCCCAGTGCCATGATTCAGATATGCAAGGGTACTCAAGTACAAGTAGTTTGCTAACTGCAAGATGTAAATGTTATCCAAAAGACTAAAATTCACCCTTGAAACAGGACTTTCACGGAGCATAGACATTGTGCTGACAGAATTTATCAGGGCTGAACTCCAGCAGAGATAATTCTTGATGTGATTCCGAAAAAATTCCATTACTGGAGCTGCAGAAGTTTTGCTGGAGAGCTGGCAATCATGCACTGGTTTAAAAAAAAAAAAAAAAAAAAAAAAGCCACTGAAGGGAAAATGTGTATTATGTCAGCAAAAAACCTGCTTCATGAGACATTCCAAATGTACAAATTATTTGTTTTATCACCAGCGTTTCATTAGTGATGATGATACAGCAGATTATTTTTTTTTTTGTTTAGACATATAGGAGTCTCAATTCACATTCACCTCCATAAATTTCTCTCATTTACTGATTTAGACCTCAAGTTCCAATAGCCTGGAAAAGACTGCAGTGCTCAAAGGGAAAATAAATCAAAAACATAAAATTATGAAACTGGTATCTCTAATTATGATCTCCCCTGAAAACATTTAACTTTCAAAGCCAGCATGCCTGTATTATTCCCAGTCACAATCTTTTCTTGGAAAACTGCATCTATTGAATATGATAATGAAAAATAAAACATTTACTTAATTAAAAAGTAAACCTTTTTTTCTAAATGAATGATAGAAGTTCAGTCAGGAGAAGTCTGTAATCATTGGCCAAATGATTAAAAGTACATTAAATCTTGTACTCTGAAGATAATGTTTTAATTGAGAAAACTGGAGAGTAGAAATTCGTCGATGCTCTAAGCATCATAACACCTTTTTTTTTTATTATTTATCAACTCATTATATCATCTTTGGCCTGTATGGTGGCTGGAGTGCTTTAAAGACGGAGAAGCCTGAAGTCTCCGGAATCTGATCTTAAAACGAAACAAGACACAAGATAAGAAAGAAAAACTTAAGGCTGGCAATTAAAAAGACTGAAAAGAGAGGACTCATGGTGCAGAATTTTAAAGAACCGTGCAGCATGATGTGTGGTTACATCTGTACCTTTATTTATAAATTTGACCCATTCATCATATGTCATGTTTAAAGGTGACTTTTGTCACTGACAAAAATGTAAATCCTTTGTAACCAGGACCAAAATTTGATGCCATTTTTTGCACATTCCAGATCAAAATTATTTCTACTTATTCTCCTACTCCTATAAGAAACTAATATTGTAAACACTCAGCTAAAAAGCTAAAATTATCTATAATCCTGATTATGAGCTAGTTTGCTATAAGTTCCCAACTAGTGGGGAAAATAAAACAGAAAAACCATTTCCTGTTTGTTTCTTATAGCAAAATAGACTGCAAAGCAGAAATAATGTTTTTATTGAGGATACAATAACTGGAGATGGCATATAGTTACCTAAGAAGTTTTAGTTGATTTGAATGTAAAAATTTGCCATTTTTCCTCACAGAGAATCATACGGAAATACACTAAGTAACAACTGGATTATATACATCATGCATTTTCTGCATTTTTTTAATGTATGGTAAATTTAATGTCTCTGGGATGTATTAAACATACCCAGCAGTTGGATGATCTGGAAGCCTCCAGCTCAACAGCACTTATGCATACCCTACTAATACCTGTTTGTTCTGCAAGTCTATATCTGCTTGAAATGTCCAACATGCTGCCTTGAATGCTACAACTGGGCAGTGAAAGCCTGGGAAACATACAGTGCAGGAATCATGGAAATTTTCTGATACTCAGCAGTCCTTCAGTAGCACTGCACAGCAGGCCTTAAAAGTTGTGGCAGATCAGCAAAACACACAGAGAAACTTCGTTTTTCCAAAAAGTCTGAGGAATTTCCCAAGAACAGCAGATGTATGTATACAAAGTACCTGGCAGATTGTATCAGATGTGAATCTTCAGGAGACAGAGGAAAGATGAAAAATAAGAATATTCTCTTCTACTCTCTCAATTACACTGGACTGTTTCTTTACAGAGAGAAGCTCGTTCACTCTTAGTACCTTTGAATGTCTACCTTTTTACTGAGAACACCAGAAACTGTAGTACGTATACTACATCAGTGACAGCTGGAATGCTATACTTATGTCTGTAGAATATTCTACAAAATTACCTATTAACTCTCAGATACCATCTGGCTTGGAGCAATCAATTCCTTGTTCATGCTTGTCGAAGGCTAACACTGGCCAGTAACACAAGCCAGCAAAGCCATATAGAAGAGCAAAAGTATATAACTAAAAACCAATTTTGAGAAGGCCAAATATAAAACTGAAGTCCTTCTAAACTTCACTGTCAAACTTTTTAATAAAATACATTTCCAATGTTAGGCAGACATGTATTTGTCTTCAAAGTACGAAATACTTATTTTCTCTTTCCATGGGAAGGCAAAATAAAACACCAGCAAACATGGCTCTAATGCTGTTGTGCTGTTATTTTTCTATTTAAGAAAACTTGGCTGTTCTACTGGGGTGTGAGACAAAAGAATGTTTAGCCCTCCCTTGAGCATGGAAATTCTTTAAAAGCAGTTACCCACCTCTGACTGTGAATGATGAAAATTGCTAGAGCACAATAGAAGTAATAATGAGTTCTCTGAAGTTAAGCATGGAATGGTCACAGATGCAGGCTCTGTAAGGTAATAAAAAGAATTAAAAATTAATCTAGACAGTAGATTCCTGTTGTATTTCTCCACTGTCATTAGTTGTTTATTGTCATGCTACATTATGAATAAATGAAGGTTTTAAAAGGCTTCAGCATTTATTAAATTCCTAATTGGAATCACAGATACTGAGATCTGAGGCTATGTCAAGTCATTTTCACTGATAAGCAAGCTCATCATAACATCCTCAAAGATGCTATTCAATAAATATGCATAAGCATTTGCTGAAACAGAAAGCGCTTTCTCTCCACTCTGTAAGAGTAAAAATTTTTGAGTAGTTTTTTTAGTCCTAATTGTAGCTAAATCAATAGAGCCAGAAGTAAGCTGTCTGATCTGAGGCTGTACTGGTGGGCAGCGACAGATGTAAAACAAGAAAGAAATGAGAAGTAAGAAAGTGCTTTGAAGTGGGCGTGTTTCTCAAATTCAAGAAAATTGAAAAGTTGGGCTATTTTCAACATAGTGTGTATAGAAATTCCTAGTATGTCCCTATCCAGCATATGCGATAATTCATAGACTAAAAAACTGCACCGAAATTTTCTTGACAGAGAAGAAAAAAAAATTCCTGACTGAGAACTTACAAAATGCAGCAGCCAAAGAGATCCAGATATGCAGACTGCACTGGATTTGTACTGTAACTAGGACTCTGACCAACAGGCTCCACTACATCTTTCAAGCAAACAAGGACATATGAGTATTATGAAACCACCTGGGACAAGAATTGGGAATTCACATATATGAATACCTTTACAGTACAAAAATAACCAGTAGCATTTAAAGTTCTATTTTGCTTATCATTAATGAATCATTATTTTTTTGTCAAGTAATGCTCTAACACTTTGGAAGCAGTAGGTGCTAAGTGCCATCCCACTGATGACTGCCAACTTATTTTGCTACTCTACCACTCATACATAGATTTCATTCACTGAACTCAATCAACTCTCCCTAGTATCTTCCTCTTTTAAGCACATCTCATGGATTCAAAAGCAGCACCAAGAAAAGCAAATAAAGAACAAAATTAATCTGGCACTGTTTCAGGATCACCCTTTTGAGCAGCTGTCTAGATCTGAGATTCCATGTGCAGAAGTTGAAGGGTGAACAGGACTTTTGCAGTCAAGGCAGACCAAATGGTGAACACACTGTCAGGCAAATTCATATCAAAGAGGTAAAAACAAAATGATGCAGGAAAAAGAAATGGCAAATTCTGAGTTTCTACATGTAGATAGCAACATAGTGGCAAGCTGGTGTGATTTGTTAATTGAAAAAAAAATATTGTCTACAAGGAATCTTCTTATCTTCTATGTAATCTTCAAGCTGTCAAATTTAAGCTTATGATTTTATTGCCCATAGAGTTGAAAATATCCTCAGGGAAAACATTAGTCTGAAAGCAAATTGAATTGCAAGCACTTTAATATTAATCTGCTTTACTCAATATAGCTCCCCTATTCCAATGACTCTTGGTTCATGCAAAGCAATTCTGCTGTGGACTCTCAACAAGAATGACAGGGCACTTACTACACATAGGTCTGAATTCCACTACCTGTCTGACCATAAAAACCTTGGGGACACAACCAAATATACCTAAGTCCTACCAGTCTTCATATATATTTAATAGGGCTTAATTCTGGAATAGTAAGTCCAACTAAAGTAGACTCAGTAATTTTCTGTACATTTTCAAGGTCACCTGCTTTTTTTCCTGTTGCCGCCATAAAATTGGAAGCTTTGGCTCATCTTTTGTAACTAGGAATTACCTTAGTTTTTTAAAAGAGAAAAAGAAAACACTATATATAAGAAAATAAGGAGGAGTCCTTTCTATCAGGCTGAATAATACAGTTATTTTATTTACGTAGCTTTATTATTAATATCAGAAAAAGGAAAGGAACTTCTACAGGTTTGCTTAAGAGTCTTGTAGGTAGGCATTAAAAGGTATAAACCCCCAAAAATCTACATTTATCTGTATCCAGAAACATGCAACATGCTTTGCCAGGCACCTGTTAATGCTTCTTTCTTTGATGCTGTTTGCTTACAAAAGGGAGAGAGGGGAATCTATGACAGTTCCAAATTTTACATAACAGGAGGTCCCAAATGGTGAAGTAAATGTCGCCATTAAGAGCAGACTAATGAAGTGCCAGCTACATGTCCAGGAAATGGTGACTGCTGTTTTCACATGCCAGGAAAAACGCACCTTTCAAAAACAGGCATTTGGGTTTGCCACTCATGAACACTGCATGATGTTATCACTCCATGAGACAAAGACCATGTTCTACTTTTTTTCATCTGAAATCCTCAAAGTTCAGCCACAGAAACAAAACCAAGATATTCTTTGAGAAACAAAGGACAAAAGTACAGAGAAATGTTCACAAAAAGAAGGGTTTCACTATACTCCCTATACATTAAGGAATGAAGGGAGAGGAGCGGAATAGCAGCATTTCTAAGGGATGTAAAAAACCACCATTTATTGTCTTTTTGTTACTGTAATCTGGATAAACTGAACAGCCCATCTACTACTTCTAAAGCGGGGATTGAGAGAGAAATAGTGTTAAAGTGGAACTGAGGCGCTGACAGGGAAGCTCCATTAATCTCCAAAGAACCAAGTATGTTTTACTCACTAAAAGCGGACTTTATTACAGAAATCTGTCATCATTTCCAAACTGTAACATATTTCTGTGGTGTAAAAAAATTATTTTTATTCTAAATTTTGGAGATTTCCAGCTAAACTTGTGAAAGGTATTTAAATCTGGTTTATATGAAAAGAATGAGTTTTTAGAACAGATACAATAGATTGCAGCTAACCCTTAACAGTCTTTGTTTTTCCTGTACTTGAAAGAGCTTGTGGGAAGACCTTAAAATGAGTGCGGACATTTAGAAATTTTAAAAGAAAGACACATTGTCAGTAAAAAGAGTTGATAAGGGATAAAAAAAACCAGCTAGCCTAGGAAAGTATTTTCTTATGTAACCAACTGAAGGACAATGGATATTCCGAGAACAAGAATAATTTTTAAGCTAAAACCCATCAGTATATGAAAATAAAGGCAGCTTTTAAGTATCATGACAGTTGCATAGTAACCAGAGAGATTAAATGAAATCTGAATACTGTGAACCACAGTAAATTTAGAAAAATCAAAAAGAGTGAATCATGAAAAAAATGCTTTACTACTATCTTGAAAAAGAGAAAAAGTAATATTGATAGAGAATGTGAAAGAAATACAAATAATGGAGACTTATAGTAGTTTGATAATCAAGAAAAAACATAATAGGAAACGATTATGGAAGATCCAAATAATTAGTAAATAATTAACATAATACAGATTATGAAAGAATGTATTTATATGTATTGAATAAAGCAGAAAAAAATATCAGGTGTAGTAATAAAAAAATGCAATACAGGACATTCTAAGTAACGCAACATACTAAGAAAAAGACAAAAAAAAAACACAAAAAACCCCAAAAGGCCTTGAGCCACTTTGTAATGAAAAAGTAAGTGTAACTGGGAGGTGAGATGAAGATCTGTAAAACCAACACTCATGACCTACTAGGACATAAGAAGACATTTAAGGAAAATAAAACAACGTTATGAAACAAGAAGCCAAGTAAATTTAGGAAACATGCACTAAATAACAATTATCAAGGAGGCAATATGATATGAAGGAAAATAGAAATTTATTAATTAATTTGTAAGTATAGTTTCAATGTAAATTCTTTGCAAAAACACTTGGCTTCAGTATTTCTAACTTTAGATCAGGTACGTAATCATGGTAGGCTCAACTCCTACGGTCAACAAAAAAACCAGTTAGTAGGCAGTTCCCTCAGACTCTCTGAGAAACCATCTAGAGATGTTTCTTTCCAAAATTAGGAGCACAATTCTTTATTAATGGAGGGGTATACTGGGTAGATAAAACATGTTAAATAAAATGACTGAAGGGTCAAAACAAGATAGCTCAAACTATATATACTTACTTGCATTTAGAAAAGCAGAGGATAGGCAAGAAAAACACACTAATTATATACAAGTAATTTCAATATGTGTCTCTCTGAAGACTTGAAGTATAGCGTTTAGAGCAATCTTCAGCTTCAAAACAGCATGTGTGAGACACTGTGTGGAGAATCTGTACAACTCTGATGACATGCAGAGAATCTATGAGAACGTAAATATGTCTAAGATGAGTGAATGTTTCCCTTGCTTTGAAAATTATTCTGCTCCCTTTGAGTCAATAGCAATTCAATAGAAATAGAATAATCCCTTTGCAAATAAATAACAAGAATACCAAGTAAGTAATAAAATTACTTAATAGTAAACATCATTAGATAAGAATTTCCAAGAAAGGCACATGTATAAAGTGCAGAAATGTAGCCCATGAAAATACTGTAAGTATAATAATCTGTAAGGCATAATAAATGGTCAGCATTTATATATTGCAAAAGTAGTAAATACAGATAAAAAAATCTGGAACTGGTTATGAATGAAATACATTATAAAGTAGAACTTTAGTAAAAGAACACTATTTTGTTGAAATTCTGACTATATTCTGTCTCAGAGATAATACCGCTCATACTTTAATGAGGATTATCCAGGTTGCTTTGAAGCACCACATGATCTTCACATTTCATAGTGAAAAAGGCTCAGTATAAGTAGGAAGTAGTACAGAAGATCATTAGCATAATGAAGAAAATTAGAGATCTTAGCTCCCTGTAATGGTTAGTGAAAACACCACAGATCTCTACCTAACATGAACACAATTAAGAACAGACTGAAGCTACAGAAATGTCTGATTTGTAACAAACAATCCAGACTGAAACAGAAAAACATAATAAAGTGGAGGCAGGATTCTCTTAGCCTGTAGTATAAGGGGAGGGATAGAGGGGAACCAATCTTTGAAAATTAACTTGATTCATCTAAACACACACCTTAAACATGTCTCATTCCTTTGATATATTCAAAATATAACCAAATACATCCAAAGTAATAAATACCTAAAAATATTCTTGCCTCGAGCTACAAGGATACACTGAATTATTTACAAATACCTTTTAGGAAATTATTGTCCCAATACTCTGGCAACAGTAGAATCAAAACTGAAGACATAATAATTTAAAAGTTTTAAGCAAAAAAAAAATCTTTAGCATCAATTATCTGGTGTAACATTTTTCATGCTTTTATTCAGGGAAGATAAATGTTTGGTTAATTAGACCAAGAAAGACTTCTGTCCTCAGCCACTAAAAATTTCTCATAATAGAATCATTACATGGGCTACCTGGTTGCAGATATGCATTTTAAAACTCTTGACACTAAAGATGCATGATGTACATACCAATCTCTTTAACAGCAACGATGATCATCAACTTATTGTACCAAATATGGATTCTGATCACTCAGCCTATTCTTCCCCTTGTTTATAAGGCTATAGGCTGGCAACGAGTTCTCCTGCTCATGATTTCACAGCCAGTGAGGGCTGCTTGAGGCAACCGGCAATCCCAGACACGCATCCTGACCAGATATCAGTTCCTCAATAGAGGTAGATGCTCCTCTCCTTCTCTCTTTCCCCTTTCGCCTGAACCTATGTTTCCGTGCAAAGAGCATTTGACTGTATGATACTCTAGAGAGTATACAGGGCCTAGAGGAGCAAAGTGCACATCAACAGAGCACACATCAGAAGACAATTTGAAAAGGAGCCTCCACTACCCACAGAACTGAACTGACAGCGGAATGTAGCTGGTTCCCTGTATCCAAAATCCTGTACTCCTGTTTTTAATGGGATGGTTAATGGCTGCATTTTTATGGAATTCTAAAATAGTAAAAAATATACATAAATAAATAAATAAACCCCACCAAAAAAAAAAAAAAAAACACAATAGGAGCTCATCAGACATACTTAAACCTACGACATACAAAGTCAAGACCTCAGACTTTAGACACTGAATGTGCAGATCTGTTGTCCAGCTGCTAAAAAATTTCAGAATGCCAAAGTCCATAGCTAGACCGCAGCATCAGCAGTTGTGCATATGGACAATATCCCTAACAGCAGTGATGCAACTACAGTTTTTTTGGGAAAGAAAACCTCAAACAAATTCTTACTTGTCCAGAAAATATTGAGACAATTCCTACAATACGCAGCTGTGGGTTTAATCACCTGGAAAGAGTCCAAAGCACCTCACAAAGAATGCAATTAGTCTGCAGAAGGGGTAAGTCTAACCACTTTTGCCTGGCTGGTCCTCTCCATTTCATAAGTACCCCCCTCTACAAGGTGCCTACAAGGTAACTATGAGGTGGAAGATATGTCTGCTCTTCAGTATTGGTCCAGTGACTATTTTGATTAAATGAGATTCATCAAAAATGAAATGGTTTTCACAGTGGCCTACTGTTTCTTTATTTTTATCCATTAATTCAATTGAGGATGCCAAACCACTCTGGATGGCAAGTCTGGAAAGATTCTCAAATAAACCTTGCCAGTACAGTCATTATGCCCTGCTGATAGTAAGTTAATGCAAATATTGTTTTGTATGCACTTTTGTTGTGCTTAACAAATGACTGTTACCCACAGATGCAATCCAGAATTACAGAAAAAGAAAAATAAAATGCTTTATTTCATCAGCACAATATTTTTCTCCGTATAGCAGAAAAAGTCCTCCGTCACATGTTATGGAATTATTCCAGTGTTGGGCAATGTAGAAAACCTTCTCTGAAGGGGTATTCTCTGTTTTGTTAGGAACCACAGAAAGCTCTGCTGTCAGTTTGCTGATAGACATCTGCTACCAACAAAATTTCAGTCCCTACACTTTGCTCATGCACAATCCATGTGAATATTTAGAAGGGTAATATATACATATAGACAACCAGCTTTATTCAGGTTTATCATTAGGCATTTTATTAACAGATTTTCATTGAAGTCTTCAACTAACAAGCATAGGCAAAGTTAGACGACCCTTTAGTACCCTGTTTTTCTTCTCCGCAAAACAAAACAAACAAACAAACAAAAAAATAAGGATCCATGAAAACCAGACAATGTAGCAGGAAAATGAGATGTTTAAATTAATCAGAATAAATTGACCCGAATGAGTAATAATGAACATTACAAATAAATAGTGAAATTTCTCACCTTTCTTTTAAGAACTTTACAATGTCCAGACTAAATGTAAATAAATCTCATTTTCCTGCAGGTATAATATAAATTTTAAATTTATAACTATAGATGGTAAAAGAGACCCTCCTTTTTTTTTTTTTCTTTGACAGGCATGTCATTAGTAAATATTGATCCTCATTTTCCACATTCATGGCACTGTTGGCCTTTAGATACAGTATTTATGCACACAGCTGTCTTACTTCCATCTTCCAGCAGCCTTGCACTTGTGATGATAATTGACAAAACAATTATTCGAGCCATACGTCTACCCAAAGCTTTACACATACACATGTATCTGTATCTACAACTACACATGCACGCACACACACATGACCCCGACTGACGTGTTCAAAGCGTGGCATATATCAAGCTACTTAATCACCTTGAGCACAGCCAGCTTTTACTAGCTGGGGACATCCCTATCTTGAATTAAGTTTAAAAACTTTTTTAACACAGTCATGTTTCATAGCAAAGGCAGAGAAGCACATATATATATATATTCAGAAAATATACAAGCTAAAAATCCCCACCCAAGTATAGTCTTGATAGTCTGTTTGAAGTCTGTTTTGTCTCAGAAAAGCTATATTTGGTCTAAAGGAAATAAAAAGTGAGTGCATCTTTCAAGTCCCAGAGAATAGTAGGTGATATGGGGTTTTTTTCACAATCACCTTAGCTTTAATTTAGATAAACCACAAAACAGTTCCTAGTACTTTCAGAATTCATTTTGAAAAATACAAGATATTTTAGGGCATATGATAGGAAAAATGAATTGAAAACTTCTCAATGCTGTCCTAACAGTTGTTTACAGAAATTCCATTCATCATCTCATCCTTAGGATTTTTCTTTTAAATGTGATATATTTCACTCATTACAGAACTGAAATCTCTGTAACACAAAGTTAACTCTAAGTTGGACAGTCTCTGTTTTGTAAGGAACCTTTGCTATCAGGGTGATGCCTCAGGGCTTTTGATGTTTTATTTTTTAATTTTGTAGATTTTAGAAGTTGTAGATTTAATGTAGCTCAGTAGCTTAATGTTTACACATACCAACTCCATCCTGTATCAATCCCTCAAAATTCCAGTAGCTGTTTAGTCTTCATTTCAAGGTAGAATTGCAGAAAGACACCATGAGGCCTGCACCAGAAGATAAGACCATGGACAGAAGGACCTCCAAATCTAGGACTTTGGAAGGCCTCCAAGGACCCGATGTGCTGCGAGGAAGACGGAGATGTTGAAAGAGGGGTCCCAAACCCCCAGACTCAATTCCCAATGGGGTGTGCCGGAGGAGGAACGGGGCAGGACTGACGGGGGTGGCAGAATGGGATTGGATGGACATTATTATAAAATCATAGAACCAGGGTCAGAGGACGCGCACGTGGATATGTATTCCTGGGGCCTGGAGGTTTAATAAAGCTTCTGCTCTCTTTATCTCATCTCCTACTAAATTTGCCTGGAGTTGTTTTTTTTTCCTCAGTCCTTTAAGGCAACAAGGGGATAGAAACAAGCCCATTTGTACAGTTCAGATGATACAGTTAACATAAGTGAATTATTCTCTGTAAGGGATGAAATATCTTATTTAACCTTCGTAAATTATTTTTCTTAAAACATAATTTAGTTTACAAAGTATAAACTAGTCAGAAAATAAAAGTCAGATGATCACATTGCATTCAAGAAGACATGAATTCTAGAAACTATTTGGTGGTATTGACTGATCTTGTTATTTGCTGTTAATTAACTGAAAATATTCTGCTTGATTTAAAACTTTTAAAGAGAAGGATGTGTAAACATTTTAAGGGCTTCCTAAGTGCCTCTCTACTAGTTTATTCTAATGTAAATTACAAATGATTACAACAGAAACATTGTGTATGCACAAGGATTCATTATCTTCCTATCCAAGCAATTAAATAGCAACATAAACATACAGCAGCATATAAAATAAAATAGGCAATTATTTCTTCAGGAATATTATTTCTAAAATATCGTTTCTCAAAATGATAAACATTTTACTTTTTTTTTAAATATTTACGATTTACCCAATGTCAAAGAATAATCAGACTGCAAATAAAATAACAATGAGTATACAATCAAACCTTTGAAATATTTGACAAAAGGAATCAAATAAATACCCATTTGTAATTTATTTTTCCTCATTGGCTTATACCTATTTCTTAAAATAAAGAAGAGGGATCAATAAAATCTGTGCATAAGAACTTCTCAGCAATATTAGGCTTTCCATAATGAACATGCCCACTTAAATGTCCTGTCCTTCACCTTACAGCTTCAGTATTTAAATGTAAGTCACTTGCTAGAAACGCATTTCTAGCAAGGTTTTAAACGACTCAAAAATCCTTCTCATCACCTTTTATCCCACAGGTTTATTTTCGTCTTTTCTAGCTACCTGCTATGGTCCTCACACCTACCCCGTACACAAGGTTCCCTCCCCGCTGCTCTCCCTCGCTCCACAGCTGCCCACTGGCTGTGCGGGAGGACAGCCCACAGCCATGGGCGTGCACACACAGGTCACATGTACAGCCCCACCCAGCTGAAGAGCCCTTCAAGGACAACGTGTTTGCTCTGCCCCAGCTACCCCAACAGCTGCAGCCCTGCCCTCCTTTAGCTGTGAGGAATCACTGTTGCTGACCCCAGCAGGCAGATCTGGGGTCTCAGCAGACACAGCCAACAGAGCAAGGTAAGAGGGATTTTGTAGCCTGAAAGCACCATGATTGGCATTTGAGTAACCTACTAGAAAAAGATTTTCTTTCACACTGCAAGGCTGCCTTTTGCTGGAAGGTTTTTCACCCAGTGATGCATTTCTCACTCTTCTACCACTATAGGGACATGTGGTCTTCAGCCCCCTGAAGATGAAGTGTTAGCAGGACCAATGGCATTAACAAGCATGAGGAGACAGGAACATGGAGGCAGAATCTTTCGAGAAAGGTGAATTCTACATAAAGGACAAGTGGCACTTTACTACCAACTATACAAAATAAATTGGTTCCAACTTAAAAGGGGTACCATATGTCCATACATACATATACCTGGGAACTGGTATTGCAAGTTGGTTTTGCCTTATGTCAAGGTAAAACTTTTACCCTCTATTATTGGACAGTATTTATTTTATGATTTTGGCTTTTTGCAAGACAGATGCAAAATTATATGCCATGATCCAAATGAAACCCCCCACCCCTCAAAACAAAAAAACAAAACAAAACCCCAACGCCCCCAAAACCCCAAAAACGTAAAATTCCATTTTATTTTATTCAAAATTCAAAAATTTCCAACAAAGATTACTACTCACTCTTTGAAAACATAGTGAAGATGTCAGATTGCTGACCCCACCGCACATTTGTCAAATGTGGCAGTGCAAAGCACCTCAAGCAGTCAAGAAACAACCTTTGTCTTTTTGAACAATGTGACTATTAAGTCTGCTTATTTAGCAGCCTTTCCTGCAGCTCGTGGAAGGCAATGGCTGCCTTTCCTATGGGATGATGTGCACAAGAACTGCAGAAATGGATCTTATTACAACATGCCAGAGTACTTTTGGCCCATGTTTCAAATCAAAGAAAGACCCAATACTGAAGTACCCTGTACTTGAGGCAGACAGAGAAGCTCTTCGTAGATACATTAACAGTTTCAAGAAACTCAGGTAATGCTGAAGATAATGTAAACACACTATGAAGCTCTGTAACCCAACAAAGTTTTTATATAAATCTCTAGCAAATATAAATCCTCTCTTACCTTTCCAGATCACATCATTCCATTGAATAAAAAGTCCAATTTGTAGTACAGAGATGGTGTACACGGCCAGACTCACTCTTTCACCTTACTGCAGAGCATTATTTTCTACTGTGTAATTGATTACTAAATAATCATTTTTTTTAGTTAGAAGAATTGAAGACTGGAAAAAAAACTGTGTTGGAGAAACAGACCAAAACTGGGACTTTGGAAATGTGCAAACACATCTCTCAGTGGGATTTTGTCACCATGATCACAGCAGTATGCAGCAAATAGCTTTTCTTTAGCTGACTTGCACAGGCTTCAGAATGACAGTATTAAATGGAACCTTTGGAAACTAGCAATTTATGTTATAAATTCTCTGTTGTTTTTTTTAGATTTTAAATGGGAAAGTGCAACTTGGTTTAGGGTTTCTGTAAATAGGAAAAGTTTTACTGAGACTTTCAAATTATAGTCCTCAGAAGCCAAACAGAAGTGCTTGTGTCAGGCACAGTTTGAAATCCTAACTGCTAATGGCAAGACATATTTTTACATTCACTTGGAATGTAAGATTTCAAAAGTTTTTAGAAAGGCTGTGATGGGTCAAGTTCAGCGTGTATGGACATCTGATGAAGAATCATTTGGAGTCATGCACATACCTGGGGCTGGAAGAAAATTTTATGTGATAAAGATGGTACATTAGGTCAGAGGTAGCTAAAAGTGAATTTCAGATTCTTCAGGGACATTCTCTTTCTAGTGAATAAAGGGCAAACGGCCATCCTCTTGTTCCATTCCTCTCTGCAGGCTTCAGTGAAGTTGACCATAAGGTAATGTTGTACTTCATGACAGGTACAGCCAGGTTCCTGAGAAACTCCTTAAAAGGCCTTATATTTGTGATCTTCCTCATGTGCAACTATTTTTTCATCCTTTCCAAAAATTAAGGCAGCTTGCAGAAGAAATACTGTCATAAATAGTCTCAAGTACTAATAAGAGGCAAATAACACTCTCCTACCTACTCAATACAACTATGGTGCCACCAAACTAGTCCAAGTGCTTTGAAGAAAAACAGGTCACTGGTGAAGAATAAGCATCCAAAACTTAACCATCCTGCTGCCCCACAAAAAAACCAACCCCTCCCCCCCCCAAAAAAAAACCATCCCACAATAACATTTTCTTGAATTAAAAAAATCAGAGAGGTATTATTCAGACCTTAGTCTAAATGTGCCTCTGAGGTTNAAAAAACCCACCCCCCCCCCCCCCCCAAAAAAAACCATCCCACAATAACATTTTCTTGAATTAAAAAAATCAGAGAGGTATTATTCAGACCTTAGTCTAAATGTGCCTCTGAGGTTTTTACTAGAGTTCAGCTTTTACATATTATTTTTAAAGTGATTCATACTTCCTCTCAAATAAGAGATTCTTCCCATTTATAAGAATGTTATCTGTTATTCACCTCTTAATCCTCCCATGCTTCAGTTACAGAACTATAGTAAACCGGGAGATATTAGGAGTATTTGAGTACCCAGGGAATTCCCTAATAAATATGTAAAGCTACAAAATTAAATATGAGGCTTGACTAAGCTACCTTATTAAACCTAAGTTCTATAGTGTATAGTATCAAGCTCAAATTCTTTGCTGTCATCTTTATGTTGGGATCGCCACAATGGGATTCAGAATAAATGAAGTTTCCTGAAGCACCAGGTAAGGACTGAAATCAATTACTTCACTTTCTAAGGCAAAATAACGCTCTTTGGAGAACTGCAGTCTCTGCATGTGACACAATATAAAGTTTTCAAGAGCATCCGCATGCCTCAGAGTATCTCGGAATTAAGGACAATGGGTTTAGGATCTTCTGGCATAACGAAACATAATATGTATGCATTATAAAGAAAAGCTTCAAGCAGAAAACTCCTATTTCACTGCATACATTTCTCCTCCTAGAGAGAACACAGGAGAACCAACTATGTAAGATTCAACACACAACATAAAGGCATGTGATGCTAACATGACACAATAAAAAATAAAACAAATTAGAAAGGTTGAAAATCACCAGGTTTTCTTCGTTGGTTGGTTGATATGATTCTACCCCCTCCCCACCCTAGACCTGCTTTCAGCTATGTTTCTATTTTCATCTTAAAATGAAAAGGGTATTTGTATACTTAGGAATTCACCTGGTTACTTTAACCATGGATGTTACTTACTGCCCTTGTCCAGACTATGTCCTTAGCTAGTGAACAAAAACATGCTTTTGCCCAAGCTGCAATCATGTTATTACAACAGAAAAGATGAAAAGGCAAGAAAGTGACTAACCAACACTCATAACTTCACTAGAAGTTGAAGAAGGAACAAGAGGTAAACTGAGAAGGTTATGTGTCTTCAATAAGGTCTTCAAGAAGGCAGACTAAGAAGCTACATATAATTTGCATAAATTACAGCTTTACTTCAAAAGGAAATGTATTGCAATTCAGGTTTATTTGGGGCTTTTTTAGAAAAAGATGTTCATAAAAGCTTCATGAAATCCAACCAGAAAATTTGCAGATAGAGACACAAGATAAATAAACATAATATGAAGACTTCACTGCCTTCCTATGCAATGACAAATTCCACTTTTTCCAGTAGGTCTGCTTTACTTGAGTATTGCTTAGAAAAACTACGACTACTGGTCTGTGACCATCTATCAGCAAACAAAGGAGCAGTTCTGCCTATGTTGAAAAACAATGTCTAAGCTGGAACAAAGGTCAAAGGAACTGCAGATGCAAATAGAAGAAAAGGTTAATAGGCTAATAACATGAAAGGCAGGTAAGGATTAAAGCATAAACAAACAAAAGTAATAAAGGAGAATGGTCTTTCTCTGCCTAAACAACTTCTGTGGACACAAAGTCTATCTAGTTTGGGGGCATTTGTTAGGCGAGGCTGCAGTAAGAACACTACAGCTGTCAGTTACTGTCAGATGAAGTACTAGACAGCTGATGAACAGTGAAGGGTGATTTGCCACATTCTGCACTTGGCTATCTTGCTGACATGTAAAATCTCCACTGGCTATCAGGCATACAACCCATCACACAAGAGCTACAGCCACAGGAAAATATACATACACTCGGGCATTATATAGGGCTATTTGCACATGACTCCATGTATTTCTGATCCTAATGTCTCAGGACATCAAAGGAAAGGACAAGAAAATAAAGTTTTAAAAACTCAAAGTTCACACAGTGTCGTTTGCCTCTCCTTCAGGCAGAGAAAGACCTTGAAGAGGATCTGGCCAAAGGAGTAATAAAGAAGTAAACAGGAATTTCAAAATCAGATGATAAGAAATTACATCCTAGGCATCAAGGAGAAAAGGATTAAAAGTTTAGGCCTCACTGTCCTGATCTATGTATTGTTTAGATTGTCTATCTAATTGAAATGCAGAAGGTCTTGGTCTATGAGATCTGGATTTAGTTTAAAAGGCTAAATGCAGAGTGAATTGGTTGTTTAATGAGCATCTTTGACTGACACAATAATTCAGACCCGTATCACATGAAAAGTCCAATCACAGATGGATCAATGCCATTTAACCCATCCTTATTTTCTCTTCCACCTCTTTTGACTGCACTTTGAAAGGAAGGACAAAAACAAACACCATAAAGCCTGCTTTTTCTCTGCCTTTTTTTTTTTTTTTTTTTGAAAGTTAGTCTCCTCAACAGCATGTTCTTTTGCAGGTTCTGATATTTCCTAAAGCCAGATAAGAGTAACCAGTCCTATTCTTCTTGTGCTTCTACCCACACCAAAACACTGTCCAGATGACCTGCTCTACCTCCAGTCATCACAAAATTGATGCATTTTTCCATGGAAACACCTAGGATGAAAAACACAGACGAAACATCACTACACAAGGAGCCATAGTATCATAGAATCACTTAAGTTGAGAAGATCTCCAAGGTCATCGAGTCCAACTACAAACCTAACACTGCAAAATTCACCACTAAACCACATCTCTAGGTGCCACATCCACATGTCTTTTAAATAACTTCAGGGATTGTGACTCAACTACCCTGGGCTGAGTCACTGTTTCCCTGGGCAACCTGTTTCAGTGCTTGACAATCTCTTCAGTGAAGAAATTTTTCATAATACCTAATCTTAACCTCCCCTGGAAAAACTCCTGTCCAGTCACTTGTTACCTGAGAGAAGAGGTCTTGGCACAACTCCATTTCAGGTAGTTGCAGAGAATGGTAAGGTCTCCCCTTGAGCCTCCTTTTCTCCAGGCTGAACAGTGCCAGCTTCCTCAGCCACTCCTCATCAGATTTGTGCTCCACACCCTTCATCAGCTCCACTGCCCTTCTCTGCACACATCTCCAGCACCTCAATGTCTTTCTTGTAGTGAGAGGCCCAGGACTGAGCACAGGATTTGAGGTACAGCCTCACCACTGCTGAGTACAAGGGAACAATCACTGCCCTGGTTCTGCTGGCCACGCTATTTCTGATACAGGCCAGGATACCACTGACCTTCTTGGACCCCTGGGCACACTGCTGGCTTATGTTCAACCAGATGTTGATCAGCACTACCAAGTTCTATTCAGATGAGAAGCTTTCCAGCCACTCTTCCCCAAACCTGTAGTGCTGCTAGGGGTTGTTGTGAAACAAGTGCAGGACCTGGCACTTCACACTTAACCTCATACAACTAGCCTGAGTCCATTGATCCAGCTTGTCCAGATCCCTTTGCAGAGCCTTCCTACCCTCCAGCAGATCTGCACTGCTGCTCAGTTTGGTGTTGTCTGCAAACTGACTGAGATTGCACTTGATCCCCTCATCCACATCATTGATAAAGATATTAAACAGGGCTGGTTCCAATACTGAGCCATGGGGAATACCACTAGTGACCAGCTACCAACTGGATGCAACTCCATTCAGTAGTCTACCTCTCTCTAGCTCTCACTGATATTACTCATCCTGCTCAACCCCTCTGTCACTGAATGGAGGAGTTCCACTACCTGGCACACCTCCCACAGGGGTGCTCACTGCTGCCGGCTGGTACTGGTGTCAGAGCAGGGAACGGCCTGCAGTTGGCACTGAGGTAGCAGTGTGTTCCCACCAGGAGCTTGGTCTGGGCAGCTGTCAGTTATGGTAGGTGCAGAGCTTGAAAAGTCCATACCTTTCTTCAAGGTGGGTATCATTGCTTCTTGGTCAAGCTGGCAGAGCTTCATTCTATGTGCCCTTGCACGCAAACTGCGTTGCCATAGCCATGCCCAGTGTGCCACCCTGGTTGCTGGAGCATCTTAAGGGCTTCTTTTATATGTGAACACTTGGCTGCTGTTGCTTCTGGCTCTACCCAGCTGCTGTCAACTGTTGTGGCATGAGCTGCAAGCTCCAGGCGGCTCTCTCAGCTCCCCTGAGGCTCTGCTCCCAGCAGGGAGGCATAGCTAGCAAGCTCACTAGGTACTGACAGACAAATGTGTCTAGTTAATCAGAACAGTCAGCGTGAACGAGATTGCCCCTGCAAGTCCTGCCTTTACCTAATTGCTGATGTTACTGATTTTTTGACACTAATACCTCTGTTGCTGGCACCTCATTGTTTTATGCACCTGTTTCAGGAACAGAACTAACACACCTCCCAAGTTGCTTATAAGCTCTCATAATTTCCTGTAAAGTCATTCATTCCTTCTGAGACTAATTCTCCTGAACTAGTACTCCTGCTTGCCCATGCTGTGCACATTCTGCTACCAGTTACAAGCTCTGGGGGAGTCACATAACCCACTAGGGTTACGTCTGCTTCTTCCAAATGCTTCGGCTTTTAAACACATTACCTTGGCTTGCACTTGCCATAGCAAGTACACCTCCACTTAGTCACTCTTATTTAATTTTTATTTTGTTAGACTCTGATTTTGAGCTCAATATTTCTTTCCAAATCAGATCTCTATCTTAATAGCGCTTTGTGCTCTGAGTTTTGCCAGAGAGACTGGCATCAGAGATAGCTGCTGGAACCCACCAGAACACAAAGTGCCCCAGGGAGTGAGGTGAGATTAACTGTAGCCATGAGAAACTATTGAAAAAAGAACTGACAAAAAATTCGTTAGGGATTTAAAGCAGCAAGAGGAGGCCCAGAAGTATGCTGTACATGCAAGAAGAAATGGTGAATACTGCTTTTAAGGTATTCATCCAGAGATACAAAAGAATATGGTTGGCAGAGGATGGCAATGGCAAATAGCCTTGGGAATCTGTGGAGAATTCAGAGCTTAACATTCAAAGGAAAGGCAACCCATTCAGGAAAATCTTTGATTGCCTCTTTGCACCTGAGCAATGTCCTCTATTGTCCACCATGAGTACTGCAAAATTATGTATCATTTTATTACATTCACTATTTTAATATAAAACCAACATTCTTCTATTCTAGTATTTAGCAATTTTGTGTTATAGTTTCCTTGCAGCACATTAATTAAAAGCAACCAAGTAAATTTGCTGTTAAAGTACACTTTATCATGTTTACTTTATAAGAGGTATTTGGCCCAGTACCAGTACAAGCACAGCAGAGAACTGATCAGATTACAGAAGGCATATCAAAAGACATATTTACTTGTAGGATTGTTCTCCAGACCTAGAAATCACAATGGGTAAATGTAGATTTAACCTCTGAAGTAATAAAAGTAAAGAGTCCAAGGGACTAGAGACAGCCAAAACATCATCCAGCATTAACTCAACAGCCTGTGGCCACTCAGCTTCTACAATGCAAACATAACATTGCACTATCTTCTAGCTACAGTATTTTTGAGACTACTTCAAGGCACAATAAAACTGCAATATCCAGGACAGTAATTTTACATGTGTGTTTCTCTGGTTTTTCAACAAAATGTTCAGATTTCTTTGCAAAGCTTTCCTTGTAACCCATAAAGTGAGCTTTCAAGGATCTTTCTGTCTCCTGATGAAACACCCATACCACAAAGCTTCTCACAGTGTACCTTTACTTACATCTACTTCCAAAAAAGTTGAGCTTTATTTAGCATTCGTTCACAGTGAAATTCCAACACTTGCAAGATGCGTCCACACTTCTGAGACATCTCACACCATTTATCAAGTAATAATAACAGAATCACAAAATCACAGAATAGTTAGGATTGGAAGCAACCTCTGTAGATCATCCAGTCCAACCCCCCTGACAAGGCAAGGTCACCAAGAGCAGGTTACACAGGAACACATCCAGGTGGGGTGTGAATATCTCCAGAGAGGGAGACTACCTGACTCCTCTGGGCAGTCTGTTCAAGGGCTCTGCCACCCTCAATGTAAAGAAGTTCTTCCTTATGTTGAGGTGGAACTTCTGGTGTTTTAGTTTATGGCCACTGCTCCTTGTCCTGTCACTGGGCACCACTGAAGAGTCTGGCACCATCCTCTTGGCACCTGCCTTTGGGATATTTATATGCACTGATGAGATCCTCCCTCAGCCTTCTCTAGGCCCAGCTCCTGCAGTCTCTCCTCGTAAGAGAGATGCTTCAGAACCCTCATTATCTTTGTGGCCTCTGCCAGACCCTCTCCAGTAGTGCACTGTCTTTCTTGTACTGAGGATCCCAGAACTGGAGACAACAGGGCTAAGTAGAGGGGGAGGACCACCTCCTTTGACCTGTTGGTCAGACTTTTCCCAATACACCCTTAGGATATCATTGGCTCTCCTGGCCGCAAATTTTCATAAAAGGGACTTATGCAGTAAAGCAGCTGTCTCATTTCTGACTGTGTTAGGATAGCTACCCTTCTGATACCTCAAGCTTCTTGAAGCTCATTCTGCTAGATGGCCACATAACCATTACGTGTCAAAACCTTATCCAACCTTTGCATCAGGTCTGTAAAATGTAGGTGGGAAAGCTACAGCTGAGAGATAACAAACCTGTTTATCACTTCAGAACACAGTGAAAGTTACATGAAAGTCTGAGATACAACTGCAGAGAGGCCACACCATTGCATCACTGGGGAGTAATTGCAAAGAATGACTGGCAGCCATAGCCAGTCCTGAGTAGAGAGCAAAACAGTTCATTAGATATTTTCCTAAAAACAGAATGACATAAATCCTTTGGGACTTAAATACCGTCTGGGCTATGTTTGAAATGTAGTTCAGATAACCAAGAACATTAAGTATTCCAGATAAGAATAACTTAATTTTGTAGAGATAGAAGTTATTAAACTCAAGGAACCCTCTGAATTTTGTATTGGCCCAAAACGTGGATTTTTTTGTTCAAATAAATCATAGTGTAATTGTAGGGTTTTAAAAATCTCATCAAAACTGTTCTTAAATAAACAATCATTCTTCTGCAGCACTGAAAATTCAAACATTCACAAGTAGTATTAGACTCATTAAAATTTTCTTAGGAGGCATGAGAAGCTTAGGTTCTGTACTCTCATTCCAATGTCATTTAATCATCTCAGTCTGATTGTGAAACCAACTACAGAGCCTTTAATTTATTAAAACAAACGTAAAAATTCAAACTACAACACAAAGAGAAGAAAATTGGATCTTTGAAATCCCTTTGGTTTAAATAATCAAAAACTATACTAGTAAAGGCAGTGCAACTATTTTCCTCACGGTGCTTTACATAATAATACTGAAACACGCAGATCTAATTTGTGAATGTTGTAGCTTTACACACACACATTGGAGCCATTTGAATTTGCTCAGATGCTTGGTTTTGTTGCCTAAAATAAGGACAAAAACTTTTGAGGCAATTTAATTGAGGTAGAGAGGGGTTCTTTACTCAAAAGCTTTTCAAATTCCAAAAGTATACTGACATGTGCGCAGCATAGAGGTGATTCCTATTTTTATAACACTACTTAATTATCATAACTAACAATTACATTCAACCCAGGGACCATCCACCATCGTACCACCTTGGTGCCATCCTTAGAACCTCCCTCGGGTCTGCCCCTCAGCACGCCTTCCTAGAATTGAGTCGAGGGTCTCAGAACCCCTTACTTCTTCACCATTGTCTTCTTCATGTCACATTCCCCTGGTTGGAGGTTTTCCAAACTTCATGGGTCTTCTATCTTGTTTTGACTACAATATGTATTGTTATTCTAGTCCTGATACGTGAGTCCTAAATAAAATGTTCTAGTTGCTATCTTACCCTTAGCTAAGACATTCAGTAATGCAGTACAGAGGTAGAAACTGCTAGTTGCTACTTCAAATATGAGAAGCTATACAGCTACATAAAATACACAAAAATATATACATATATACAAATACATAAAGTCTTAAGGCATCAGTTTTGAATGCAATATTGCCGCTTCCATTTGGCTTATTTCTACTGTCCTTCCTAAGGCAAATCATGCAGTACAAGAGATATTTCTTCATTTACTAGTACCTTTCTGGATGAATAGTTCCACTGATGAAGGGTACAAACTCTATTCCTAGACAAGGATTTTAAGGTACTTTGTTTAAACATAAGAAACAAAAGGAAGCAGTGCATTTGTTTCTTACTGAAAAACCCTCTATGAGACATAGAACCCCAAGTCATTACAGGCATGACCTAGATGCTTCAATTTTTGAGTATGCTTACAAAGATTTTTTTCAGGCACCAAATTCTTTCCTAACTGCTTAAGCACTCAGGTTTTCATAAAAGGGACTTATGCACTCAAATAGCTTTCTCATGCATGTCTATCTCAGGCTAACTACCATTTGGATGCCTTAAGCATCTTGAAGCTGACTCTGCTAGATGGCACCATAACCATTAAGTGTCAAAACCCTTATACAACTTTTTCATCAGGTCTGTGAAATGCAGATGGGAAAGCCGTATCTGAAACATAAAAATTAGATCTGTTTTTCTGCTTCATAATATAGTTAAAGTTACAGGAAAGTTTGAGATACAATTGCAGGGAGGACAGACCATTTTATCTTGTTCTACCTTTTTTTTTTTTTATTTTTTTCCCTCCAGTAACAGCGTAATTCTCACCAACACAGCTTTATTAGGAAGATAAAGAACTGAAGTAAAACCCAATGAGAATTTCTACCAATCCCAAATTCCTTTTGATGTACATGATATGTCTAAAATCTAGGCACAGGAATAAAAATCAAAGCATAGATGCCTATGCACAATTGGTATCCCCTGTGCATTTATCTACTATGCTTTAAATACATCCAGACAGATAGAAATGAGAGTACTAACAATAATATATTGTAGTCAGTGAAAAATTGGGAGAGAATAAAGGCAGACTAAGGAATACAGTGTATTTCCATTATGTTTTCCCTCAAGGCTTTTTCCATGATGTTTAGTAAGGAATTTACAAATCCTATTGGATGCAGAAGGCATTGTCCTGTGTAATAGTAATAAATAAGACACATGGATAAAAATAAAATCAGAACTTCGACAAAACCTTTTCCCTAATTCATATTTTTTCTCAAATTTAAAATGCATCTTTCTCTGTTTAATCCACAGAAGATCTACTTCAAATGGAGGCAACATAAAATGACATGTTTTAAGAACAGCATTACGAAATACTGTGACTAAATTTGTGATTTTTGAAAGTGTGAATCCCATACAAAAATGAAAAAACAAACTATAGCTCCATCAGCACATTCTTCATGACGTTCCTTGGATACAATTCCATTCAATGCACTTTACTCATAAGAGAATATAAGAGAATAAATAACTGCGATTTCCATTTGTGTATTCAAAATAATTTTAAAGAGCATGATCACTTAGAGAAAAAAAAAAAAGGTGATTTTTTTTAAAGTCCACTAGGCTTTTATTTGCTGTGAGAATCTTTCACATGATGCTAGAAGACAGTGTACTAAAGAATCCTTGACATTCATCCATGGCCAGTCCCAGACGCTGCAAAATGTCTGCTACATGAAATGGAAAGCTTTGAACCCTTTTATGACTGATGGACTCAGAGGTCCTTTTCAGTGTTACCATAACTGAAAGTCATAACAACAAAATACAGAGATTGCTTTGGGGATGAGGGAGCGCTATCTCTATTTATTTTACCACAGCATATTGAAGTTGTGATCTTTTTAGATGTTTATATCACCTAGATAATGTACCTGAGAACATTGTGTGACCACTGGTTGCCGTAAGAGAAGCTTGAACCAAATATTCTAGCATCCAGCATTTTAATCACTGAGAAACTTGATGGCAAACACTGTGCTAAATAACACTAATTATAAAAAGTAGGTACAAGCCTAATTAAGCAGAAGTGATTGCTACTTCTGTATGTCCTAAATATATATTTTTATTAGATACAGCTCTACTTGATAGAAAGCTGTTGAAATTAATCATGTAGGATAAGTTCAGCCATCTGCAATGAAGCACCAAACAAGTATCAGGAATTCTTCAGTTCAGTTTTCATTAAGCTATGGCAGAGAATTTGGCTTGAAGTCAGTCTTTTGTTCCAGCTTTAGATTTGGCCTGCTGTCAACATCTGCAAACCAAACTTGTATGGCTTGTACAATACAGCATTTAGTAATTTAGCATTAAGGTACTTGACAGATTTGGGCACATAAAATGAAAATTGAGGTTTTCAGAATAGCCAAAAAAACAACACATGAAACCACGTACTACTCTGGATACGACATGGTTCACTGTACTTTTCACATGTATAGCCACCAATAATGAAAAAAATTAAGAGGGGAGAGACATTGCAATCAAAACTATTCTGCAGTCAATGTTTATACACACTGTGTCTAGTTGTGGAATACAAGGTATTTTTGAGAAAGAGTAGAAGACTGAAAAAAAAATGGTATGCTAGAAAAGCTCTGAAAAACTCAAAACAGCACAGAGCACTGCTCTTTCAGCTACTTTATTAGGAGTAGGACACACTGCAGATAAACAACTTTTGCTCTGAAAGTTTTAAATATCCCCAGGAGATACTGTTACTATTGAGCACAATGGGGCAGAATTAAAATTTTTGCTAAACGTAGACCTGGAAAACACACATCCAACCTAGCCCCATTGCCCTTAAGATGCCAGTCAGTCCTTTCATTATGTCTCCACACCACTACAATCAAAAATAAAAATGCATAAGTCTGTTTTTAATGACATACATATGCAAACCCCCCCCCCCCCAATGTACAACAAC
>VWZG01010737.1:82615-98077 GCA_013396735.1 Grallaria varia
ACCCCCCCCCCCCCCATTATTTAAACACCACAAACAGAGGCAGGTAAAGGAATTGGTAAAATTACCCCATTTAGTAATTTCTTTTCCTCCTTCCTTCCTAGCAAAGGAATTTATTTCTCTGTCTAGCAACATACCAAGTTTAATATTATCCTTGTGAACAATACTTTACTTTCTTTGTTCTATGTGATACTGAGGACTGAGTATATTGTTGTATGGGAAACTGGAAATGTAATATATTTAGTATTTCTTGTACCAATGGGCTAGCACAAAGAGTTTTGCTGTACTATTAAGTATAATAGCTTGTTACCATACTAATGGTTGATGTTCTCACATATGAGACAGACGTTTATGGTCTAACATAAGATTTGGACTTAAAATTCCTTAATGAATGCACTAGAATTTTTCTTTAAATGGTGCATATAGGATGAATCTACTCACAGGAAAAGAATGTTGTGCATCCCTGATATCGCTTCAGCCTGCAATCGTTACAGAAGCTTTGTGGATGGCTTACAGCTGCATTAGAGCTCAAAATTGTATGTCTGAAAGTCCAGCATTTAAATTTTCCCAGAAGGCTGAGAAGCATAAGGATTTGGGCATAGTAGCTTTAAAAAATAAAAACAAATATGCCAAAATAGTTAGTGTACTGTTCTAATAAACACTTTTACATCTCAACATTTTAAGTAAATGAACAGATCTACATAAATGTGTGGGTACAGGAATTGTTTGGGCTTCGTTGGTGATTTTTTAAGTCTGTTTCTGCTTATTTTAGCTGCATTCCTTTTCCCCTTCTTTTGCTAACCCCTCTCTGAAAAAGAATATGGTACTGCTTAATTTTTAACAGAAAGTTTAACAACTGTGAGTTGGAAATATCTGAGACTAACTAGTTCTGATTTTTTTGTTTTGTTTGGAAAATTGCATTCAGTTAAACTGGAATAAGAAAATCAATCCTACAGGAGAAAGAAAAGTAAGCAATAAGAATAATAAAAATTAGATGAGTGGAAGATATATTTTTTGCTTAGGTATTCATAAAACATTTTAAATGTATTTTTATATGCATGTTTTAAAGAAATGCTCATCTTCAAGTTTTATCCAGGTAAGGGTTTGCTGGGTTTTTTTACTTTACAGCACATGTTGTAAATATATCCAAATTAATTAAAATTTTAATTCATCAGTTAACTACTACTTAGCATGTCTTCATTTCACACATAGTAGCGTGCCTTTGCTTTCTCTACTGCCTTACACTGAAATATTGAGATATTGTCTGGCTTTTAATTACAGACTGCACAATTAAAAAAAAAAAAAACAAAAAACAAAAAAACCACCACCAAAAATCAACACCCTAAACAAAACCGTAGTGTGTCCTTAAGGCTAAACTGTCATTTTGGATGGAATTATCCATCTGGCATTTAATTTTCACTTCTGACACAAGTCACAACTTTTGTCAGAAAGAATTTTTGTTTGGATGTTAGCTTTTTATACACTGCGAGAAAAAGCTGTCTGATGCATTCCCTTAACCAACAACTTAGTCAGAAGCATTCTCATTGTGAGATGACTCAAAAAATCAGCTATTTAGAATGCATGAAGATCACACCAGAGGTTTCAGGAATAGTTTTAGAGCTCCTTTCTTCCCAAGCACTCTTCCCTTTCACAGATCTCTATCACTGGATACCTAAGAATGTTAGACCACTATAACATTCCTCACAACTGTTAGAAGACATTTCAGAATAAATGAAAACAAACCACATTTGCAACCTCCAGTAGGTGAGTACAAGAAGGTATATTCTTGCTGCACATTCACATTACTTACTGATGCTCTCCAGCACCACTAAAAGTAAGTATTTTCCAATTTGCAGTACATTTAGTAAAAAGGGAGTATTGAAAAAACTGTTAAAGAGCAACACAGAAGAACCTTAACTGCGCTCTGCTACTGTTTCATGAAGATTCAACCTTAAAAAAAGGCTTTATAAGAGAACACTGAATCCACAGAATGACTGGATACCCTAGAGCTTGCCTGAAGCCTGGACACATTTAATCTTCTATAGTGTATGTGGTGTTGGGTCACTCCAGAAAGCAGCCCAATAAAGTGACCACTTGTCAACCATACCATGTGTCTCCAACAGAGTATGGGATGAAAGGTCTTAGTCTTAGCTGCTCTACAGTGGAGTCAGTGCTACAGAGATGGAGACTTTTTACCAGGGCCTGTAGTGAATGAACATAGGGTCATGGTTTTAAAATGAGTATAGATTTAGGTTACATATAAGGAATAAATTCTTTACTGTGAAGACAGTGAGACACTGGAAAAGGTAGCGCAGAGAAGACATGGATGCCCCTTCTCTGGAAGTGTTCAAGGCTAGGCTGGATGGAGTTTTGAGCAAACTTATCCAGTAAAAGATATTGCTGTACATGGCAGGGTGTTGGAACTAGGTGATCTTTAAAAGTCCTTTTCTACCCAAACCATTATATGGCTCTATCATTATACCCTTTAGACTGCACTAAGGAATAACATGGGACTCCACCTTTAAATTTGAACTTTTTCTTTCTACCCAGGGTTTCTGCAACTGAATGGATGAATGCAGAATGGGATTTAACACAGACTGATGCCTGAATTTAAAATATACAAATACACTATAAAATATAAAAATACAGACATATAAAGAAAAAGAAAAAAAAAAAACCAGATAGGCACTGTGCCTTGTCCTTTACCATATGGGAAACATAGAAAAAATGCCAAATTTAGATCCTATCCACTGAGTCTACTTCCCTTTCAATGAGGTGACCTAACCCACTTCATTTTCCCCTCCTGCCTTTTAAAGTTACTATCATTATATTACCAAATAATTCCTAATGCAAATGGACAGTCAACAATTTCGTCCAATTCCCCAAACTGAGAAGTGCTGAGAAGCCATTTCACCAGAGCTGGGAAGCTTGAGATGGCTGCGTTCCAGGGCAGCCGGTCCTGATATGGTGCCACAAAAGAATCTTCAGGCTTTTCACATGATAAATGAGAATATTTGACCTCGCTGATAGGCTTGCAAAAGCTTTCAAGAAGGAAAACTCTGATCTATACTCTTCCCTGAACGTTAATTTACATTGTTTACGCAGAGCTGAGGTATTCTACATCAAACACTGAACAAATAGATCTTTGTCAATTTCTTTGGCTTCAATGGGCTTCAGATGACTTATGGGCTTTATAGGAATGATATTATTTAGTATTTAATATAATTACAATAATAATTATCATTATGACTAGCAGTGCACTCTACGGGGGATATATGTGTTTTACTTCAGTCCTGTATACCTTTAAGGAATAATGGTTAGATTATAGTTAGAAACCCAGTAAGTCAATGAAAATAATGTAGTTCCCACTGATCAGTGTATCTCAAATGGAAATAGCCTCTACTGTGGAGAGCCAAGGATCAGAATGGGAGCAATTTCAGGAATGGAATAACTACAGTGAATGAGAGGACTTTATTGTGCAAACCTTACCTTCATCCTGTGTTTATGAATATGTACAGTGCGTGCTTCTTTCATATTTGTATTTCCCGGGCATGTCTTGACATGCCTGTTCCCTGTCTCCCTGTTTCCTTCCCCAGTCCCTTCCCTCTTTGCCTGTATCCCTATCCTGATTTGTTTCCCTGGTTGTCTGTCTCATGTTCCACCCCACTTTTGGCACTACCCCCATCAGAGTTTATAAAACCCCTGTTCACCCTCATTAAACGGCATCGCATCATGACTCAAACCTCGTGGCGAACCCTTTTTGTGCAGTGCTGTGTCCTTTTCCCTTCCCCATGGGGCCGCGGCACTCTACTGTGGGAAGAATTTCCTAACATGAGGAAACTGAATGCCAATTATTTCACAGTATGTGACTGAGACTCTCAGTGAAGATTAAAATTATAATAGATCTATGACTGAGACTCTTAAGTGGAAATTATTATTATAATAGATACAATAATGCAGTTTGATACTCAATAGCAGTTCATTAATAGTGCTGATACACGAATCCCAAAAAGAAACAGTAACTACCCTACTAGCAAAAAGGAACTTGACGTAATACTACAAGGAAAATACACTCAAAGATACATATAATCATCATATCTGGAGGATGTTGAAATGTTTAGAATATGCTGATATGAGACAATACAAAGAACGTGAAACATTTTTTTCACTGTGCATATAGGGATCAGATAGGGATCATTAAAATCATAAAGGTTGCATTAGAGAGTATATGGTACAAACAGCCTGTTACAAATAACAAAAACTGGGTAAGAAAACAGAAGCATTCTTAATCTTTAGGAAAGAGAAAAAACGCTGACTGCATGCAGACATACAAATTAATCTCTACTCATGATATTTTTTATTTTTTAATTCTATGAATTTATGAGTACGTATGAGCTCAAGCATGGGTATGGGAAAGAACAGCGGCTCTTCTCTCAGCAAGTGATCCATTGTTTTTTCTTTACAAATAGAGGATAGGATACCAACCTGGAGCATTTATGCTAAATTAAAATTGATGGCCAACACATATTTTATAGTTAATCAGCTTAGCAAAACTAGAAGAATGCTGTTAAGATCTCAGAACCATTCCTCAAAAATGCGGAAGTGTTAGAGCTGAGACTGCTCACTTTAACACAATGCAATCTTTTGCCAATGCTTTGTGATACAGATTTCAGTTATATAGTTACATACTTAGTTTTGCAAGAAGACTTTCTGAGGAATAGAAGACAAAGTCTAACATAGGAAATGCCAGTCTTCCATAGCGCCAATGATGTTGCTGGCCTTACTTATAGAAAAAAAGAGTGTTAAATTCAGAAGAATGCCTAAATAGTAACAAGCAGCCTACTAGTGAAAAGTAATGTATGATTTTTTTTTCCACTTACCTCCAAGGACTCAAAAAGACTGAATGAGCAAACAGAAAGGAAATTCAAATTATAGTCAATAAAATACATATAAAAAAACCCATCAAAACCATCAACTACTGGTTGTGTTCTTTACTCAATCAACTTCCCTCACAAAAAAACCCCAAAACTAAGCCAAACAAACCAGTAAATTCTAGAATACATTCTGGTTCTCACGCTTACATATATATTGACAGTTACACAGTAACAAATCAACTGATCTAGAAGGTAAAATAAAAAGCAGTTAAATTGCAGGAATTAGCCATCAGCAAACCCCAGCTTTTCACCTGTGCTTTAATACAAAAAAGGAAAGATGTTCTAAGAAGAACCCACGCTGAAGAATAATTCATATGCTTCTAGCAGCAGACTAGCTGATGATACATAATTAATCTTTGATTAATTACTTTAATTTAGTCACAGCAATTATTTTTGCAAAGACTGTAACAAGAAGAAAGAGTTACACAGTGAGTTTTTTTTCCAGTATGAATTGCAATAATTCTACTTATATCAACCTTGGATATATACTGTATCCAACCCTGACTAATTTTTAAGCGGATATTGAGTTTGTTTTTATCTTTCTTATGTTAGACTTTTTATTCATGCTTCAAAATAATCTGACTTCATTATTACAATTTGCTTTGTTATGGGGCTCTTGAATCCTTGATCTTGCAGAATTTAAGAATCTGAGGCTCAAAGCAGGTATTTAAATTGAGTCTCAGATACTATCTCAACACTTCATCATGAAAGATTTCCACAGCCTACTGTGCAAATTGTACCAGTAACTATGTAGATGAGTGCCACATAGTGCAATTTAAATGTCCACCTACGTAGTAATGAATAAGGACAACATTTGCAGTAAAAACTTCCCCAATATTCATTTTATAGATCTGAAACCATTGGATTTATAGTAAGTCTTTTTATAAATTGCTTTCTACATTTTGGCTATGGTTCTTCAACAAATATGTCCAATTCATTAGCAACCCTGCATCAATATCTGAATCTTCTTCAAAATGCTTATCCTAACAGTATAGGCTGCCAAAGAAACTTACTATGTCTTGCTTCACAGATGACACTTCCTCATTCTCATCACTATTTCTGTCTTTGCCACCTGCAAAGTTTTATGAAGCTTTGGAGAAGAACAGATTGTTGCTTTTCCTTTTGGAGTCACTAATTCTTTGCATCATTTTCTGTTTTCAGGAAAACACTTAAAATTGTTTTGCATATTCTTTTTTCTGCCTGGAAGCTGTAAAATTCACGTCGGCTTTCTAGGACCGAATAGCAGCAAAAGTTTCTCCCTCTCAAAGCCTTTCATGCAGGGTCCTAACAACTGTATGATTCACTGAGTGCACAGTCTCAAGGTTTTCTGTATAGTATGTGTGTAGGGGAAGAAAAATACTCAAAATGAAAGTGTTATAGAGAATGGGGTAACATCAGGCCAGTGTCTAGTCACTAATGGTGTTCTGCAGGGCTCCCCCTTAGGCCCTGTTCAAGACCTTCATTAATGACTTGGACACAGGACTGAAAGGGATACGAAGCAAGTTTGCTGACACTACTAAACTGGGAAAAGCTGTCCACACCCTCAAGGGCAGCAAAGCCCTGCAGAGAGACTTCAACAAATCAGCATTGGGCAATCACCAACCGTATGAACATTAACAAGGGCAAGTGCTGCATTCCGGACCTGGGATGAGGCAACCCTGGTTGTGTTCACACTGGGGAATGAGAGGCTGGAGAGCAGTACTGAGAAAACAGCGCTGCGGGTCCCGGTCAATGGCAAGTTGAATATGAGTCAGCAGTGCCCTGGCAGCCAGGAGGGCCAACCATGTCCTGGGGGGCATCAGGCACAGCAGCACCAGCTGGGCGAGGGAGGGGATTGTCCTGCTCTGCTCTGCTCTGCACTGGGGTAGCCTCACCTTGAATGTTGTGTGCAGTTTGGGGCACCACAATATAAAAAGACATTAAGCTCGTAGAGCACGTCCAAAGGAGGGCCACAAGGATGGTAAAGGGCCTTGAGGGGAAACCATATAAGGAGCAGCTGAGATCACTTGGTTTGTTCATCCTGGAGTAGAGAAGGCTGAGGGGAGATCTCACTGCAGTCTACAGCTTCCTTACAAGGACAAGCAGAGGGGCAGGCAATGATCTCCTTACTCCCAATACCACTTCCAAACCTCCACTGGTTTTTCAGCATTAAAATTAACTTATGTAGAAAGTGATAACTACTGCACTGTTGTAACAACTTTCAAATTTGTAAAGACAGTGTGATAGAAGGAAATAAGACTCAAACCAAGTGAGATATTTAGTGAACTCAAAATTCTTTCATCAACAGAGCACACTCATACTACATTTCTCAGAAGACACACCTCCTTTTGCTAATACAAGAAATAATTCTTGAATACAAGAAATAGAACCAAAATACAAAGTATTTAATGTTCAAAATCACTTGCTCCCACTATTAATGCGTGACGAGAGCATCACAGATTGCATATTTATAACTGCTTGGCTTTTAAGAGTTAACTAGGAAAGCATACCTTGACAAGACCTGTAAAGCTCACCAAAGTACCCAGTAGGTTACCATTTGCTAATGCAGCTCATTTTCACTTTGCTTCTTGAAAAGGATTTTGTTTTCTTTCTTTATTTTTTTAACTGCAAATGAATTTGGGGTGGAACTGCCCCTTTTCAAACATAAGCACTTCTTCTCTTGCCAAACTTGGTGTCCTGATCTAGACATACGGATCATCATAAAGCCAGTCATCTAGATAACATTTTCAGTGTCTTTTTTCTACCATTTTGGCAAGAAATATGTCAAAATTGCACATTAGCCACAAGAATCTTTAATTGACTTTTCAGAAGACACCAGACTCTCACAGGTTTTCTTGATTGCTTTATTTCAATTTTCAAATCAGAGTCTAATTAAAAACTGAATAAGAAGGTTTCCAACTTTTCCAACTCCAAAATGTAACTGTTCAAGCCATCTTATTTGCCTGCACCTCTCATTTTCTTATGCTTCTTATACTCTGCAGCTGTTGATAGCACTCATTTTCCTCCTTCACTGGTTTTTAACAGCTCAGTAAGCATAAATTCTGCAGCTTGTTAATCCTGGGATTCATTTTCCTCCAACTCACTGTCTTGTTACAGTGTTGTATCTCTACTTGGCTGCTGCCTTGCAATCTGAATTTCTTCCAAGACTGCTGCTTTATGAAAATTTTTAAGTTTTTGTATTCTTTTCAGCTGGGCAGCTGCTGGAGAGTGGCATGCACTGTCCTCCAAGCATTTTCTAGCTTATGCACTCGAGGTTCTTTTGCTCAGTCCAGTCATCTCAGGAGCTTAACATAAGCCCAAAAGCTGTGAGTTTTCAAGATTTTAGGTGAAAATTTAGTACATAAGAAGAGACTTCTGCTAAAGACATAACAGGCACATCAAAAGGAATGAACTAAGTGGGAAATGCAGACAAAGACAGCAGCATTAAGGATATAAAGTGGAACAAAGCATGAGACCCCAGAGGAGCAGAGAAGGACCAGGATGTCAATAGAATGATTTTCTGCTTAAATAGCTCAGAAAGGATTCTATAATCTTTGCTTCAGAAAACTTTAACCCCAATGGTCTCAGTATTTCATTGATTCAAAGGAAACTATATTATCTTGTAATGTGATACTTAGTTTGCAGTTTTCTCTATCAGAGTACGTGGAAAGAATCAGTTGCTCGGCATTGGCAGTAGCTTTTTCTAAAAGTGAAAATTATTTTTTACTTCAGGATAGCTGTAATTTACTTGATTGGCATTATCAACTGATTTAAAAAAAAAAAAATAAAACAAACAACTATCTACTTTTTCTTTTTCCTCTGTTCCTCTATCCCAAAAGGTCATCTTTTACTTTCATTCTTCTCTACATTCCACACACCTACACAGCATCAACTGCTTCAATATATACAATTCTTTAACAGACATAAAGAAATGCAAAGTCCAAGTAGTTAGACAAGTCCTTTCTGAGTTAAAAAACCCCACAAACCCCAAAGCAAACAAGACCAAACCAATCAACCAAACAAACAAGAAACTCACAAAGCAAACCTCAGTAAACCAAACAAACCCACAAACACTGTACAGGCACAACATTAGGACTCCATGACTGACAAGCAGTCACTTACTAGACTAGCCTTTTTATCCATCTGAGCTCTATTATCACATACAGCTTTCCAATATTGTTTTGATTTATTTTGTTCATCTTTCCTAAGACTGAAGAGGGATGGCATGGAAATAAGCAAAACCATCAGGTCTTCCCACACTAAGCCCTACACTGCAGGAATGACCTTTTTGGCCGATCACACACATCTTCCAGAAAAACATGGTAAAGGCCCACGTTGGCATAAAGACAAGGTGCAACAGCACTGAAGCCTGTAGTTTCTTATAGCCCACTCTTGGGATCCAGCAGCTCAATTAAATGTAAAAAAAAACACATTATGACTAAACTTGCAACAAAACTTATGCATTTGTCACAGAATGTATGGCTCTGATTTCCCTGGTATAAGCAAATCCCTGAAAGATTTGTGTAACCCAAATTACAGGCATGATACTTACTCCTCTGTCTTGGCCACCATGTCCTAACACTTTTATATATAACCATTTCTCACACATTTTTCTTCTTGCCTTGATAAGCGAGACAGACACAGATTGCAAGCCCTTAGGTTATGAGATGCATTACAGCAGGGCAGAAACATAATGGACACAGAGAGCTTTATGTTTTCACTTTCTACAAAGAAGCTTGCTTTTTATTTCCAAGGCAACAGTTAACCAACATTCTTCCTCCTTATATTCCACTAACATAAGGCTTCCTGAAATGAGATCTATAAAACCTCCCAATCATGTTATCTTTCTTTGTTATCAATAATAATAGTAACAACATGCTTGTTTTAGCCTGTATCTGTACACTTTTATCCTGAATAACATTGTTAATTATCTGAATGCTCACATTTCAGCCTTTGGCTTTTGCAGTATTCTCCATCAGATATGTCTGTTCACTTTCAACAGTTTTTCCTTTCACTCAAAATTTAATGCTTTAATTTGATACATTAGCCTCACAACTAATCTTCCTGAGCTTTGCTTCTCTGCTGTGACTATGGTTCCCATTCTCCATCTACCTCCTAACAATTAATTAAATTAATCAGAATCTGGAAATGAAGAATACAGTAGTCAGTGTTATAGGATACCTGAGAGGAAAATGAGAATTCTTGATTTGCTCCATAGTCATCTGCTGACTTTTGAGGTTCTTTTTTAAATAAAACTAGGGCTTACAGTATTTGTCCTTAAAAACTTTTGTCTATCATAACCTTCGATAATCACAACTAAAATAAAGCTACTACTATACACACAACAAAGACCAATAGAAATTAGGAGACCAGTCCTGCAGTCACTACAGGTGAAAATTTTCAAGCCTGGAGAGGAGTTCAACAAACCTTTGCCTTTGCTGGAAACAATAGTAATTTGCTGGTGTAGGTGATTTGGAACTATTAATGAAGTATATTGAACATAGCAAAACTCTGCCATGTTCAATATTTAACAAGTTGAACAATGCACTGATGGTGTTAAGTATTTTACATTTTAATGATTGACGTTGGTCCCAGTTTTTTTAAAAAACAATTTAAACGCTCCACTTTCTGTATCAGATGCACTTAAGGAGGTACATTAGCAGTATTTTATGTTTTCTCATGACTATTGTATAGTACTCCCTTTGTGATTTTTCTACATCTGGATTTATGATTTTTATATTTCCCTATAATTAATAGTCCTTTATATAAAACTTAATATATTTAGCAAATGCCTTAACATTCTACTAAATATTACACAGTATTAATCCATTTACATAACAACCCTTGGACAAAAAAAAATCAGATTAATGCCAATTTAATACTGTAATTGAACAATGTATGATTGGGGCATGACTTATCAAACTATGACCCTCATGAAGATGGAAAGAAGCTCAAAGACTAAGAGGCACAGATAAGAATGGCCCATGGTTGGACTTAGAAAGCAATACTGTGTGCCCATATATGAGAAATCACTAAGGGAAGACAGCTCCGAAAATGGGTGGTGGTTTAAAAATCACCCTAAAGGACTGTTAACAGAACTGAAAAGAAGCCAAAAGGCATACAGGCATGTATTTTCTATTCATTTTTACAGCTACCTCAGATCATAAACAAGAAAATCTTTGAAATTAAAATCTCCAGAAAACAACTATAAACATGACAAAAGTGCAAATGAACAGCCAACAACTGTAGCTTACGTAAGGTTGGCAGTATTAGGACTGGCCTTACACAGAAAAGATATCAAGGGACTTTTCTATAATGATGAGAAATAAAAGAAAAATACTTTCCTGGAAAAAAAGACAGTATTCAATGCTAAGCTGGAGAGAAAGACTCAGCAGACGACCATTTCTCTAAATTAATCCTTCAGCTCATGGATATAATTTCAGGCTTTCTGGATAGAATCTCAGTCAACAGACTTCCATTAATAGCCAAACCTCTTTCAGATACTGGAGAAGCAGCATTACAGACACGACTGACATTCAAAATTTAGAACACTGTCTACAGCCATAATTAACTGCAAAAGTTGGATGATGTCCAGAGCTGCAGCCCTTAGCTTAAAAGTCTGCCTATAACAGAAGGATCCATATTTAATTCAAGTTAACCCAGAATACAATTTTAATGCAGAGAATTCTGCACTCATTTTAACACAGAGAATACTGCAGACAGAAAACGCAGTGGGTTTTTTTGGATACTCCTTGTTTTGTTCTTTTTTAATTGGAAAAATTTCAGCTATAAAAATAACATTCTTCCTAAGTGAAACTAAGAAAATTATTGCCCTTGCCCTAAAAACACTTTCTTAGAAATTGAGATCATGTATCATGACATCCAGGAACACAGGGAATCAAGCAGTAAATTGGCTTTTACATCAGAACTACTTCCTTAGGCATGGCCATAGAAAAATGGACCAAATTAAGGATGGTACATGCCTTCAATTTATTTTAGCAGAAATACACAGAACACAGACTTGTAAAATTTCAACTTAGATGCACAGAGTCATAAGTTGGAAAAGCCCTTTAAGGTCATCAAGTCCAAGCATAAACCTAACACTGCCAAGCCCACCAATAAACTATGTCCCCAATTGCCACATCTACTCGTATTTTAAATACCTCCACAGATGGTGACTCACCAACTGCCCTGGGCAGCCTCTTCCAATGCTTGGTAACTCTTTCAGTAAAGAAATTTTCCCCAATGTCCAATCTTAACCTCCTCTGGTGCAATTTGAGAATACTTCCTCTTGTCTTGTCACTTGTTACCTGGAATAAGATACTGACCCACACCTCCTTAGAGACAACTTCCTTTCAGGTGGTTGTAAAGAGCAACAAAGTCCCCCCTGAGCCTCCTTTTCTCCAGGCTAAACAACCCTACCTCCCTCAGCTGCTCCTTATCAAACTTGTGCTTCAGGCCCTTCACCAGCTTTCTTGCTCTTCTAATCTTTGAAGCTTTCAGCTTTATGTTGAATGGTAAATCCATAACAGCTTTTCCATGTCGCTACACTTATGTACCTGAGAAGAGCAACCTATGGCTATAGGATTTGTTACATTTGTCTCTAGAATTACTTCTTAAGATTTCTTGATCCGCCATAGGATCAGTCCTATAGTGAGGGAGAGAGAGAGCAAAGACAGATTTAAATGCTCTTCTTTTTTTATACTCATTCTTATGTTGCCTAAAGTGCTTGGATGAAAAGATATTATCTAGGCAGGTGAGGATAGGAAAATACGGAAAAAAACAGCAGCCAAGAATAGACAAAAAAATTCTGTAACCAATCAAGATGTGTCTCTACAGGCTTAAAATCAACCAGTGTTGGGTCTTCATGGTCCTACGCTATCTAGCAAAAAACCTGCAATATCAATGAGAAAATTATGGCTCTTTTCTTGACCAGAGGCAAGTCTCTATCAAGAACATAGGCTTTCACCTCTTCCACTCATGCTGCTTCCCTGAGCCACTGGGTGTTGTGCTGTGAAATTTCTGACATGTCTAAATGAAAATATTTAATCAAACTGGGGATAGGAACATTTGATTCAATTTCTAATTTATTAGCTCTTAGAAGGAGAAAAAAAAAAAGCACACTGAAACCTAAACATGCTAGAAATAAAGCATGTTAAATGCACACAATCAAATGCATAAAAAGCACGTAAGTTACTCCTGCAGTCAAGTACTACTGAGTTTGCCTGTTCAAAATAAATATGACACACTGACACTATGTGAAAAGGATATACTGCATTACTACACCTTGTGTCAGATTTAATGAGACACAGTTTGATTTAATGGATCATCCTGAAATTAGAAATTTTATCCACACAAATATGGATTAGAAACTGCATTAAGTTTGCACAGAGAATCTTCTGTTACCATTTCTTAACTTTTCAGGCTCTAGCTTTCTTATTAATAGTTTAAACACATCTCTATTTCACATTACCTATATATGTAATTATTCAATCAAAAAATGAAATATAGAACTTATTAATATCAGTAATTCAGAGAAACAAATCATCTGTTCAAAAGAATCCTCCTCAACAAAAGAAACTTGTCAGAAGAAAGATCTGTAATCAGAATTGAAATCTTTGGGGTCATAAAACACTATCCCAAAAGTCAGGAATTAATTGCTTCAAAATGCAAGGCAGGTGCATAAGTACAACAACAGGGAAAAATGCATCTTTAGAGAAAATTGTGGGTGTATCAAACATAAGGATTCCTTGTTCTTGTCAAGTTTCTGTTCCTTCGGAAAGCATTGATGCACACAAGCTGCATCTAAGAACTACCAGTCATTTAATTATTTTATCTATAAAGTTCTTTAATCATGCATACCCGAGATTATTGGTTTCTCTCGCAGCCCATTAGTGTATCCCTGATACTTTTTTTGTAATTAGAGTAATTCAAAGGACAGTATGTCGGCCAGGTAAGAAACTCACGCAGAGCCCAGACTTTTACTGCACATACCAGTTTTCTGTAATTCAGGAGTCCTTGATTATGATTCTCAACAGATTCAATCAGAAGGGGTTCTGAAGAGATTTTCATTTCAATTATGCATGCCTCATTATCATACCTTTAGTGAAGCAGAAAGTACATTACAAGGTGAGAGCCAAAACCAATGAGATAAAAAGCACAAAGCATAAGTATCTAAGGAGGATTTCTGAATTTGTCTGAAATAATATTAATTCATAATAATATTAAGCATCTTTTCTACAACACTGCATTTTTACATGGCAGTTTACAATCAGCTCTTCAGAGCATCCTTCACAGGATCACACATGGCATATAGCTTCAGTAAAGAAAGCACACAGTGATCACTGGGAAGACAAATGACAAAGTATTCTGTGATTCGGTGGGATTTAAAAAGCCTTGTTTTTCTGAGGTTGAAAATAGGTGCTCAGAAAACAGGAAAAGGGGAAATGGGGCACTGTTATGAAAGACAGAATTGGTAGAGACCAAACCTTAGGCTAACAGAGGGAGCTAAAACAAGAGTGAAGCAACATATAATTAGGAGATATTTGGAGCGTGACGCTGAGGTCCACAGATCAGAAAGTACAGCATGGTTTGGAAGGAATAGAGAAGAAAATTGTCTTTGAAGGTAAAAAAAATAGACTGAACTCAAAAGGATTTAAAGAGAGAAATGATGTGGTTAGAAAAACATGACTTTCAATAACAGTGTTTTTGTTAGACTGCCACACTGAAACTCTCAGAATGGGTACATCAATAGAGAAGAAAGAGGAGATAGATAGATATGACAAGACTACCTGGAAAAGCACATGGGGAAAAAAAAAAGGACTACAACAATGAAAAAAGCATAAAGTTGATAAGTTCAGGGAAGGAGAAACCGGATGAGGAGTGCCCTATGACAAACATGCCTGAGGCAGCAGAAAGGTATAAAGAAATAACAGAGAAATCTATGTTTAACACTAAAAATGCTTTTTACAGAGCAAAATACAGGGTGGCCTGATTGCAGTATCTTGGAACATGGCTGATTGAGGAATAGTATGGACACCTGTTATTTACACAAGAATAAAAATAAAAATAAAAGGTAAACAGGAAGAATGAACTTACTATGTTAACAGTAGGAGAAATAATTTTTTTTTAATTAGATGAAGACCATAGATAACACACTTACAGAAAAAATAAAAGAATATATGAAATATAAACTCCTAATACAAATCAAAAGGATAAAAATTGCAAAATGAAGGAAGAAAAGAGTAAAAAAGAAAAAAGAATGGTATGGATTAAGGGACTGTGAAAATAAAAAGTATGGGTAACTGAAGAGAGATGAACTTAAAGGCTAGGGGAGGTAATAAAAGGCAGAGGATGAGGAAAGAATATTTCTGGGTATCAAATTTAAGCTGCAAAATTTTAAAGGATTATTCACCACATTTATATAATGAAACCACATTGATGGATGGGGCTTTATGGAACCTGATCTAATGGAAGGTGTCCCCACCCATGGGAGAGGGGTTGGAATGGAGTAATTTTTAAAGGTTCCTTCCAATCCAAACCATTCTGTGAC
>VWZG01010737.1:99194-112985 GCA_013396735.1 Grallaria varia
GATTTGGCAGTAACCAGTTAAAACTGTGACAGCACTTCAGCATCCTCAAAATTTTACCAATATGTAGTCAGTATTTCATCTACATTACAAAAAAACAAAACAAAACAAAACAAAACAAAACAAAACAAAACAAAAAAACCACACCCAGTAGAAAATCTAGACAATTATAACGTAGATTTCGACCAAGAAAATGTTGTGTCCTTACAATACTTCAGAAGTTTTACATTTCTCCTCAAAATAAGTTTCCCCAAATCTTTCTAAAATACCGAAAAAATGTCTCTTCGATGAGATGTTCAACAAATCACAGGTCTAATGTCATGGTTTAATGTGGTTTATTGTTATAAATAAAGAAATAGTGCAAGTAAGCTACACTGGGGCTCAAACTTTTCACTTGTAATAAATGAAAGTAATGAAACCTTGACAGAGCTCATGATGTGGTCAAATTTGAGATCTAGTATTTTTTTTTTTTCTTTCTCGACAAATCACTTGAATTTTACACCCACCATATGTATCTTTCCAATATAACCCCAGAATCCATCTGTCTGGCCAGGCTTCTGGACTAATGAGCTCCACTGCACATCTCGTGTTATTTACACAAAATCCAATTTTACTGATCATAAGCACCCTGCTTCCTTCTACGGACCTTTGAGATATCTAAACATTTCTCTTTGTGTACAAATAGCAAACTAGCAGAGAAGAACTGCTGTACATCTCATATCTGTAACACACCAAACGGTCTTCCAAATTTCATCTTTAAAGTTTGTTTTTTTTTTTTCCCGTGCCATTTATGTCTATGTCTTTCTACAGTTTGAACTAAGTCTTTCTCTCAATTCTGAGAGAATACATACCTTTTTCACAGGAAGGATAAAAAAGGCATGACACGCACCACAAATCAAGGGAGAACACAAAGGAGTATATGGCACGTGCTGCCCTACTAGACAGAAACATGTCATGATGTAAACTTCATAATTTTAATCATGTAAGGAAAGAAAAACCATGATAATTTTGAAGACCTCAGGGGAAACAATGCTAACTCACAACCTGTTTTCATCCAGAGTAGTCTTAGATGCAATTTACAGTACCATTAAGCAAATAATTAACAAATGCTTTGACCTGTAAAATTTTTTCTAATCCTCAGATTAAGTCTAAAACTACTCATGCTAAAAAGGAGTTCTGAGAGATAGAGATGCCCAAAATCTGAACTACCCTGAGGCTCTTGGATCCAAAGACATTTGAATAAAAGGAAATTCTGATGCTTCATAACTAGTAGAAATATAAAATTACGTTACTCCCCTTGTACTCCACTTCTGGCCCAGAAGATACGCACTTGCCCTGTAAGATTTGTACATACACATATGAACCAGTTACTTTTTTATGCATTTAGCATTTGTGTAAGAAAAGGGCCAGGAGGAGAAAAACACGTATCTAGTTTTCATATCCTTCCCATGGACAATTTCTACTTTTGATTTTCTTCTTCTGTTTCCTAATTGCTAGATGCTGTGAGTTCCAGCACACTCATATGTGAAAAGCAAGAAAATCCCAGGAAAAAAACAAGGGCAATTTCAGAGTTTTTTGGGGTTTGTTTGTTTGGTTTTTTACTTTAGAGATGCCTGGATGGCCAAAGCCATTAAGTAGTCAAAGAAACACAGCAATGTGAAATCAGAAATCAGTGTTTGTTGGGTTATGAAAGGAAATACAGAGGAGGAAAGAAACATTTAGGAAATGAACATCACTGCTAGCAGTATATAAACTAAGATTGTGTTCAGGGATTAACCTCTGTCTGCCCTCATTAATATAAATACTGTTAACAAAACTATTATACAAATACTCTCAATTAAGAGGGAGTACACCAAAGTAAAATATTCTGCTGATGAAATGCATTAAAAATGAACTGTTCCTTCCTTAAAGGAATACCTGTGTTAAGGTGTCACAAATTGAAATGAAGTACAGCTGATATAAATTAACATTGCCCTCCTCAGAAAATTTGTGAGGATAATGAGAATTCTTACTTAGCAATTAACTGCAGATAGTTAAAAATATAGAAAATTTTGTTCTTTGATATAATTTTAAACCAATATTTATAAAATATACTACTGTTTTATTAGGGATCCAAGTGGAACTGCTGTTTCTGAAACAGCAATCAGGAAATTGATTTTGTGTACATGCAAGCCTCTCTTCCTATCCATTGTATAGTTTACAAATAAACAAAATAATGACACTCTTGAAAGTCACCACTGACAGAAGGCAAGGTAAGGAGAATGACATTCAGGCTTTTTGGAGGATACAGAACTCCACATCATAATATTCAGAGTGAAGCCAACCAAAGTTTTCAGCCAAAGCTTTGAATCAAACAGCATAGAGATTGCAGAATCCACCACATACCTATTTATTGATTTGGTGGCAGGTGCACCTGAGAAGGGCCAAACACCTGCCCACCAGTACTACTGCATGCAACAAAAAGAAGCATTAAATATTGAAGATCCATCTACAGAACTTCTATATGGGTCTGTTCCCCACTCACAAACTATGAAGTGCCCAGAAGCAAGTTAGGTAAGTTTGCAAATATTTTTGTGAAATTTGTGAACTTGCTAGTGATGAAAAACAGTTGTTCTCAAAATCTGAGGTTATAAGTATTTATTTTTTTTTTAATTTTCTTAGAAGATATAAAATGACACAGCATACTGTACACTCAAAAATAGCTTTTCTTTCCACTAAACACTGTAATACCTGCTATTCTATGGGTATTCCCTTAAAGCAGGAATAGAAAATCAATTTTCAATTTTAAATATGTCAGTTCCCATAAGAAAATGGCTCAAACCTTTTTGTTGTCTGGATCTATTCTTTGAAATGTCAATAAAAAGACAAGTGTTGCAAGCTCTCACCAGTTTACCTGACTTCTTTTGGAACAGGAGTCAATAGTTGTTCTGCATGTCATATATACTGTCAACAGCCATACTCAAGAAATGTCTTGCAAGTTCCTCTTCTGACTTCTCCAGACCTCTTCCCAGTCCTTTGCCTATTCTTGTTTTAGTTTGGTTTGGTTTTTTAATGAGATCTTGAACTTAATTCAGTTTTCTAGGTTTTACTCCAAGGACTATTAACTGATCTAAGTAACTTGACCTCTGCCAAGTCTTGTAGTAGGTAACTGCTGATGGTAAATGCATGGAAACAGAGCAATGAACACACGCACCATTTACTGCTGAACACAGTGCACACAATCTGTGCCAAGCAAAATGGGTTTCTGTTACAGAGAAATCAACAAGCAGGACATTTATCGATGCACTGACGTTTCCCAAATGTCTCCCAGAAATTAACCACTGCACGGAGAACTTACAGCCTTGCTTATTGTTGCAGGAAAGGTGCAGAGAGATCCTCTACCATTTTTGAACCTTCTTCCGCATTTTGCTATTGATTTGTATTCAATGCCCTAAACATCCCAAGCTCCAGCCACTGCAAACAAAACCTGCCAACTCTAAGAGTGCTTAGGCATAAAATCTTCTAATAGTGGCCTATTTTCTAATGTTACTTTGAAAAGAAAAACTTAATGCCTTCTTAAATCTTAGACTTCTTTTGGCTGAACAGTAAAATACATAATGCATAATCTGAGTAAGAAATAAGATATACATTTTCGCAATTTGTAAGGAATATTATACATATCATACAGCACTTTTGAACCCTACAGTTCTTAAGTCTTAACAGCGTGTAGGATAGGGGAGAGGCAAGGAAATTATTAGACTAGCAAGCTGTTGTGTGTTAACCCTGGAGAGCAGTTTATCACCACACAGACACTGGCTCGCTCCCACCCACTGTGGGATGAAGGAAAAGGAAAGGAAGAGTAAAAGCAAGAAAACCTGGAGACTGAGATAAAAACTGTTTAAAAAGTGAAGCAGAAGTTAAAGAAGAGAGAAACAAAACAAAACAAGTGATGCAAAGCCAATCACTCACCACTTCTCATGGGCAGACTGATGGCCTTTCTGCGTAAAGATGAACTAAACCCCTTTTTTTTTCTTACCCTTGCTGAGCGTGACACTATATGGCATGGAATCTCCCACTGATTAATTTGGGTCGTCTGACCAGTGGTGTGCCCTCCCTACGTCTTACCTACCTGCAATCAATTCACTGTGGGGACAGAATGAGAAAGAGAGAAAGTATTGATGCTGGTCAGCAAGAGCCAAAACATCAGTCTCTTATTAGTATCATTTTGGTTACAAAACTAAAATACAGCACCATACCAACTGCTGTGAAGAAAATTAACTATTCCAGCCAGGCCCGGTACACAAGAGATTTCTGAGAAAACATACCCAGAGGCGGATAGAGAAAATCATAGCTTGTATCGCTGCACTCATCCCGCTGCATTCGACTTCAAAAAAGAAAAAGTTCCAGAGACATTTTCACTTAGGAGTAACATTTTGTATTTATCAGCTTGAGTTGTGATATTCTGTTATAAATTATATTTGTTTCATAAACTAGATGACTTTCCTTCATACCTTTATTAGTTCTTCAATGTGAGGTCTGAAATCTGAGTTTTGTTTGCCCAACATACTTTCATCTAAATATTCTAGGGCAAGAGATCGTTGTGCACACCAACTCCAACTTTCCTCACAGAATGCAATCTTTCTCACAGTGAAGATACTCCACCCAAAAAAGTCTCCTTATGTTCATTAACTTTCACAAACAATATTTAAGCATCCACTTTGGTCAGTAACTGTGATCTCAAGAGTTTCCTGCCATCCTGTACCCAGGGCTATATGAACACATGGCAACTCTACTTACCCATGTCCAGTCAACTTATTATCAGTCTATTACCAACTCAAGAGAAACAAGATTTTACCTTCGACATTTCAAAGGAGGTTGCCAGGTAATTGTTACAGAATTTTAAATACTGTTACTAATTTAAATCTATTTTAAACAAAAATTAACAGGTAGCTAGCTACAAGATATGTGGGATTTCAGAAAAATGCCTATGGAACAGACATACAAAGGAAGGAAGAGGGGTAATTTTTGAGGTTTAAGCTGAAAAGAAAGCATGCATTGACTTTCCACTTGTATCCATATGGTCATCTAAATGAATTTAAAATAGTTACAAAATCTTAAAGCCCAGTTTAATTTTATAAAACAATTTTTCAAACAACTATATGCCAGTTACAATATACAAAATGGAAATCAGGTGCTGAATTGTTCATTGTGGCAGCTACATATTAATTTCTTTGTCAACCCAGTTGTTAGTTGAAGTGTCTATTAATCTATTTGTGTTTGGATCAATTCCAATTTTCTAATCCTCTGCGCAGTTTTCACAGAGACTCCATATTTCATAAAAAGAACCTCCCACAACACATACTTTCTTCTGTCTTTCCATATGTTGTATTTTCCTTCAAGATAACTCTAGTCTAGTGCCCAAGGTTAACATGCTTCTATTACAGACTGGTCTCACAACTAATGAATTCTTTTGGATCCACAGGGACAAAAACCACCGTCATCATCACCATCACCATCATGGCTAGGCTTCACGAACGAAGATTTGGGAAGGGCTCTACCCACGCTTGCTGCAAGCGCACTGATGGCTAAAGAGGCCGATGAGAGATGGGCAAGGCCGGTTGCAAAAGGCACAACAGAAAGTCTCCATAGGCGGTGTTGGCGAGGCACGGTTCTTTCTGCATTGTCTTTTCTCCTCGAGACTGATTCTGCGTGCGTTCTCAAAGGAAGAAGCAGCGTTATGGATGGCTCCATGCCTCCCGATTGGAGGCCAGAGTGGACCATTGATGGTAGTCAATATGGCCAAGGCTGAGGCATTGTTTCAGGGAGTCCTTGTATCTCCTCTTTGGGGCTCCTCTCTTGGGGCAGCTGGTGGCGAGTTCACCATAGTAAGCATAGGATAAAAATACATTAACAATGATAAAAACTCTGTGCATGACTATCTAGTTGAGTGCAGATTACTGTTTTCTCTGGTCTTTCAGATTCCATTGCCAAGACTGGATGACCATAGCTGACTCATTATGCTAAACATGTAGCATGGATGTTCAAGCAGGTTATTCTAGTTGTCATTTTTGCCTTTGGGCTTTTTCAAATGGAACACTGGATTTTAAAGTATACTTTGTTGTTAGGAACACAGACTATTCCACTAGACTACTGAGCCCCAGGAACACAGTACTGGTGATCTTCATGATTAGCGTGTCTGACTTAAGACAGATTTGCATCACATTATCTCTGTCACCATTGACTTAATAGCACTAATACCTCTACAACAGATGACTAATGCTATCTTTACCCAGGAACCCAGAGTCACAGTTATGGAAAAGGAATAGCAGATATGTTTTGAAAACTGACTGGATTGAAGGTCACTAAAATTATGTTTTGCCATGAATTCTTACTGTAAGGGTTATACAAGAAAAACCTAGTGGGCACACAGCCTTACAGGATAACAGGAATGTTGCCTTCTGCTCCCTTTACTGTTGCTGGAGAGAAAGGAACTGCTGCAGCACAGTCAAGCCCATCCAAATCTCCGAATCTCCAAACTCTACTTCCACTGCAGGGGAGACTGAAATAACACCACACTCAAACATCTAGCATTAGAGAAGAGTAAATTTAGCATTAGAGAGGGGTAATCCAGGCCTCAGTGTTTTTCTGTCCTCTTTCATTCACTCTGGATCAGAGTTCTTGTTTTACTGTATCACAGTTAATGAATTTACCACAGTGGATGGGTCTGCCCAAGAAAAGATTCTGTAATTTTATACACAGTGTGTAAAGGTGAAAGAAAACGGACACTGAATTGTTTCTTTTCTGAAAAGGGTACCTCCAAGTAAGAAAGAGCTGAGGAAAACCTCTCCATGTAACAGTGATACTTTGAAATGTTGTTAAACATCACATTGTCAACAAATAAGTCAGAACAGCCTAGGCTCTCTCTTTATACTTGAGTACAAGCATTGTCACCTCAGTGCACTGTTTCTTTTCTCTTTGTGGCAAGGACTCAAAGTAATTATCTTGACCACGGCTGTAAAACATAGATAACTAGACCATTATAGCCAAAAGGAAAAACATGGAGTTTAGAGGGATTTAATAAGTCAGATGAAAATACAACCACATGCATTACTTGATAGGTAGTACAGTATGGGTGGCTCCCAGAAGGAATAAATACAAACACAGTATAATCAACAGTAGTTTCATTACTGTATTTACAGCAAGGGGAGTAGATTTTCATCATAATCTACATCAGAGTCAGAACAACACTTGACTTACTACAGATTAAAAAGACTAGTGTGAGATAAATAACGTACACTAAGAATTCCAGAGTATTAGAATAAAATGTAAATGGAAATGTTAAAAGGTATGCTCAGGTAGGATGTAACGAAGCTGATTTTCTTCTCAAAAAAGGTTAAGCAAACTCTGTTAAATTATGAACTTTGAGATTCTTTGCAAGGACCAACTGTTATCTGCATCACTGAATGATTCTCTTGTATTAAACACACCTTTTATACACAACAAGTAATGAAAATAAATAGCATATAATTTTTAAAAAGAAACAATGTCTTTAATCATCAAAAAATATTGAAATGTAGCAATGATTATATCAAATTCTCCCCATCAGGGAAATTTCGCATCAGGGAAAGGTTCTCCACTGTCAGTTTCAAGGAGAAAAATGATCATTTTCTACCACAAAACTTGTCTACCACAGAATATTTGATTTAACTAGAATACTAAAAGAGAAATGTTCTAAGTTTTAAAGATTTTCTTTCATGACACATTCTTTCTAGTCAAGGAAATCAGAACAACTAAGTTAGAAAATGTTGTCTTCTCATCTTTCAGAGTAATTCACTACTGACAGCGGTCTGTCATTCTCATGATCTTCCACTCCTTTCTTTCAGTCAGATGAACAAAATACCCAACTGCCATCTCAGCTGTTTTACTCCTCACCAGCAGGTTCCCTTCTGAAGATTTCAGTCATTCCTGTAACACTGCTGTCACTCCTGCTTAACAAACAAGCCACGCTTCCTCCTTGGAAGATGAAGTGGTATTTTTATATTTCAGTGATCAAAACAGACAAACGTGCAATTAGTCTTTAATCAGAAGATAGCAGAATGGTGGGAAGAAAACTGATGCAGGGCATTTATGGTGGAATTTATCATTCATGATTCAACACTGAACATGTAGACATCTAGCCTTAGCTTCTCCTTTCAGAGAAAGATCCCTTAGTCCAGAGAAGAGCATCAGCATCTCCAAGAGTTATTCATTTTACTTAACTTAGATACCTCCTTTATAAGGAAATGAATCCTCTTTGACATCTTTTGGGTATGAGTGAAACCAATGCCTTTTAAGATACATTACAAAGTGAGCACTGTACTGTACAGCACAGAACTGAACTAACCGCAGATTCTTCACCTAAAAAAGAGTGTTAATTACTAAATAATGGTACCTGTATATATGTATGTCTATATATATATCCATATATATATATGGATATATACATTTATGCAGCTATTCATATGTATTGTAAATATACACCAAAGAAAATAAAGTTATTTGGAGCAGGACAGAAATCCATCCTATTGTTTCAGTTTGGTTTGCAGGCTACTATTAGTATGTTAATTACTAAAGTGCTCTGGAAAAACATATTAATCTTAGCCTAATGGCATAATATAGTTATAATATAGTCATTGCAGTAATTTCCCATAACTCTTAAGTACCTGAAGATCCTGCTTTTAAGGGGTTTTTTTTGGTTTGTTTCTTTTGTTGGTTTTGGCTTTTTTGTTTGTTTGTTTGTTTTTCTTTCCTTTTCTATTATTTTCTGATAGTAGATTCCTGGAAGGGTTTGCACACTATTTGAGAAATATTTCATATTCAGCAGGTGGAAGTTATGACATAACATTTCCCACCTTGACAACACATAAATTTTGGCTTTATCATTTTCAAGTGAACCCAAGGGTCCCAGAAAGCTTGCCGTGTTCAGTACCCTAATGAAAGCTAGACCTTCTATCTAATCCAAATAGCCACAAGAAAGGATTACATCCTTTAACACAACCTTATCAACCACATGTATATTCAAGCCCCTGGGAGAAACTGTTGCCAGAACATGAACCTAAGAGACATAAAAGATTAAGGTAAGACTAGGGTAAAAGAAGAAAAGTCTGCACACAGAAGTTGTGAATTATTTCCTGCTGCGTATAACTTGTAACACTGGTACACAATCTGGGGCTGTTCAGAAATATGACAATATGGGACTCTTCTCTGTTCAGTTCTTAATAAGCAAATAAACAATATAATTTCATGCTTCTCAATAATTCAAGTGCTCAGAGTATTCATTTTTCTCCAGTTTGTTTTCTATATCCCATGCTGTTTGCTTTATAGAGAAGAAAAAGCAAACAAAGAACAAAAAGAATAAAGTATCAATGCAAATGAGCACACCATACAAACAAAGGAGTAAAGCAAAATCAAATTAAAAATATGAAACTAACCTATTGCAAAAAGAAGCATTTGGAGAATATTCTTGCACAGAATTAGAGTATAATTTAGTTCTTTCAACCTTTCAGTAACAATGTAAGGGTTTAAGAAAATGATTCAGAAGTGTTTTAATAAAGTACACCACATTTTACTGTATGTTGACCTAAGCTGAAATTTATACTATTTTTTAAAATTTACAACATTTATTCCAGTTTGAGTTTTGAGTCACCAAACACAAAAATATTTTCCAGATTATTAAACTAATTGATTTAAAAATTTTGTAGAGGTGCTCATTCTACTTGTCAATTCTTAACTGCATTTAAAGAAAGAGACACAACTGCGATGTATCATCTATATTATGATAGCATATAACATGTAATTTTTAAACCTATCAAAAGATGATTCTTAGCTGAAATATAAAGGTCTAAACATAGAGATATAATATAAAGAGGCATGCAGAAGAACAAAAAAAAGTATAGAACTGTAGAAGAGCTTCCAGTATCACAGACTGGTTAAATATTTGTTCACATGTTGCTTTCTCTTATTTGTTTATTTGGGCATTGAATTATACACATTATTTTCAGCTCCATCTGTCACAAAGCAATACTTGTTCCAGTTGTCATTTGTGTCATTCTCTATTTCCTTCATGTCATTAGCATTTCTTTCTCCACTAAGAATGAGTGGTTTCTTATGAGAACAGTATTTCCAGTAGTGATTTTGAAGTTGACACAACTTACAGGAGTGCAGTTCACATACCCATTACAACCTCTGTCCATGAAAATTTTTAAGGAGAAAATTATTTTGTGAAAAACTTTAGGGTGCATATTTTTAAAAACTGGCCTTTTTACAAGGACAGGGAGGAAGAAAACAGGCCAACTGACATCACTGGTGAAGGGAATATGGTTAAATAGGACAAGAAACAAAGGGATATGGGTCAGATGAACAAAACACGTTGGAGGTACTTTTTAGCATACCTTACACTTCACATACAAGTTAGTCAAAAATTAAAACATTATTGATAACACTTGAATTCCATGTAAAGAAAGTATAATCTGATTAGGGGATTTATGCACACTTAATTCAATTCTAACTATAAAATGAAATTCTGAATTCCTGCTAGATTAAGTAATGCCATTGAGTCCTGTAGATCCAGCAAAATCTCCAGATATAGTTCAGATACTCTCATCAACTTAATTGTTAAACCTGGCAACATTTGTTAAATATAAAGACTGTCCTAAAATTCATTTAACAAAGTCATCAGTGCCAATCCTGTCATTACTTAATGTATTTATTTTATAAACTTTCTGCAAGTAGCACAGTCAAGATCACACAGATGCTGATGTTTCAGAAAACAGTATTTTTTTCATACTTCCACAGTAAAAAACTTCATTTCACATGTACAAAAACTGTGGAGTCTTAAAATTCTTTGAACTTAAAAAGTTCAAAACTTTCCACAGCATTTCACAAGCAACCTTCATGTTTTTGAGATCACTGATTGTCATCATCATCTAGACTAGAAACATATGATTTCCCTTAAGTTCTAAGGCTTAGGCTCAAAATTCCCACAGGATGCTACTTCACTGTAAACTAAGAATACCTTTGAAATAATCATAGGCATTAAAAAAGCCACTTTACAAGGAGTTCCACATTCCAGGTTTCCATACTGTAGACATTAATGACATTTTTTTTTTCCTTCTGAAAGACACATGACCTCAAGCCAAATGAATCCCAAACTAAGATTAAGATGAACCAATGTGACAGGTATTTTCACTCAACTTCAAAAGTGTAGCTGTCCACTACAAATTGCAAAATCAAGAGACAACTCTCCAGCAGATGAATTAGACTTATGCTTCATAAGATGTCCACAGGGATTACATTTTCAAAATAGCAGAAAGCTTAGCAAGAAACTCCGACTGCAGTACAAACAGCAAGCTGCATGCGCTGATTGTCATTTCCTTCCTACACAAAATATCAACACTCATAAACCTAATTCTTCACTTTTTTCCTCTGTTCTACAGAAATACGATTTCCATGATTTGTTTAGATCTTTATATTGTGGCCTTTATCATAGCAACCAAGATCTAATACTGGGCTTTGTAAAATGAGATTTGTATCAGAGAAAAGCAATTTTGAAAATCCACAAAATCCAGATGGACCCATGCTATTGCACTGCAACACCAGGCTCCAGTGGTCCATACAGGACAACTATGTAGTTTACATCACACATTAGGCGTACTGATTTATACGTTTCTACTTGTCTAACTTTCTCAGTAGAAGGAAAATTGTATGTAAGTTCTAATTAATCATGTTTTCAAAAATAATGCAGCTTCCTTCCATTGTGAAAATGTCATAGATTCACAGAATATGCTGAGTTGGAAGGGACCCACAAGGATCATCAAGTCCAACTCCTGACCCTGCACAGGACCATTCCCAAGAGTCACACCATGTGTCTGACAGCATCATCCAAACACTTCTTGACCTCTGTCAGGCTTGGTGCTGTGACCACTTCCCTGGGGAGCCTGTTCCAGTGCCCAACCACCCTCTGAGTGAAGAACCTTTATCTAATATTCAACCTAACCCCCCCCCCGACACAACTTCCAGTCATTCCCTTGGGTTCTGTCAGTGGTCACCACAAAGAAGAGATCAGTGCCTGCCCCTTCTCGTCCCCTCACAAGGAAGTTGTAACTGCAGTGGGGTCTCCCCTCAGTCTCCTCTTCTCCAAGCTGAACAGACCAAGTGACATCAGCCACTCCTCATACAGCTTCCCCTCAGTGCCCTTCACCATCTTCACTGCCCCACTTTGGATGCTCTCTAAATGCTGCATAACTTTCTTATATTGTGGTGCCCAAAAGTGCACACAATATTCAAGGTGAGGCTGCAGAGGTGGCATTGTTGATCATTTGAATGAAACCTTCCCTACATTAATGTTCTACCTAAAATTCCATCTGCTCATTAACAGTGACATTTGTAGGGCAGGACTCTTTCCACCTGCTGAGGAAAATCATGCGGCACCCAGCAGTAAGCAGAACTGACACAAGGAACATGACAGTGAGATTCCATAACACAAGCAAGTTTTAATTCCATTTATTCCTTTTGTGCTCTGGGTTATAAACTGTGATTCTCATAGCAAATGCAAAGCAGACATTTATAAATGGCAAACAGAAAGGCCAAATCATTTATTGCAACTTGATTTATGGTATCCCATTATCTGCTTACGGAATTTCAGCATAATTAAGAAACTTTCAAAAAACAGCACCAATCGCTCAAGTTTTATGTAGTGAAAAACCACTTATGACACAATTATATAATTCCAATCTAATAGCTAGTTTATAGCATTTATTAATTTTTTCAGATTCTCAGTTTTCACCTTCCAATGTTTTCACGTTTGGCTTTAAGAACATGGTAGTTTGCTGAAGCTCACCAGAATTACTCAAATGCTTAAGTACACACATTTGTGAGATCAGTGTTTTAGCCTTGTCTTCTCACACACCATGTAATGCATTGCATATTATGAAGCATTCTAATAATGGTGAAGCCCTGAAGCAGTGGACCTTTGCACCTCAATTTTCATACTGTGGATAGTTCATCAGGGAATTCATGTTAAGTGTACCAGAAATGCTGCTTGTGTGGTGGCAGATGCCTTCAGTGGCTAAACTCTTCATTTGCTATTTCAGACCCTGAGATTCCTACTGCGTGCAGGGTGCTAATCAGGTTAAAATTCTGGCACCAGAAGAGGAATACATTTAAGTTCTACATCTTTAGAGATATGAACACAGTTAAAAATGCTTAGGCATCTACATCAATCATACCAAATAGCATTTCCTCTGTTTACAGTGCTTGTATTTCTTGCAGTACTCTTAATTTGATTTTCCAATGTTTGATTTTTAAAACCTTATTTTTAAGGCTTAGTCTTAAAGATAAAAAGGAAGTCCAGAGGAAGAAACCTAAGTTGCTCCTCTCCTCTGCTAAAACATTGTGAGGCAAAAAAGGAAAAACGTATTTGTTGATTATTCGTCTGTGTCTGGCTTTCTGTACTAACCTTTCACAGGTATCAACCAAGAGGCCATTTGCTGTAAAGGCTGAGCGTTTGATACCTCAAGACATGATGGAAGTAACAAGTGCAGTAGATTTACAACTAAAGACGAGGAAGGTCTAACAAGTTGTCTAACAACACCCAGATTCATGTTGTATACAATAAAAAAATATTGCTCTTGAACTGATCAAAATTACACTTTGGTCAACACTTGAACATTACCATTTAGACCTGAGTAGCAGAAGCTAGTTTATTGTTTTCATAATTGAAGATTTCTTCATTTGTTATTGAAATTAGAATGCATTCTTTTTTTTTCATTCCCCCCC
>VWZG01010737.1:113070-160463 GCA_013396735.1 Grallaria varia
TTTTCAAGGGTTTTATTGCTGTTTCTTTCTCTGTCTTCTAAGATGTTTGGTTGTGATTTTTTTTAAATCTATCAGGCCTCATAAACAGAATATAACTACTTTAGCTCTGTATACTTTAGTTTAAATTTAGAGACAGTCAATATATTATGTGGAACTTGACATTTAAGTTTCCTGTCTTTATGCTGCCATTATTTTCCAATTTCTTTTTTTTTTTTTTTTTTTTTGTGTTAAAAGGGGTTCACAAAAGNTTTTTTTTTTGGTGTTAAAAGGAGTTCACAGAAGTGAGAAATTTAAAACCGTTCATGGATGGTTTCCAAACATTTCACTACAAAAACATTCTGTTAGTAATTGTTGAAAGACTTTTTTTCCTTCACTTTGGCACTCTGAAATAGAATAAAGCTCAAATCTTAAATGATGAACCTACTCCCCTTCACAAGAAATCATTAATTAACTAAACAACTTTAATTAATGTTCAGAGTTTATGTTCAGTCCAATTCAACACAAACAAATGTCTATCAGTTCAAGATGTTCATTATTTTAAGCCCCACTGTCTCTATATTAAAGGAGTTAGTTTGCTATAAGCATACATTACTGAACCAGACTTTTTTTTTTGGGGGGGGGTGGTGCCGAGGTGACACACAAAAAGCCAAAACCAAAACCATTCCTTAGAAATTATTTACTGAATGGGTTTGATCAGTGACATCAACTTAAATCCTATATTATGCTGCAAGAGTATTAATGTATTAAGCAAAATCCATTTCAGAAGTCGTGAGTTCTGTGTTTGTAGCACTAGTTGGTGCCACTGAGACAACTATTTTCTAGGACCACTGGACATGCACTGTAAGTGAACATATGCAAGCCCACTTATGCTCCTTATACAGATGAGACCCTGCAAAAACATAAACATGAGCTTAGTCTCCCCTTCAACTGTAACTTCATTACAGTTCTCATGTTCACTGTAAATCTCTCCTAGTTAGGCTCAGATGTCAACGTTACAAAGGAGAGGAAATCTCATGATGTTCTGGAGATTAGAGTAGCTCATCTTTCTGCTTAGCTGATGATGTTAGCTATCCTATGTATAAGGTCAGTGGAAATTTTGTCACTGGGTTAAATCCTAACTCCACTGAATCCTACTTTGTGAATTTTGAATTGTAATTGATGACATTTTAATTCTGCAGTCTTGCCAGGGAACAGCAAGAGATGCAAAAATAATTGGGGTTTTTTATTTATATTGACAGGGTTTATGTGTTCCTCTTGCAACTTTACTACTTATTTTTATTTGAATATTAGTTTATTCCAGAAGAATAAATGGAATTATGAAATATTGTCAAAAGTCTCCAACTCTCACTTGCCTGAAAACATTGTTGAAAAAATTATTAAAAGTTGCAGATCTTAGGTAATATTCCTTTATTGAAACAATATACTGTGATGTAAAAAAAAAGACATTTCAGTCAATCAAATACTATAGGGTAGGTATATGCCCTATGCTAACCAGTGGTCCAAATCCAAACTTGGAATGAAAAGAAGCAACCTGGCTAAGATACATAAAATGCTAGGAAGTCTTCAGTGTTCTTACCTTCAAAGCATCCAGTCAAATAGCACCTTTTTCCCGCTAATGATAAAGACAAAAAGCAATATGCAATTTGTAATGATTGAAAGTTTTCTGGGCACAGAAAAAGAAAAGCAACAAAGCAAGGTCCTCAGGCAATAATTTTTCATTTGATCTTTTTCTTCTCCCTTCCATAGCTCAATTAGTGTTTGCTATCCTTACCAACTTTCAAATTCATTTGACCTGGAATATACTGTTCAATATAAAAAGTCAGGTAAGCAGTCTTTACAGCGTTCAGTCTTGCTAAAACAATGACAATTCTTAAAAAAAGAAAATAAACTCCCACAATGGCTCACCTGCTGCAGACTTCCACCAACTAAACGTGCATTTCTGAAACCAGATACAGTTACTTCTTTGAAATTCTGTGCTTTATGATTATGACAGGAAAAAAAAAATAGTTCAAGCAAACATAACTCCAATTTTTCTTTAACATGATACGGTGAAATTCTATATTAATTGCCATTTTCAATCTCTTGCACACAAGTAAGCCTTGTTTTGGTTTCTACTAGGGTTTGCAGGGTGCTATTTTTACTGTTGACAAAAGCCTTGACAGCGATTCTGTAGCCAAATGGACTTTCACATCATATATCCCTGCTGACCCTACTGAGTACTGTTTCTATTTCTGTCCAAGTGAGTCAAAGGCATGGTTACCTCTATCTCCACCTAACACATCTCTAGATCACAGCAACTACTTCCCCTAAGCTATCCAACTACTAATACAGTTAGACTAAAATAACAACCATTACTTTTAACATGTTTTTGTTAGAAATTTGCTGTATCTTAATGAGAAAGCCCACGTGCCTCAAGGCATGATATTTCTTTCAACAGTACTTACTGGTCTAATGAAAATATTCATTTGCATTAATATATGAAGTAAACTGAATTCTTCAGACTATTTAAATGTGAAATAGACAATATTTCACAGAACATTTAGCTCACAATTTTTCCCATCATTATGAGCTTGGTCAAGCTAAAGCACTTACTTATTTCTGTATGTTGTACTCAGCATGTGTAATCTCTTCACAACAAAAACCTAATGCTTTGTTCCAGCTTCCTATCACAAGCTCAAATTTGAAACCTCATTCGAGCATTGTAAATGGCATACCGACCCTAACTGCTGGCGCATAATACCATTACAACTGAATGTACATTACAAAGTGAATGTACTTATGTCGAATCTCACAGATTGATTTCTGTCAAATACAGAGCACAGGTTATAAATTCTTCTTTTGCCCATACACTTAGAGAATTAAGCTTTTTTATCCTACCTTTGTATGACTGCTGGATTACAAGTGACAATGTTTTTCCTGCAGTAAGTAAATATACACTGACCTGAAAATCTGGTAAAGGAGATGTTGCCTGAAGTGACACAAAATATGGAACAACTTAGGGCAATAACACATAATTTTGCAAAACTGATAAAAGCAGTTAAATATAAATGTTCTAGGAGATTTCAACCATGTTGCTTTCTAAGGTCCATTCTTGAAACGTGGGTTTAACTTTACCTTTCCATTTACATTTATGAAGCAGAATTTCAGCAGCAACAGTCTTATTTGCAGCAGGTATGTGATTATAAAAGTCACATTACATACAGAATTCAATAGCCTGTCCCTTTATGATAATCCATTTTGCTGTTAGGATACATTTTAATGCTAGAAAATTGTAGATTAAAGTTTATCACATAAGTTCAACTCTGCATTCTCCATTCTTTTATCACAATAAAATGCTTTTTAAATGCAGTACAGATGGCTTCTGCAGTCATGAGTCATGTTAAAATACATTACAAAGAAAAGGAGAGTCTGCCTTGAAGCCTATGGGTGAAGGAGAAAGACTGTTCAGTCTAGAAAAAGCAAAGAAAGTCTCAGAGGAGACCACTAGGATCCTTAGGGTGAGACCTTCACAAAAGGACAACAGCTGATGGAGCCAGAGGAGTCCACTGAACAGCTATTCTGTACACCTCTGTGGACTATGGCACTGCCAACAATCCTACAGCAAGGACGTACTTGGTCCCTTGGGTAGATGACCAGCATATACAGTGTAGCCTATTATAGGAAGAGAACATGTGAGGCCAAGGACAAGCAATTGGGAAATATAAGGTAGACTTCACAACTTAGAGGCTGGCAGTAAAGAAAGAAAACTATTAGCTTATTTTCCCTCACTTTTTGCCATCTTACATCTAAACAGCAGGACACAGTCTCCTAAAAAGAGGAAAAGATGTTCGCATTTTACGTATTATTAATTGTAATGCAGAACACAAAAAAAAGTTTTAAGTACTTATACTTCTTTGGTTAGCATTGTATCTAAGATTTCTTCATACAGAGGTTCTTTTATAAAACACAGGACCTTATACTACAGTGACAACCTTAAATTAAGCACTTCTTTAGGTTTCCATGTGTAGGACCAGGATGTATCTAAGATCTCTTGCATCCAGTACCCATAAATCTAAAGAAACTTTTTGATTCATGTTCCAAATTTCTTAAAGTGACAACACTGCAGCATGTAGGCTGGTTAAAACAGTTCCTGAGGGCAATATATTGAAAATAACACCCTGTTCCATATGGACACTAAACAATATACCAAAGCTGAAGTTTGTCAAATCTTAAATTTAGGAACACAAGATTGACATTAGTAGTCTTGATCATCTAACTCAGGCGTCTCTCAATCTCAATCAATTTTGTAAAAGTTCTTTGGTCCAAGACGGTCAAGCATATATATATATGCTATGTATCTTCACACAACACATGACACACAGTATTTTTCCAAACCCCACAGTCCCAATGATACAAGGTCCCAGAGTCACAATTACTTTCCATCAGTATCGATATATACCTTAGGGATTTTGTTTCGTTTTTCCTTTGTTTTGATGTTGTTGCTGTTTTGTCTTTTGCTTGTTTTTAAACAGCATTCCTGACAGCAGACTATGACCCCAACAATAGAAAAAAATGAAACCAAATTACAACAATGGCTAACAATGTAATTTCGGGGAGGAACCCTTCTGAACCCCAGAATGGCACTTAGCAATGAGAGAGTCACAGAAGCCAGATACTTCATCGAGTTTATCATCACTAAAATTTTACTGCAGCCTACTATGTACTTGAGAGGCCTCTGCAGCTAACCTTTTCCGGAAGGTTTGAGAAAAAAAAAAAAAAAAGAATCCTCCCCCAAAACCAATGCAACATAAACAAGCAGTCTGTCTTTCAAGCACTGTGGTGTCCAGAACTGCCTCCTGGCTAGACCAGATTACAGTACGTAAGGTTGAAAGATCTCACCTCAGCTACTGAGTATAAATTCCAGCAACTGCAAGCAGCCTCAGCATGTAATCTTTTCTGTAAGTGTATTAAGCTTCATTGTATGAGTAATCAAACTCCATGTCTTCACTGCTTCTATTGCCATGACTTTTTTTGAAACACCATAATGTGCAATTTGCAAAAACAATGAGAAAAACGAGGACAATGGCAACAAATTCATTCATATAATGAATTTCTCTAATATTAAAATTCACAGCAAATAAGCTGTGAAACAAATAACTGAATCATGAATATTCATAGTTTGGAATGGGTAACAATACTTTTGAAAGTAGCGAATGCAGCTAATCACCTCAATAGCTTTTAAAAAATGGTACTTCCAATATATTTTTTTTATTATTCCTACCCTTTAAGTATTTTTTTTCCTCACAGGTGATACTGTGAGAATACCTGCGATAATGTCATTCTATTTTAACATGTTTCACTCTTACAAATAAAGACTGGATAATCAATCCAAGTTAACCAGCATAAGCATCTGAGCAAGGTTTATGTGGACACATGAACAATAAATCCATATATTAGTACAACCACCAGGCAAAATCAAACTATATAAGACAGTATGGCACTTTCTAAATTAATTACCTCCAGGTTAAAGGTGAAACTTTACATGTTCCCTGACTTCCAGTGTCAGACTTAGCTCTCCCTGTCTGTAGCCCTCCTCAATTAGAGCAGTTCAGTACTTGACACACTTTGTCTCCTTGGCCCCCAAAAATGGGGAACTTCCTAAAAAACAGCACAGAGTAACATATGGGACCAGCCATGCCTCCTGCATGCCTCCACTATGCTAAACCTGGGACAACAGCCTGGAAGAAGACATTCCACTCAATTTCAAAAGAGAAGAAAATAAGAATAGCTGTATTGTGAGGGATCTTAATGGACACCACTGCAAGATTGATGCGAACAAGTAATGCCATTTTATGGTTGTGAAAACAACCCTTAAATAACCCAGACAGCACACCCACAGCACATACACTGCAAACCACCTTGTGATTGGTTAATACAAATAACACACAACTCTATTGGTGGAAAATAAAGTCCATGTGACCACTCTCTGCGGCCGCTGTTTTTCAAGCTTCTGCTGCAGCTTCTGTAAGTTTACATTGCACTCCTTGTTGATCTCCACGGACACTTCTTAAGATAACTTTTCACTGCAGTCTTAAAGGCCCCGCAGCATTAATGCATCTAGCAAGGCAGGGTCGTTCAGATGACCATTTTCTGCAAGAAATTCCCCAACATAGCTGCTTGCCTAAAGTCATTAACTTTATTTTCATTGTACTAAATAAAACTGTTCAGTTTCCCCACACATAAAATTATGTGAATGGGATACATTTGAAAGATTTCAGTACAGGCACCCAGAGGGGCACCCTGAAGCCCTAACTGCATTACTCTCTCCCCACTGGCACACTATATGCCACAAAGTACTTCCTATATATATATATTTCCCTATAGTCCACTAAGACCTAGAATAGAGTCCAAATAACATAACGGATCCTCTTCATTACTAAGCTAATCTTCTGGCAAAAAAGGTAGGATGAATCCTGAAGGCAGATCATGACAGGTCTAGGGCAGAGCAGAGGACCACTGGCTGTGGGATCACTAGCTCCTCTCTAACAGCATGGAGCTGTTATCTTTCTCTACAAAATGCCTTACTTGTTATTTGCTCATAAGACCATAAAGAATCATATGTATTTCTTGACTTTCATACTCACTGGAATAGTGTACTAAACCCATACAAGACAAAACATAGAATTTTAACCAGGAAAAAAATGTTTTGACTTCAAATCATTAGGTTGAAAGGCCAAACTATAATTCTTAACTGTTTCAGAAATAATTACTCTCATTGTGTCAGCAAAGAACATGAGTATTCAGTCAAGAAAAAGGGAGATGAAGATGAGAGTAAGACTTGATTCAACGGGTAGATTCACCAGGTTATACTGATGTCAGCACAGTCGTTAATACCACCCTGGAGCTAAAATAAGGATAATATTTTGCTTTTGCATAAGAGAATTATTTTCAGATAAAGCAGACAGGCTTCAAGACATGACAGGGTTCAAGAGTATATGAGAATCAGAGTTGTGCCCTTTCTTCCATAAATGCACAATATCATAACCCAGAACTGATGCACTACCATACACCAGATCCTCAGCAGATCTGCCATCAGTCATAGTAATTTCCAGAGCTGGCAGATAAACCCTACCTTAGAAGGAAAAAGATATATAAGAATGTGAACTTTAAAACATTGTGATGCCATGTATATTTTACTTAAGAAAGATCTATTGCACGCACTCCAACACACCCAAACCCCCAAAATCACAGGTTTTGTTTACATTCTTAAGTTGTCAAACATATAGTCTCTCTACATAAAAGATGTCTAATTAGTTTATGCAAGACAATTTCAATAGGAGATTAATTGTAAATCTACATTGCATCAGAGTTGTTCATATTTCAAACACATTTTAGTAATCTGAGTTGTATTACATAAATGATCTTTAAAGACAACCAGATTTTAGACGTGACTGTCTTCAGGACTGATTTAAGGAAAGACATGCCTAAGATGTCTTCCAGCAGATTTCACAGATGGCTCACAAGGCTGTCATAAGGCATAGGAGGAAGAAAGTTGCCTATTTCTTTACAGAGCTAAGCACAATCTGGATTTAAGGCTAAAAGCTTTTTATCAATAATTCTTATAAATCTTACCCTTGCTAACTAATACTTCTTACATCAAAGTGAATTATTAAAACTGAAAAATGAATAGGCTACAAGGAAATAAGTATATTTCATGTTGATTTGATGTCATATATTGCCTTACAAAAACAAAGAATATGTGCTTTAGAAATGGAACCTTTTATGCACTTTTCTATGCAGTCGATAACAGAGGCTAGTTGGTTAATACAAGTGAATAGGAAAGCATCACGGAGAAGTCATGGGATAAATTGGTCATACCATTTCAGGAAAAACTGCAAGGTTTTTCAAAAGATAACTATGGGTTAATGTTGTAGATCAAATTCTAACAAACATCAGATTGTGCTATATCACTAGGCTGTGAAGAGAATCACAACAAACTATAAATGTGTACATTTATTTTTTAAAGCCTACCACACTCATCATAACAGACGTCTTCCCTGATTTATAAATCAGAGTAGGGCATTTTTTTTTTTTTTTCAGAATTTGCTTCTTCATTATGGAAAACAGCAAAAGGAAATAAGGTCTAGTGGATCATACTGGTGTTCTTTTATAACTTTCACATGGACCATTTTTTTTACAGCCTTACAACAGCACTGTGAAAAGTAACAATCCATGAAAAAAGAAAATAAAATAATCTGGATACATTTTCTTTCATACAGCTTCTAAAGACTTGACTAACCTGGCTGCAAGCATCTGGCACCAAGCAAGTGGCATATGCAAGTTGTTTACAGACTTTGTGTATCTCAGAAATAGAAAGCCTTGGGCTCTTGTCAAGAAGTTTCAATTTGCTCTAAAACACTGTTCTAAGACATCATCCTCTGAGACCTCTTGTCCTTTTGGTCTTATAACCTACAGATGTATCAACAAATTCCTCAAAACTGTAATAGTAATTTAACACAGCAAAATGATTTTACTTCATGGTTCTATATAAGGCTAAATGCAGTATGGGGGACTTACACATCTATCTCTCAGAGATTTTTGTGATCTATTAAACAGATACATAGGGGAAAATTACCTTTTTGTTACATAAAACAAGATGTTGCAATAAACTTCACAGGTAATTCCAACACCCCACCATACTGTCTAGAGCTCTCAAACCAGAAAATAGAATTTTTCCTGGATGGTTCTTTTCCACACAGATTCATTATCTATCCTTTGATTTTGTGAAACAGCAATTCATTATTACTGCCTCTGTGGCTGACATAGGCAAATGTATTCAATAAGCGGTTTCTTCTTCCCTGCCCAGATCTTTCCTGCCAAACTCTCTATGACAAGTCCTTTATTTTTTTCATTCTCTGTTTCATCGATTCTACTATATTCATCATTCCAATAACTGTGCATGAAATACATATTAACTTGATGTATTTAGGTAAGTTCAGGGAAGCTCAACAATAAAAAATACTTAAAGCCAGCCCCAAACAACAAAGCAAACCTAGTACAAAGAGTCTTTTGATATTCAAATACCAATAAACTGGAGAGCCTGACATTTCTTTAATTATTATAGCTGAAGAAATTACTTTGAATTTTGTGCATTTTAGTCTACTTGCTGTTACCGATGACAAGCATGATGAAATAATTCTCTTAATTCCTCTAGCAGTGTGATCACTGGACAACTGCTTTAGTTATTCCCGTGGTGGCATAAGAAGAAAAACATATTTACTTTCCTTCACATATAAAGAAGTAGCAACATAAGATGTCGGCTTCAATATGTACTGCAGTACTATCTCTAATGACTTATGTCCTTCATGTATTTTCCAGTAGCTTTCTAATTTTTAAAAATCTGTCTTTAAATAAGTATCTTGAGATTAATTTCAGGAGATTTCAACCATTGCTCAGGACTTGCTGCTAATTTGGGCAATAGACAGTAAGGTTAGTCACTGATATTCTATAATCACCTTTCATCATCTTGATGTTTATCAACATGATATACATGTATATATGTATCCATATGAATATGAAAAATTATACAAAATTGTACATAGAACCAGAAAGCAAGGATTCTTCACATTCCCACATCCGTTTTGGAAGGCATTCAACTCTCTGTAATATGACCCTATATTATACTTTTTTATTCAGTGCAAGCCAAACTTCTTCAACATATATGTTATTTTAAAAGTGACAGCTATCATCAAGCTAAGTATGGTTTAATATGTCAGATAGCTATGACATCTAAAGCGTTTCTACTATTATCTACCTTCCAGTTGTATATTTTCTCAAGCTTAAATTTTCCAATGAAACGTCAGTCTTCCTCTCTACCAATAAATAAATATAATGGAAATAAATATGATAAATAATTCTTTTCTATGTCTATTTCATGACAGTCACATATAAATACTTCAGAAACAATGTTGTGATTTGTTATTCTAAGTACAACAGTCAGTTTTCCTCCTCAGATCAGCAGATGTCCTGTGCAAATAATGTATGCTGTACAAAGATAAAACAGGTTCAGAAGAAAAATTCTATCTAGAGGGCACACAAACTTTAGTAGCCAAATTAAAGTTTTGATATTGCCAATGAAGATCTATGCTAAAAAAATTCTCTTTGAAAATAACAGGAGAACAAAATTGGAAGCCTAGGGTACAATCTTAGCCCTAACTGATCCTTATCATGGAACCAATTCCCTTTATTACAGCTTTTGGAAATTTTAAAAGATTTTGAGGTAACACAAAAAATACAGTATTGTGACATAGCTTGATGGAGCAGAGTAGTCTGCCTTGAAAATGTAGCATCTACTATTTCGCTGGAAACATGGGCTCTTCATCTCAGCTGTTACAGGCTAAAGAGGAGAAATGAAAGAGCATTATCATTTTACCAGATCTGAAATGCATCACTCCTCCTATCATTGTGCAGGTTCCTCATCCCTTTTGATTAACATGTCTCCCTTCACCATCCTTCTGCCCTTTTGTTGATTTTTTTGGTTGGTTGGTTTTGGGTTTTTTTTTGTTTCTTTGGGGTTTTTGTTTTTGTGGGGGTTTTTTTGGGTTTTTTTTGTTTTGTTTTTGTTTAAAAGGAACAGAGCTTACTTGACTTTGTGTCTTCCATGGGACTACTAGGAGTTCAGGACCATAGGAACAACTGACCAGAACTGAACATCCCATTGTCCATGAAAGCTTGTCAGGTGCCAGAGTAATTTACAAAACAGTGTCACTCCTGAACTTCTAAAGTTTCCAGTGAAAGTTAGAACAAATAACAGGAACTCCATATTCTCCTTGATGTACTTATCTCTTCCATTACTTTTTTTTATTTCAGGCATGGGTATGTAACCAGAAACAACAGGTGCATCTTATCTCAGCCAACTTCTTCAAATGTGTGGCCAAAATTTTCAACACCACTTGGTAGATATGGACTTTCCCTTATTAAATTAATTGCAGTTAGATATATGGGGGTTTTCCCCAGTAAAAAAACAGTATCTTGAAAAATACAGTTCTCAAAAACTAAAAAAGAGAAGGAGTAGGAAAAGTCATGAAGAATGCAAACCTCAACTAAACAGCTAGGTGAACTTTGATGAAGCTGTAACTTTCTTCATTGACAAACTTTGAAATTTAAAAATCCCTTTCTCATAAATAAACACACGAGTCTATTCCCAAAAATCCCACTACTTCCCCAGGTTTATTAGAACTAAAAGCAATTAAGCAGGAATGAGCATTTCAGATTCAAACTGACTGAACTGCTTCTCATTCTTTATTTTTAATAAAAAAATCTCTCAGTGATTTTGGATGGTAAGCAGATGACAAGCTATCCCTATGTTGACAAGATTTATTCTGTCTTTGCTTGGGGTCAAGCATGACAAATTTCCAGTCAGATAACACTTGTCACATCTTAAGGCCATTCAGACAGTAATCATGTCTGCTGCTGCAACAGAAGCCACATCTGCCACTGTGACAAACAAGAGCTCTCGATTCACACAATCTCTTGCTGAGCTCCCAGCTCCTTAGGATCTCCCTACTGCTGCCTCTTACATAAGAAAAACACACCTGTCACTGAACAAGCAAAATGCCTCACTCCCTGCTAGAGCCTTGAACAGAGCGGGTCCTGCTGAGCCGGGACTTTGCAGGATCAAGAGCCCCTTCACTGACAGAAGCAAGATCTTGTCAGACTGTGTATCAGTATTAGCCAGTGAGAAGTTCCTTGGCTGTAAAGCTTTCACAGATGCCCTGCTAAAGCCCCTGATTCAAAGGTATCTGTCCCCATCTTGCCTTAAGTTTAGAAGCTTCTCTAGTATGGAAAAGGACCTAGCCAAATTTGGAAGTTGAAAAGAAGAAAGACTCTCAATTTAGCATACTGCATATGAAATTACTTCCCTCTTAAAAGAAACAGTGTGTTAGGAAGAGGTGAGATTTCACTCAGGGAAAACTCCAAAACCAGCAGCTTTTATAGGCTTAACATCTAGAATAACAGCAGTCTAATTTTCCTTTTAAAAAGTGCTATTCATGCATCAGCTTAGAATTACTATATAAGAAAATGGTTTTTGAAGGAAAAAATGAATGCATGTCTTCCTACAGTTTGACAAAATTATTTTAAAAATACGTGGAACAAATGCATGGCTCAAATAAAATTAAAAAACCCAGTACATTCAGGAATCTGATCTGGTTAATCTTTAAAACATGAGACAAGTACTACTGAGATCTTGGGATAAAATCTTAGGTAGATATTACTGAATGTCAGAAGGAAAACATGAGCCTGACAACGGTGGGGTGGGGCAGGGGAGGGGGGTGGGAAACCAAGACAAACTTTGCAGAGAGAAATATCATGTCTTTTTTTCTGGAACCAGTGTTTTCTTTAAAACCCCTATTAATCTGCTTTTCCTGTAGGCAGTAGATCCCTTCTGCTGTTGTTCGTTCTCATGCAGAGAGAAAGGGTTACCACACTGCTCAAGGAATTTCATTCCAGAGATCTGCTTTCCATTCCTCACTTCTATACAAGCTACTTATGTTATCTCCAGAAAAACCCTTTTTATCTCTTCCCAATAAGATAACACCTGTGAACTATAATTTAAAGTATACGACAAATAGGATTGTCAAAGTATTGTTTACATTTGTTTATATTAAGAAAAAATATTTCTGAGGTAGTAGGAGTCAAAATAGTTCTTTGCAGATTTACATACACTGTTAAATGAGCCCAGACCTCTGTAAATTTGACATTTGCTCAACAAATGGGAAGAACTTTATTTACCCATTTATGGAATAACAGCTGGATGAACTTGCAGCAATTTTCTCTACAAAGACAATTCTAAACAAGAAAAAAAAAGGGAATTCCATAATTTAAAATCTAAAGTGTTTTAAATTGATGCTATGACTTCAGTTTCGAGATATTTGTTTATATTTAACTTCCAAGTTTTGGTTTTCTTTTTTTTTTCCCTCATGGGATTACACATAAATGCTAAAAAAATTTTTATCCAAAAAATCATATGATAGCTTAAGATAAGATACAGCCTTATTTTCATAGTTTGTTTCTTTTACTACCCTGCCAATTATTTTTGTAATACACATCAGAAGTTTGGCTTTTAAACAACAAAAACAGTATTTCATAAAGCACTGATCAACCACTAAGCTCCACTGCGCTGAAGGAACCATGAAAGCCTAAGAAATTAATGAGCACAGTGGACCACAATCCAAGCTCCTGGAGGCAAGATAAAATAACTGAGTATTGAAATGAGTTTCTTGTGGCATATCATAGAGCAGTCAGTATAGATGGAAACACAGAAATTTCACTCTTTTTGGGTACTGTATGCAGAGTATAGATGCGCAATCTTCACCTTGCAGGGTTTGACACATTTCAGCTCAACCTAGGGAGCTTGTTTTAATGGAAGGAAAAATTTCACCCTGATGTATACAAAGATTAAAGATTCTCAGCCGACATACGGCAATGTTAGAGTTTCAGATTACAGACTCATGAGAAACTGGTTGCTTATCTTAACATCCTTCTTATTGTATTTTTACAATAAGAGAGAAGTAATTTCTTTGAAAATCATCATGATAAAATATGCTAAACACAGTTATTTCCCTCTAGAAATTCCTCATTATATATGAGGATTGGCACAAGCAAATGCAAAAGCACAAAATACTAGGCGTCCTTCATTAGAAAAGATACTTTTATTTTCAGTCACTTGCTTTTTCCCACAAGGATTCATAATTTTTACTTTTCTTCTTAAAAACAAATGAGAATAACATACAGTTATGATTAAGATTTGGTTGATAAATCTGGAAATAAATGTGGTTTTTTAAAGTTCTCTTTCTTTGTAAAATATTAGTCTTCAGCAATTGGAAAAGGAAAAATTCACCTTTGGGAATTAGCTGTTATTAATAATAATGTCATATTACTGCTGACTTTAGAAGTTACATTCTTTTTGCTGGATCTTATTACAAACTTCCAACTGTTCAATACAGTTAGCAGAGAAAAGCATTAGTTTGAGAAGCTGCGGGAAGCCAGTGCCAGCAGCAGCAGCAGTAGCCACATGCTGTGAAGAGTGTGAGGCTTGCAAGGTTCCTGGAGAGTTTGAGAGGATTTCTGGCCCCCAGCGCAACTGGGCAGGGGTGAGGCACAGAGCAGGTAGCAGATCTCACAAGAAGGGTTGTGCAAGAGCAAGGAAAGCCTGCACAGAACCTGATGTAAGTAACACACAAAATGAAGGGTGGTAGGGGTAGACCAGACATAACGGTTGAATGAAGAGTGGTAGGTTCAGACTGGACGTGAGGAAGAAATTTTTTATGATGGGGCTGATGAGACACTGGGAGAGGTTCCCAGAAAAGTTGTGGATGCCCCTTTCCTCAGCGAGTTCAAGTCCAGTTTTGATGGGGCTTTGAGCAACCTGATCTAGGGGAAAGTGTCCCTGCCCATGGCAGAGAGCAGTTGGACTAGATGGTGTTTAAAGGTATCTTCTAACCCAAACCATTCTATGATTCAGTAATAAAGAAAATATGGTTCTCATTTATAATCCAGTAATCTACCATTAAAAGATCATTGGATATTTATTAGCAGCACAAGATAGGAATTTCTTCAAAAAGCCAACACTGTATTTAATTTTACAGTAAAATTTTATATCCTTTTAATAGGATCAATAGGTAAATTCGGTATGTTGAAACTCTCATTTAGTATGGTAGTTATTAGCTTCGTGTAACTACTCAGCAGTAGCACCCAGCACTAAGTGCTATTGATATTGTAATTGAAAACAGCAGAGTTAGTTTGGCAAGAATTAGGTTTATAATTAATTGTAAAGCCACTATAGAATTCTGTACTGCACTGCAATAATACCACAGTTCCTCACAGGTATGGAAAATGTTATAAATTGTAAATAGTATAGTCTGAGAAGGCACATTTAGAAAACATTGGCTACTTTCTAAATATTGTATTTAAGAAGACAATCTAGTTAGAAATCAGGTATGAAACAAAGTTTTCTCGAGACCTCGCACCTCTAACAGTCCAAATTAGTCCACCCAAAGCTTTCCCTACTGCTCTATTATTTTAACTTCCTGGTATTCTGAAAGATTTCATAAAATCTTAATGAATTAAGGGATGAATCCCCTCCTACGAAATCTTGCAGTGAATTCAGTAAGATACACCACATTCAACTCCTTTGTAACTGAGCTCTGTTCAGTTTGTTATCTAACTTCACTGAAGAATTTCTAGAACCTAGGAAACATTCAGCTAACTATGAGCATCTGTGGCTTTATACAGAATATAGACACAAAATGAGTATGATGGCTTTTTTCTAATCTTATAGTGTGGGAGATCACCCTGTGTCAAAAAGCCTCTTATACTCTGACCACAATGGCAATTAGAGGGAGAAATCAAGCCTGGATATAATCTTGATAATACCAACTAAATAATTTCCAGAATCTAAAATGGATTTGGAGAGAAAATTGCTTTGTGTGCTTGTTTTACAAATAACCATATTACTGTCATGACCGTGAATCCCAATTAGGTAGCTAATTAATTGTAATTAATTAATTCATCATAATTACCTGTAACTGTAAAAGCAACTCAATCCCCTGAAGTTTCTCAGTCATTAGTTGCCACATAACATGATTCCGTAAGATTCTTTTCCCTTGGCAGTCTGATGATCAGATTACCATAACAGCATTTTGGAAATAGGCTGGGGAGAGCTACTGACTTTGTCTATTCAGAACATCATAACATCCTCAAAATTCACCCTTCTTCTCCTGAAAACTATAATGTGTAACGTGCATTTATGACTATGTATTTCTGAAAGTATAGTAGAACTGTAAGCAGAAAAATCAAAAAAAATTAATTTACAAAGTTACTCTACACATCTTCCATCTAGCATGGGGAAAAACAAAAAAGAACTTATATTAAAATAATGAAGTGCTAAATGCATAAGGCATTTACCTATTCACACTCAAAAAATTTATAAATATAAAATGACTCATATGGAATCTGCACTTTTTACATGAAATGTATTTTCAAGCTTTTCTTTCTTTTAAACAAAACTGGCAGGAGTTTTAGTGCTCATTAAAGTGAAAAATAGCTATTGTTGTCCAGGACAATAGGCACAGAAAAATATGAGAAGCTAAAGCATAGCTCTGTTAATAGAAAACAAACCAGGTACGCCATACAATCTTCTATTCTAAGGCAGAAAAATATCCTAGAAAAGGATCTTTATTTCAGATGTACTCAGCTTTAGCACTGCTTCCACAGACTCTTCAGATAGCAGTTCCAGTGACTCTGACATTTATCTCTCTATAAACCAGTGCTTCATCACCTTCTGGAGGAGAAGAAACAATGAAACCCACAACCAACAGGGCATCTTGTCTGGCAGCTAGGTTGTAGAGACAGGTAAAATAATTAGCATTTAGGCAAACAAAATATGGATGATTTCTAAAAGGCCTCTCACATCTGAGATCAGTTATGCACAGAAAAATTCTAAAGCAAAAACTACCTGTCCTTTTACACACCACCTGGATGCCTCTGGGTCCACAACTGGGCAGAAGAACAGATGCACTCCCTCATCTGGGCTCTCTTCTGGAACAAACTCTCTCCAGACACCACAAAGGCACTGAAATACTAATGACTTGTTTGATCAGATTGATCGCTCCAGTATTCATTGTGCACAGCGTGTCATCACACAAAGGTTGCAAAGGCAACAGGGCTGGAAGGGAGCCACTGTAAGATCAAGTCAAGCTTTTTATTACCTTAAAAACTGATGTTTTTGTTCCTTCCCTCATTAAAGTACTGTTTCAGAACTGCACTCTTCCACATTTTTTGATTCTTAAGTTTGCAATAATACTTTTCTTGTTCAAATCCTGCTTCTAATACTTTTCTTGTTCAAATCCTGCTTCTCTTGCGTTATCTGATATATTTTTAAACAGAGATTCCCCCCAAGTGCTAAACAGCAAACCCAGTAAGCTGCTCCTGACCCACCTACACACAGAGACCTAAGCAGGCATCGTCAGAGCTGCACTTGACACAGATGTCCCCCCAGAACCTCAGTGCTTGTCCCTCAGAGCTCACCCAACAAAGCACAGCCGGCAGGGCCAGCTGGGAGCAGGCAGAGCTGCTGCCACCCTGAGTGGCTCCATAAGGTACTTCCAGCTGGGGCCCCTGTAGAGCCTTCTGGCTGATGGCAGGAACAGCCTCTTGGGTCTCCTTTAATGAAACACCCCCTTCAGTTATTCTGGGAGCCTTTTCTCTTGCCTAGATTTTATCTGCCTGTATTTGGTTTCCTAAATATCTGTAAATAGGATAATTGGGAATATGAGACATGAGTGCTGGACAAAAGTGCAACCGTGCTCTGGCATCAAACATGACTGCACAGAAAGTCTGGCTTTGTTGTTTCTGCAATTCCCCTCCTATTACCTCCACTGCTTAAATACCTTCAAGTTACTTCTCCCATTGCAGCATTCAGTTTCAACAAGGGAGGTTTTAGTTGCACCAGGGGTGGTTTAGATTGGATAACTGGATATTAGGAAAAGTTTCTTCACCAAATGGGTTGTCACACATTGGAATGGGCTGCCCAGGGAAGCGGTTGAGTCATCATCCCTGTGGGCATTTAAGAGACATGCAGAAGTGGCACTTAGGGACACGGTTTAGTGGTGGACTTGGCAGTGTTAGATTTACAGTTGGACTCAATGATCTTAAAGGTCTTTTCAATTTATGTGATTCTGACTCTATGATTTAATCCACTATGATTAATAGCTTCTAAAGTTAGTAAAAAACACAATTAAATTTTCAGTTGTCTCAAGATAGCCGTTTGCTTTTTTTCAGTTGTGTCCTCACTAGTTTCCATGGATCTCTAAGTTATTTCAGAAATCTTGCTCTCAAGATATCTTTGCATCTCTTAAGTATTTGTTGTCAGATAGTCAGAAATGAGGAGCTTGAAATTACGATGCAAATACCAGAATCTGAAGCTAAGTACTAAGGCTCTTTTTAATTCAGCTCTATTGTTGTTTTTAAGCTTCATTAGGCTCTACTGACCCAGTTTCAGAGTGGTTTTTTTCTGTAATTTTGCCTGTTGCTCAACAAAGTGGGTACAACCAACTTTTAAACAACAATATTTACCAAATAAATGGAATTTTACATTACGAACAACTCTTGGATATAGTTTTGGCAATATATATTGCACTGTATCTGTGTTGCATCCCTGCTTTTCTTGAATTTTAGAGATTCACCTTGTAAAAGTAAGAACTTGAGCATGTATCTCTTCATCAAGAAGTATATATACAGTAGAAAATGGTCTCTCTAGTTCTGTTTCTCAGTGTTCACAAAGACATTTCCACTAATTATTCCTTTCCATCATTAATATATTAATATAACTGAATTTCTAAGTAGAAAGTGAAATGCTGAATCAGAACATTGCAAGTTTTTGTTAACAGAGAGCTCTTTTAAGAATTGTGCCACAGATACAATGTGCACAGACCGCTACCTTATACCATAGCCTTAAATGAGGGCACTGATGAAAGGAAAAGTGGCTTAATCTTAGGAGACCTTGTGCTGATTATTCATTGTGCCTAAATGCAGCATGTGACTTCTTTCTTTTCATCATATTAAATATTAAATGGTCTGAGATTTCTCCTCATGATTTCCGCTGACCAAATGTCACACGTCAGCATTCCAGACTTGGTTTGAGATATGTGTCTTCCGACCTGTTTAACTGGGACTTCTCGATACCGTTATTTTGTCCTTTACACTCAAATTTCATTTCTTTCTCTCTTATACTATCAGGTTAGTATTGGCATGCAGGATCCAAGTTACTTCAGATTTCTTATGGCACTGAGATATGCACCATGTAGGAACACTCTACAGTCCACCTCCTCCTATCAGCTGGAATCAGTTTTAAAGAAGCACTACAAACGGCATCGCGGCTGTATGCACGTTGACCTTTGCTGCCAGTTCAAGTGCGCTTGAATTTGTGACATTATATGTAAGCTCATGTCTCCAACTCAAGCTGTAGACAAAGGAGTTTCTGCATCTACTAAATCAGTTTTCCACTTCAACAGAATACCTCCAATATATCGTCTGTCTTCCTTTGTCATCATAGCATCTTCCAGCAGGATCCTCTGAAGATCACCCTCTCCAGAATCCCTGCCTCTATGTTTCCCATTCTCAGGGATATTTCCTCACATCAGAGACTCATCTATCTTCTCCAAATGACACAGAAGAGAAATTTGGACCTTTTCAATTCTCCAGGGCCCACATTCAAAATATACACAGGTTGGTGCCTCCAATAAGCATGAGATGACATTTTCCAAATACTGTGCTTTCTTCACCACTTGTTTCAACAAAGGACTTTTGGCTTTGTTAACCCCCTCTTTCTGTTAAGCAGTCCCTATCAATGTATTTTCCTTCTCCCCTACCACTCCTAAATAGTAAAATCCTGTTGTATGTCTCCCACCACCTGTCCACAGCCACCTAGGGCCACATCCTTTGAAGCTGTTGTACTGCTGAGCTCTGAAAATGTCTTACATAGTCTCAGTTAAATGTTGAGACTCCGTTACATGTTTTTTCTAACCAAAAAAAATTATCAGAAAACATTGTCAGTGCATTCTGAGATTCTATGTAGAATGCTTGGTAACTAATTCATCACAAAGAATATTTTATTGAGATAAACTTACAGTTGTTTTTCAGAACATTCCTATATTACCTGGACAAATCACATTCTTTCAGAGTTTTATTTCTACGACACTATCCACAGAAATATGAAGTTCCTATCCTGGATGGCTGCATAGATGAAAATCAAGAGTGATTTAATTTCAAGAAAAATATTCGCTAAACAGAGATTATGCTTACTCAGTGTCAAGGGTAAGACTTATTTTCTTAGAAAATTATAACTGACTTAGAAATGTAATACTCACTTCCCTCTGCAGCACATTTCAAAACCAAGGATTTGTTTCTTTTTTTAAAGAAGCTAAAATCTCTTGTATGTAAACACAGGGCAACCTTTCAAGTTTTTTATAAGCCTCTTGCCTTTCTTTTTTTTCATTTTATTAAAAAGAATCATAGAAAGATGTAGGTTGGAATGGAGACTGGAGGTTTAGTAAACCCTTACTCAAAGCTGGGACAAGAATGATGCTAAATACAAATTCAACATAAAGTAATTTGCTCAGAGGCTTCTTGAGTCAAGTTTTGAATATCTCTAAGCATGGAGATTCTACACAACCATTCAAGTAAGTTAAAGCAAACCAACTTCTACTTATGTTACCAAAACATCTGCAGTTGTTAGAAAATACTTTCATAATCAGTTTGCCAATTAAAAAAAATCTTTAAGATCTTGTATGAACAAAGGAAATGAGCTATATGTGTACGCAATCTGAAATTTCAAAATTTTCTCCTTCATAGGACTGAGAGAAAATAACAAAAATCCATCTGCATTCTTATTTGCTTATTTAAGAGTACACTGATATGCATGCTACAGGAGACCTTTAACGTAGGCTAATGAAGCTCACTTAAAATTGTATTTGTACATATGCTCCTATGTATATATTAATTTATTCATTTTTCATCAGGATAACCTTGAAAATACATCATTTACTGAAATCTTGCACTCAGTACCAAAAGGTACTATCTAAAATATTATTTAGATAATACCAAAAGGTATTATCTAAAGGGACCCAAGCCCCATATTAAACGGCAACTACATTAAAATGTAACTTGCAAATTCAGCTACTTTTGCACTTTGAGTCATAGAAATTGACAAATGATCACTTCTGGGTTGTCAAGACAGAGGAATCAATCATTTGTAGCCACATGTAATGTTTTTCATCTCAATTTTCAGTTGCCTGTAAAGAATGAAATTTCATAAAAGAATGCAGGAGGCACAAAGACCACACTGCTACTAACATGTTCAAGTAAATTCTGCCCAAGTGGCATAAAACCAAAAATACATCACTATCTGACAGGTCTTTCTTGATTTAGGTGAAATGGGTTGTGAGTTTTACTCACTGACTAATACATTAATAGCCATTTTGAAATCACCACTATCCTCCTGCTCTCTTGAGCCCACATTCCAAACAATAATCTTGACTCATCACCCCAGGCACACTCATCTGACTCATTTATTTTTCTGAGGTTAGCCAGAAACACAAGATAATTGCAATGAAAAAATACAAGAAAGAATTCTAGGCATGCCAGAAATTCATGTTATAAAACACAGAAAAATTGCTCAAAACCATGTGAAATTATATTGTAAATTTTCAACCTTTTGACAGAATTGAAATATTCTGTACATTGACTTTTGAACCATTCTACCTTTGTATATCACTGAAAAGAACAGAGCAGAGCTGTTTCCTGAGGGACTAGAAAAAGAACCTTCCACAATCCGTCAATTTGCTACATAAACTGAATATATCATTATGGGAAAACTATTCCAAGAAGTAACCAGTAAAGTGTAGGAAAAATGCAAAAGTTGTACTGATAATGACCTCAATGCTTCTTACCCATACTGCTAGAGTTTCCAAAGAAAAGAAGATTTCAAAAATGGAAAGAACCTTGATCTCTAGTCAAACAGACTTAGGTCTCTTTGTTTTGAAAGGAATTGAGGACCAGAGAGACAGAAAAAACACTTTGATCAAAAGTAAAGACAAAATCTATGAGTAAAATAGATTTTGCATATGAGTTCCTTTTAAAGAAAAAGGCAATGGACTCACCTAATTGCAAATTTTCTTCAAAAAAACCTTTACACAGAGGAGAAAAACAAAAAAACCAATATTTTTAATCTGGACTGTAAGGCTTAAGTAGCACTATGAAAAATTAGACTGTAAGTATAGACAGGTATGTTTATGTCAAAGCTGTTCATATGAAAAATGTAAAGTGTTAATTTAAGGGACTCAGAATAGATATAAAAAAACAACAGTTGACATAGCTGACAATTTCAACTATGTTTGTATCTGTGAATCAGCAAATCCCAAAACTCAGAAAAATCTCCTGGGAAGTCTTACTGTCTTCCTTTTCTTCTTAATTTATATCTTCCTTTGCGCTAAGGGACTACAAATTAAAAGCTTAAATACAAAATAACAGCTGTTCTTCATTCAATTTTCAGCTTTAGTGGGATCAAGAGGAAACAAAAGGCTTGTGAGGCAGCTTGCTATAGACATCTTCAGCTGAGGTTAGCTAACTGAGAATATTTTGTTGGTTTTTTTTTAATACAGGAAATTTCAAAACTTATTTGATACTAAATTGAGAATTATTTCTATTTTGCAACTGTATTTATTAAGAGCCCGAAGGATGTAAAGTGCTGAGGTGAGTTTATCCATTCTACCACTTCTACTTTCACTGTCGTCTTCTTTCTCCATTCTAACATAGTTTTTCTTTTCCATATACTTCATGCAGTTATGTGCACATTCATCTGAGAATCTATGTCAAGCTACAGTTTTAAGAATATGTGATTTAGCTCATATCTATGTTATCTACATAAATATTGGTAATTCACAAAAGGTTCCCATTATTAATATTAGACTCTCACATGCATTCACAGCATCAAACATCCTTCTACTGAAAGCAGGCATTTCCATTTCCCCAAAAGACTGAAGATAGCCCACTGATGTTCACTAAAGAGCAAAATTTCTTTATCACCCGTACATTTCCCTTGAAATACAGCAGTGACAACAGTGAAAAGAAGTGAAAGAAGAACATCTGAATCACACAATCTTTGTCCACCTGCAGGTGGTCATTCATTTTAATAATCAAATTCTTTAAGCTAGCACTTTCAGATTATTTCAACAGTCTTGGAAATATAAGGAAGTTTTTGTAACCAGCACATTCAACCAGTTTTAAGTGACAGAAGAGAAGCAAAATTTTAAAAGGCAAACACTATCCCAAGATTTTTCTTTAAATTTATTCTTCCTTCAGATATTTCAGCTTGCCAATATCTAACCTTAATGTGGTTTATCTCAGCCCATCCTTTTAATCTAGCTGCTCAGGACCAATGTGAAGAGAGATTTCGAACGCAATTACCAAGCTAACAAACAAAAACATCCATACGGCGTGTTCAGAAGTGGTGCAACCTAACGCCTGAAAAGTACTCTTCCTTTACAGAACATGACAAATCCCTCAAAGCCAGAAAGCCTTCAGGACCACACCAGAACAAAACAAAGAAAGTCTAACTGTAGTAAGTACTCGGATCCTTTGGGGGTAAGATTTTAAAACAGCTCAGCAAACAGTGGGACATGGATGCCTTGTCAGACAAGCGGCAAGATGAAATTATTTAGATTTGCTCTTGAAACAAAGAATAAAGAAGGTTAAATATTAAGAAATTAAAAAAAAAAAAAAAATCAAAAACCAACAAGAAAACAAGAACAAAAAAATACATCCCTCGACACAAACCCCCTGAAAACAGATGAGGAACCCAATGAAGGACATTAAAGAACAGAATCTGTATTTGTGTTTAATTTGAATGCTTATCAGTTTCCATGCAGATGGATATAGTGCTGTGAGAACAACTGAAGCTGAGATACATCAAGTATTTCAGAACAGAAGTGATATTTCTATTTCTCTTGTTTTAATACTCTTTCCCCTAAACCCCAACCCTTCGCATTAGAAAAGTGATAGACACAATAGATTTAGAAAACTATAGAAAAAATGGGGTATCTTACTGTTATCCTAGTCCGATACTTAGAATATTGGACAATTACAATAGTTTTGTTACAGAATACTACAAGAGTATTACAAGAGTTTTCAGAAACATTTTTACGTATAATACTTCTATGATTCTATTCTATGATTCTATAGTCACTGAGACACAAGGATGATGAAAAGGTAAAAAAGTAGGATATGCAGGCACCAGTGACTAGTCAGGGTATTTTATTTCCTTTTGTTCGTGAAGCTTTCAGAGAACCTTGAGAGCAGTACACATCAGGCTACCCACAATTCAAAGGTGAAACATGCTTATAGGAGATATGAAAAAACATATAGCTATACCTCCCTTGTACAGCAAAATGGAGAGAGAGAGGTTGTTCCAAAGGTCAAATCAAACCAGGAAGCCTATCCCGAAATTTAAATCTGAGTATGAAAAACAAAGTTAAAATGTTCATCCCTTGGAGTTTCTATGACAACCCCTTTGTCACCCCAGCTCTCTGTTACTAGCACAGTAACTGGTAGCACTTTTAACCTCGTATGGGTCACGAATTACAGGCATAAGCTCAGCAGTTTTGTTCTTCTGGCCCTGCCAGGAACCAGGGAGCACAGATCCAGCTATATGCTGACAGCTGTTCCATGTTCTCTTCTATCAGGGCTAACAATCTGCATCATTAACTGTGCTGGAAATCACACAGCTCAGTCAGTGGAAAAAAAAAAAAAGTACTAATAATTCATTCTGATACACAAGAATGGTTGAAAAAGTCTATAAAATCTGATTTAATAAGAAGACAAAGAACAGTCATGTTGCAATTGTTGATGGAAAGACATTTAGAACTTCCATAATGAGTAAAAACCTTAAAGCAGCTTAGCTGTGGATAAACACCAGTTCAACATTTACATTTACTATGGCAACTCACTGCCTCTCTCTTGGACATATGCTGCTTCTGTATCTACATGGTTTGTGCTGTGGTTCCAGAGACATGTCTTGAGGAGACAGAATAGACTTCTCTGAAATCACTGCCATACCTCGTGAGTCACATAACAAGGCTTGGTGATTTGGCATCATTATTAGCTATAGAAAAACTGACCTTCACCAGCTCCCTGCTTATCCTCTGTGTGTTTGAACAGCAGCTGTAAACATCTACTATCTAGGAGCTGTCAGTATAGTGTATTATGATGATGAGGGAATTTATATTCTGATCATTACTATGGTTACTAAATTCTACAGTAGAAAGATTTTAATAGAATTTAATTTTGTGTTCATATTGTTACATTTACTATAATTTTTCAGAGACTGCAGTGATAATTACTAGAAGTCATTTTTAAACGTCTTCTGAGTTTTCTTTATTTAATTTTACTTGACTCTAATCTCCATTAATTTATAAAAGGTAGACCTACAACATGGAATTGAAACAAGTTTTCCAGCTGTACTATACCTGAGAGTTTAACTATCCTTTATTTCTTGCCCTGTACCCTGTGCATTATACCTATGCAAGGAATAAGTAGTTAAATGGCTTATGCTATGGTTCCAGAGACACATCTTGAGAAGGCTTCTCTGAAATCACTGCTACACATAAAGCCAAACACAGTGACGTAAAACTACTTATGCCTTAATTAATATCCCATCACCTGAAATTTTCAGCATAAACCACCCTGAGTTAAACCAGGCAGTCTAAATTAAAACTCTTGTTGAGAATTCCCTGTTCTGTCTGCTACAATCAACCTTTAGACTTCATGGGAAGGGGAATAGTTTTGTTAAAATGTTCTGTTTAACAATTAAATAATAAAAAAGGTAGATTTCAATTTGAAAATAGTTGGATTTACCTTTTGCAGTTTATACAACTGGTAAAAATTAAAGGTTGAAAACAAAATGAAATGTGTTTTAATAGAATCTGATCTGTTTCAACCACTTGGTTAAAAAAAAATTATGTGACATCCATTCTAACTGAGGTGAGAAAAATCTTCAAAATGTGCAAAGTATTAAAGCAGGAAAACACTTTCAACCCTGGGAACATCTAATGAGCCAAAAAATGAATAGCATCACGTCCTGATTAATATGTTCCTTTGAAAGAAGAGAGAACCTCTCAACAAAGCCTTCTTCAATGAGGTTTGCCAAAGGCAACAGGTCATTGCAGGAAGAGTTCTGAGAAATCTTTTCTTTAGCATAAGCATACTTCAGAATAATATTTCAGGTCTGCAAGAACACCATGAAATCAGGGATAAAGAACAAAATGGCTCACCCGAGTATTAACTACTTCCTACCTTCTCAGTATTTGCAGAAAAAGAGATTTCATGTTTTGCCCGGTAGAGGAAAGGCTTCTGTCCAAAAGCAAGGTAATATATAAAAGGTCTATTTCCAAAGTAATAAACACAAATCAAAAAGACTATAAACTCGAAGTCTGTAACCAGGTGAACCCAACAAGAGAAGACTATTCACATTTCCATTTAGGTGCATTGCTGCTCCCTCATGTTTTCATTTATGGTTTGTTTCTTTTGAGGGGATATGATTCACATTTTTAAACTCAGTCTTTCATATGTAACAAAAGACTACCAAATATTCAAAAAGGGCTTATCTTCAGACCCCTGCATCTATGTTCTCTGAGGAAATAGGCTGTATTTAACTGCAGTGAAATAATCTCTTTTTTAAAGATATCTGCATATAAGACAAAATGAAAATTGTTGTTGTAAGATTTTCTGGACTAAAAGGATGCTTAGGTTTGTATCTGAGCTTTGGTTTACTCCAGAACAGAAAACCAGACAGGAGCTGCTGCTCACAGAGACAAGCTATCACCACTGAGGTCGCTGCCAGGGTCAGCGAGCTGTTCAGTACACACAGCACCTCAGCAGGAGGCGAGTACCTGCCTGGACAGGGAATGAGGCCACAGCAGGCCAGGATTTGAAGCAGGATTTGAAGCAGAGGTGCATGAATGGGTGAGATTGGTAACAGAGATTGACTGGTAGAAAAAGAAACAACAGAAAGCCTCGTTATATATAACATCAGTCTTGATAGAAACATCGTCACTTGCCTGTTTGTACTCAGAGTCACTTCTGTAAATATCATACGCTTATAAGCTTTTAAAAAAAGCAGCAAGGAGAAATCTCAGTGCAATAAATGCAGTAACACTGAAGCAATGAACATCTATCGAATAAATTAGATGCATACCCAAGCTCCTCCTTATAGTTCTAATTTTCTGACAGCCAACACAATGCTTCTTCATGCATAGTACAAAGGAAAAGACACACAAAAAACTTATGGTGTCCTTGATCCCAGCAGAGCAATGCCATGCTCAGACTAACTTTTTCTGTTGTAACACACAGATATATTACTTGGGAGCTGCATTAACACTAAGGTTTGCCCCCATGAACCCACTGCACAGCACAAATGTGCTACACTTCAGCTTACCTGTGTTGGTGCTAACAACAAGCCTTTGAACACCTCATGGAAAATTGTGTGTCTGTACCCTTCTGCTTCTAAGACTTTTTACTGCTCACTCCACATTTGATATTCAGGCTCCAAGTCCCACAGAAACCCAAAGGACTGAATATATATAAAGAAAACAGTTATCCAAGAAGGACACAAAATGTGTCGTTCACAGTCCTCCTACAGTCATTCAAGTGTGCTTTGGTGATGACTGCCATATGCTGTGTGGCTTCTTGCACAGGAGCACTTCAAATATTTTCTACAGTTTACTTCAATAATTATTAAATATGACTATCCTTGGATAATTACAGAACATACCCACAGTTTTCACCATACTGTCTTAGGCATCTACTCCATTTAAGCCTAATTAGAGCAAAACTGTTCCCTATCTTCAGAAATAGCAGCAGAATTTTGGGAACAGCTCTACCACTGCACCCCCATGTCATTTTGTTGTGACTCGTGGAACATACATTTATATCCCCTGTGCTTTGACTCCATCATTAAATACTGTCTCTACTCTTTCTGACTGCACTTTCTGAAATTTTGGCTGTTCTATCATTTGACTTGGTGCCACAGCTATTTAAGCTGTTGCTTTATCTATTTTGCATACACCGTCTTCAAAAGATAGTTTTCTGTGGGAAGGAAATACCTGGGCAAGCAGACAGGAGTAGCCAGATTACGTGGATACACGCCTTCTGTCCACCATCAGTGATCATGGCTCTGTTCAGAGGAAGGTAATGTTTTCTCACTTCTCTCTGCTTATGCATCACTATACATGACAACATCACCAACTTAACGAAAGCTGCTTGATAAGACATGTGCAACCAGAGGTTGCATGAGGGAGTCCTTTGAGAAGAGCCTTGGTAGAGGACTGATTTTTTAGCATGGTAAGGGAAAATAGTTCCAGGTAGTAAAATATCTTTCATTACCTGTCACTTTACTTTCATCAGATGAAGAATTACAGTTGCACTAGCTAAATATTGATCACATATTTCTGCCACGGTTCAGAGCTACAAACAAACACTCTCTAATCTAAACAGACAAGCTGAAGCTCTGCTGAAGTGTGGCTGGTAACACAGCCATGACAATGAAGGCTGACATTTTGCATCTGAAAAATCGTCATGGTTATACAGAATACCTTTGCAACTCTCCTACAGGCAAGACTAACTTTTTTTGTCCTTGTTCCTTTTTTGTCCCCTCCAGACTAGCTAATAAGATTCCTACATCAGAATTCAGAACAACAGGAAATCATGACATTGTAGCACTTTTCAGCATCATTTGTGACTGATGAGGGCTTTAGAACCTGCCTCTCCTATCAGCCTAGAGAAGCAGCAGCTTTCACCTCTGTGAATGACTTATCTCTCTCTTCCTGTTCCAGAAAGCGTTAAGTGTGGCCAGGAGGCCCCAAGGGCCCAGTTAGCCTGTTAGAAACAGGCTCAAGCGCTGGCTTGTCCTAGGGGCTGGCCGCGGAGCAAGATCCTCACGCGCTTTAGATGGGAGCACAGGGCACAGCGGGCAGGCTGGCAGGGAGCAGCCAGCACACAGGAGCCAGGGCTTGGGCACGTTCCCAGACCATCTGGTCTCACTCCCAAGGTCCTGCGGGCGACTTGTAGCTCACTGGCAGGCCATGCCACTTTGCTCTCCAGGGAAAAATCAAGTAATTTATTCACTATCTGGAACCAGAGTGAAAGCAGTTTCCCTGTACCTTCTCCCTCCAAAACACACTACAGACTGACCTGAGCTGTACCAAAAATAAAACAAGAGGAAGTGCTGAAGACAAAGGTCGTAAGGGAAAGGAAAACTGCCTGGCCCTGTAAAGAAAACAGACTCCATCTATATTAAGAGGTGCATGTCTAATATTTTCAGTTAAACTCAAAAATCAAACAACACAGCTGTCCCAAAGAATACCAAGAATGCAAGATACATGCTCTCTTCAGGGTTATTTTGGGGGGATGACTCAATCCCCATGAGCAGCACAAAAGCGGATGGTGGCTGCATGATTATGTAAGCTTAGCTTCCTCATGACTGTTAAAGTACCTGAGGTCTCACATCAATTAAAATTAACATGACGGTGAAGATAACACTGGCAATCTCATGATATAATCCAAATTCTGTAGAGCATTCCATTCATTTTAGTGGCAGAAGAAAGGAGTTAAAGCCTCCTGAACTGCAGTTCTCAATGGCTCTACACCTGCCCAGAGCACAGGTGCTCCAAGGGTGCCAAGCTTCCTCAGCAGAATGGGAAACACAGAAGAAAAAAAAATATTTAATGACTCTATTACAAAAGCTATAATGGAGTCACATATTTTTCTTTTACTATTTGAAAAGGTCAGTCATTTCTGAATATAGAGTCATTGTGAATAAGACTAATCTCCATAGCCTCAGTAGCATTTCTGTAACCAGAAAGAAATAACGTAATTATTTTAATTGCAGTATCTTTAAGACTTAATCTCTAATAATGTGATGGCCAGCTGTTTCTCTAATCTATATCACTTAAAGAAATTGAATTGGTTGCAAACAGCTGTTTTAAACAGCACCCACACAACATGATTGCACATTTTAAGGCCACAACATGAAAACTATAGAACTGTGATTTGTGGATAACAATCTTTGTCTGCCTTTCTTAATGCAATACTGAGCCATCTGAAGGCAGATAAGGTGCATCCAGGAACTATGCAATTGAGATTAATTTGCTTTTTAAATGTAAAATAATCATTATCTGATTAAAAATAAAGTTACAACATCCAATGTCTGAACACTGAAGTCAAACAGATTCAAATAAAAAATGAGACTATATATGTTAAACTCTGAAACTAACTACCATCTTATCAAGAGTGAAATCCTGTTTTCATTCTAAGTCTTGGAAGTAAAATTTTTTGTCCTTCCAAAAGGAGCACTCCTTACTGATCTGCCATTATTTGTTTGTCTCAGGAATTATTGGCTAAAAATACCATCAACTGTCGGGCTGAAGTAAAACAAATCCCCAATGGTGATCCTTGCAGTTCTTAAAATGTCTGAAAAAAAGACATGTCATATGGATATAATGATATTAAATAAATATCTATATTTAATGGGGAAATCCCTAATATCAATTTTTATTCTTTAAACAAAGACCCTTCTTTACACTGACCTATGGACACTCGAGTACCTATGGACATTCTTCCTCTAAGTACAAATGGCATAATGTAAACCAATTCTTTAAAGACTGAACAGATGTTTCTGTTTCATGCCTGACTTATCTTTTCCAGTTTCAGACTAACAGAAAAGGTGCAGCTTGCCCAAAATTTTCACTAAAGCCAACAAAAATGAAGGGTGGATCAGTGAAATATACTTTGCCAGAGATCCTGAATCACATTCTGATTACAGTGGTAGCTTATCCGAGCGTTGCAGTTCTTGGGACTTCCAATCTGTAATGGTTTAGGCTGGGGTAGAGTTAATTTTTCACACAGTAGCTGGTCTGGCTATGCTTTGGGTTTGTGCTGAAAACAATGTTAATAACCCAGAGATGTTTCTGTTACTGCTGAGCTGCCCTTGAAGAGCATCAAGGTTTTTTCAGCTTCTCTGCCCCACCAACAAGGAGGCAGAAGGTGCAAAAAGATACAGTCTGATATAATTAAAAAAACCCGAAAAACCAAACTAAAACAAAATACAGAAACAGGATAAACTCATTAAAATTAATTTTTTTCTTAAAGACATAGGTGGCTATTGTTTATAGACTGGCAAATATTGCCAAGACTTTTTATAGACAAGAACATTTATGATGCAAAAAAACTATAAATCTGGCCAATAAAGCCGGTTCAAAGGTAATATTACATGTAAATTATGAAGTTTAAAAAAAAAAAAAAAAAGGAAAATCGATTAAAAGATTTGGTTATATTTTATCATGGAAAGTTTCTAAGCAAATAACAAATGAATTGACCAGATGATACAAGCCCTGTCAGACCACACATAGGATCTCAGCACATGCATTTAGTATCTGCATTTTTGTTCTAGCCTCCTTTTTCTCCCCACAACACATAATTTATATGGCAGACTTCAAATACGCAGTCAAAATCATGTAAGTTAGTCTATTATGACAATGGATACTTTAATTAAAACAACTAAGTAGAACTTCTGTTTAACCAAATGGATAAAAATATATTTTCTCTTCATCCCTAAGTTATCATGCTTGTTGGCAGAAATTACACAACTAAAAAAATACTTAAGAAACCTCAAAAATATTTAATAATGCCTACTCCACCCTTTAAATTCAATTTAAACAACCCTCCTATTAATAGCTGGACCAAGATTTTTATATATATTACCTATATATAATATATATATATATAACCTACCTATATGTATTTTTATAAATTATTCTCCTCTGTAAACATATATTTAAGGAATAAATTACTGTGCTCCACCTTATATAATCTGTAATACAGATAAAATATTTAACTTACTATGAGATCTATTAATAGCAGAAGTGTACATTCAGCAATACTCATTTATTACAAAGGATCTCAACAGTGAAAATCCATCACTGCCTTGGGAAAACTAATGTGCACAATCCCTATGAATCCAGGTGAATGGTAACCCTTGGACAGAGATATATTCCTGAAGTTGTGTTTTTCAGAACTGTGTTCCAAAGTACAGACAACAAAAGGTAATGAAGCAAAAGTCTGATATCAGAACATCTTCCATTTTGTAGACAATCTCAGGACAGAAAATCAGTGTTTACTGTTTCCAGCACAGTAATCACAGAGTGTTTTATCCTTGGAATCCAACATCAGGATGAAATGATCAGTAGCATATGACAGTGTTATCAACAAACAGAAAATCATTTACCTGAAATGAAAACAAACTGAGCTGTGGAATAATACAGTCTGCACACACAAACAAAATCTCATGAACCCTTATGCACATTTTAAAGTGCATACAGAATCATTTTTCCCTGAGGCAGTAAGACCTGTACATCTGTGATACCACCAAAAGGATGGTTTCACCACACTGTTTTCCCTTTTATGAAAATAAAGCACATCATCAGATCTACAAGTGCTGAATAATGAAAGGATAAATTCCACTTTGAGAGACTGATATAAAGTGAAATATTAAACAGTTATGGAACTGGCAGCACAAGTGCATTAGAGAAAGCTTGCAAAAGCTGAAAATGAAGCCAAGAGAATACTGAACTGAGGTACCGAAAAGTACCTCTCATTTTGCAATGAGAAATGAGAGCCTCCAAGATACATCCTCATGGTCCTATATTCTGAGAGGCTCACCGGTACTTAAGAGTTAAGGATAACCCAATAGGCATCAAGCACCAGGCATTTTACTAGCTCTGCATCACCTTTATTTAAAGCCAGAGACAGATGCAAAATCCCAGAAATAGGATTAATATTACTAAAGCAAAAACGAGTTTTGACAATTTTTATACTAACTGATGGCCTGGAACACAAACATAGGTCCTATAAACCAGATTTACCACATCACTTGCAAAAGACAGCCATGGTATAATCTTTTCTTCACTGTTTGCTAAGCACTTACCAATAATGACCTTTTGACATAATCTGGTAAGTGAAACAGAAAAATAACGAAAGACACCTGAAAACTGTGATATGCAAATGGTAAAGTATTTTAAAATGAAAAAAGATTTTGGGCTACCTATAAAAACTCTGGCACGTACAGAAGATGAAACAAAAGTGAGATAGATGAAGCAAGAATCACAGAACCATGGAATGGTTTGGGTTGGAACGGGCATTAAAATCCTCCACTTCCAACCCTCCCACCATGGGCAGGGACACCTTCCACTAGACCACACTGTTCAAAACCTCATCCAACCTGGTCACTTCCAGGGATGGGCCATCCACAACGTCTTTGGACAACCTGTTCCAGTGTCTCACCACCCTCACAGAAAAAAAATCTAAACCTAGCCTTTTTCAGTTTGAAGCCACTCCTCCTTGTCCCATCACAGCATGCCCTTGTAAACAGTCTCTCTTCATCTCTTTCCTGTATGGTCCTTTCAGGTATGGAAAGTCCACTTAGGTCACTTCGAAGCCTTCTCTTTTCTGGACTGAGCAATCACAGCTCTCTCAGCCTCTCTTCACAGAAGAGGTGCTCCATCTGTCTAACCATCTTGGTGGCCCTCCTCTGGGCTCAATCCAACAGGTCACTGTCCTTCCGATCCTGAGAACCCAGACCTGGATGCAGCACTCCAGGTGGGGCCTCACAAGAATGGAGTAGAGGGATAGAATCCCCTCCCTCGACCTGCTGCCACACTGCTTTTGATGCAGGCCAGAACATACTTGGCTTTCTGGGCTGCAAGTGCACACTGCTGGCTCATGTCGAGCTTCTCATCCACCAGCACCCCCAAGTCCTCCTCGGCAGAGCTGCTCTCATTCTGTTCATCCCCCAGCCTGTATTGATGCCAGGGGTTGCCCCAACCCAGATGCAGCATCTTGCACTTGGCCTTGCTAAACCGCATGAGATTCCCATGCACCCACTTCTCGAGCCTCTCTAGGCCACTCTGGATGGCATCCCGTCCTTCAGGTGTGTCAACCACACCGCTTAGCCTGGTGGTGTAGTCACTCCATCATGGAAGGCCACTAGGTTGGTCAGACAGGACTTGCTCTTGGTGAAGCTGTGCTGGATGTCTTGAATCACCTCCCTGTACCCCATCTAAGAGGATCTGTTCTATGACCCTCCCAGGCACAGAGGTGAAGAGGTGATGACGACATCTTAAAGATGGGTACAATGTTGCCCTTTTTCTAGTCACCTGGGACTTCACCTGACTGGCATGACTTTTCAAATACCATGGAGAGCAGCTTGGCAATTACATCAGTCAATTCCCTCAGGAGGCCTCTTATTGGGTCCCATAGATTTATGCACATTCAAGTTCCTCAGGTGGTCATGAACCAGATCTTTATTTACATTGGGAAGGACTTTGCTCACCTAGTCCCCATCCTGCCGTCCCTCCACTTGAGAAATGTGAACAGAGAGGTTGCCATTGAAGACTGAGAAAAAAAAGTTGTTGAGTACCTCAGCCTTCTCCCAATTTGTTGCTACCAGTTTTCCAGCATTGTTTATTGGGATGGTACACCTTCTTTGACCTTCCTTTTCTGGTTAACATACCTGTAGAAGGCTTTTCTGTTATTCTCTGCATACCCAGACAGGTTACAGTTTCTCACCTTCCTCACCTTATCCCTACACAACCTAACTTCATCTCTATACTCTTCCCATCTTACCTGTCCTAGCTTACAGTACCTATGCACTACCTTCTTTCCCTTTAGCCTGACCAGCAGTTCCCTACTCAGTCATGCTGGTCTCTTGCCTTCCTTGCCAGATTTTTCTCTTCATCTGTGTAGACCAACTAAGGAATAGATCCTTCTGCCAAGACATTAATCTTGGGGCATTTTCATTTTTGGCATGGATTTTGAAGCCTATTTTTATCTTTCATTACTATCACTGACAGTAAAGAATGTGAAAGAGGATGAATATATCACAGTCATACAATCCAGTTTCGTATAGGGCTCTGAGTCATGCCAGACACACAGGAAAATAACTGGAATAAAAACTGGAGCAGTCATCAACACTTCCCTGGGTTAAAAATCTGACAAATTAAGAACCTGAGGTCTAAGAAGCATATGCACTTGTGAAATCCTGAAGACTACAACTTTTCTTGAGCCATTCTCTAAACTTTTTTAACCTTCTCAAATTATCTCAAAGGGGAATAGTTTTTTCATAAAGCTTGTTTGTTCAGAAAATGGAAACTAACAGGCATTTTCTGTACCTCCTAGGCAGTTAGATCTTCCTTATCAATGTATGTAAAATTTCCTTTGACAATCTCCCTGTAGCTGAGTGACACACCATATGTGGGTCCACTCTAAAGTTAGACTAAAATACCTTAAAATTCCAAGATGTTTACAAAGGCAGACAAGAAATTTGAAAAGGCAGAACAAAAATCGTTCAAAGCCAGGTCATAAAAACTAAAAGTAAACTGGTTGATAAATAAAAAGTTTCATTAAAAGCCTACATGTTTTTAGGAATTTTAAAAAACCCACAACCCTCTATTGCAAAAGAGCAGCTTAATTCTTTTTCAGTTCACAGAATGAGAAATGGAAGTGCAGATGATGTAAGTCTAGTTAAACCACATTATTCACATTTCAGTTTACAAGTATTTCTTTCTAGAGCAGACCGGCAGTTTCTTTTACCTGCAGTGTATGACCCTCACAAAAACAAATCAGGATATTCAATTACTTACGTCAGGTCCAAGGATAATGAGGTTTTAGCACAATTTTGTTCCATAAAATTTCATTAGTTACTGGGGTCATATTGATCTGTAATTAGATAATGTTTTGCCACATCTTATGGAGATTCTGCAGCCTCACTCAGGCCCTGTCAACAAAGTGAACAATCTTCATTTTCTACAGGCAGACATATTTAAGAAAACACAAAGGATTAACGATAAAAGAAACAAAAAACCACAAACAGAAAAAAAAACAAAACCACAAAACAAACACCCACCACCACCACCTTTTCCAAGCTATTAGAAGAGAGAAAAGATACTGTGAAAGCTTGATAAAATGCCTCCTCCTCCCATCACCAAGCCTCTTATTGGTCTGGCAGGAAAATCTGGGGACCTGGCTCTACTCTAACATCAAGGACAAGTTTATTTTCAAGCCTAAGCTGCACTGCCCTGGGCATCCTGAAGGTGGAAGCTCTATCCTTTCCTCCACCCTGGTTTCCTGTCTAGAATGACACAGATGGTTCCAGCAGGCACTGTCTGGTACAAACTCTTGTTTTTAAGCAGAAATGATGCTTGAGTCGGTTACAAGCAGGTGACTACAGGAAAGGGTAGATACTAGACACGGACAGCCGCCACCACTACCAGAAAAAATGGTAGGGCAAAGCCACTTCAGGAACTCTGGTCACTGATAAAAATGGGCTTGGGGTGAGGTTCTTTCTGTATGTCACCAAGATGAATGAATACTGGACAGCATGGAACAACAGATGGTTTAGCCTAAATTTTTCTTAGAACAGAGCAGAAATCAACCACACACAAAGAAGTTATTTGTTAAGCAAAGAGTGAAAGAAAAGTACCTGTCAAAGCAGAGGGCTGTACCTGACTGCTAAGAAATTCCCACAAAGATGCAAAGGAACAAGTCCTTTTCCCCTGAAATGCCTGTCTGTGAACTACGACAGCAAAGTTGTAGAGTACGTATCTCAGATGAAACTCCTCAAAGTAACAGATACCTGCCTCAGATCCCAGCAGGAGAATCTGATTTGCTTAAGGAGAAATTATGCAAAGGCCTCTGAAAACATTCATGCTCAGTGACATGCAGTGTATCTGTTCATGTAACTTGAAGCTGGTTACCAAATTAATTGTGTTATGGAACTTGAGGGCAGTTAGATTTAGTAATAAGATGCCTAAAGGAATAACAAGGTAGATAAAGCAGAGATCTAAACGTCTTGTACTCCTTACATATTTCTTTCTGCTGTGTAATTTCTGTGCCATAATGTGCTTAATTCACTTTGTTTGAGTACATCGTGATAACAGCAAAGAACTGAGTTTGTCCCCTCCTTTCCCATGAGGTGCTCAGTGGGCTGAACAATTGACATGCCTTACAGTTATAAACAACACACTACCAAAACAAAGCAACTAACGAAATATTAAAGCACCAAAGCAAGCATGACCATAAGCAGAGACGATGAGACACAAGGGTGTTTTTATTTGTTCTTTCTCAGAGAAGGTAATGGACCAATTTTAACCAATATTGTTCTAATGCCTGTCCTATGAGATGGAATTGTATACACACACTAATTACTTCTCACATGTGTGAGATTGCCTTTCTGCTAGGAAAAATCCACCCTATCTTTAATATTGGTCACTTGTAAATGACAAGGAAATCAAAAGGAAAATAAAAGAAGAAAAAAATATATAGCTTCATGCTTGAAAAAATGCAAACAAAAACATCATCAGACTACTCATGCTCAGCCCTACTGTATGGAAAGGAAAATAGTTTATTAAATTAATCAGGCCTTTTAAGTGCAATATGGAATCAATTAGGGATCCATGGCTATAGCCACTGTATACCAGAATCAGTGATATCAGTAAAGAACAGGTATTCCAGCACCAAAGGAGTATTGTTACATTGGAAGAGATGTAAAGAAAAGCAACAAAATGGAATTAAATATATGTTCTTATTAACTCCCAAGGTTAAATTTAATTAATAATTAAACTCCCCAATCATAAATTACAGCCACATTAGATAAAATGAAGACATAATTGCAGAGATCTCTAAATCCTCATAACCCTCTAAAAATCCTTTAAGCCTTAGGGCTTAGTTCAATAACTTACAAAGTTAAGGTTTCTATTTGGTATTTTTACCTTTGGATTTTTCATGCGATAAAAGTCTATTAAGAGATTTTGCTGCATTTTCCATTTTAATATCTCTGATTAGGTGCAGACACGGATAGGACACTGCTCTAAACGAAACCTTAGCACTAACATTCTTGCAACAAAAAATCGTCAAATAAGAGATTATATTCAGGGGACAATTAATTAGGAATGTATAAAGGCATGTACCACACAGGTCTATGATCTAAATAGCTACTAGGAACTGGGATTGTTTATTCCTTCAGTTTTTAAGTGTTTAAATTACTTAAATTAAATATTTAATTTAGTAATTTATGAAGTCATATGTAAACTTTTCTTGGTTTTGTTGGGGGTTTTGGGGTCTTTTTTTTCACCAAAAAACAGTAATTGAGACAGTGTCAATTCAACAGAATGAAGATATTGACTACAAAATTATTCTGTATCTCTCTCAAATGTGGACAAAATAGACTTCTTTTCTTTTTTCTTTTTTTTTAGTATTGCAATACTTCCCAATTCAAATATATGGAAGCACAGACGTTCAGCTGTTCATCACATGCACACTGGCACTTTCATTCAGGAGAAATGTGTTTCCTACGTACAGGCTGAAGAGATGTGATTCCTGAAGCACAATACCGACTGATAACTCAGTATAGCACAGATATGTCCTAGTCTGCCTTATTCAGTGGTCCTCCCTTGTCTGATAAGAATCTGATCCCAACTCCTTCAGAAGTCCTAATACTATGAGTTATCTTCATATTTAAAGTATAAATATGAAGTGAATCACTCTTGCTTTGTTTGAGATCAGGTAAAGAGCATGGTCTAAGAAACAGAGAGATTTGTACCTGCATTAGTTAATTCAATGATTTTGAGACAGAGTCCATGACCTTGAATTATTGTACCCAGTGCATGCATTTCAATGCCCGCTTGTGCCTGTCTAAGAGTGTATTAATACATATCATTTCCAGAAAGTTTGATTGAGAAATATTATTTCTGGAAAAGTAGTACTGTTTTTTTCCAACCTAAATACACAGGAAAAGGTGAATGCAGCTGTACCAAGTACAGTGAGATAACAGGTCTCTCAAAAACTATGTATCTTTATTCAAGATACCTTCTGTGTATCATTTTAAAATACACTGGCATTATAAAGTAATCTCTGTTTGGTTTGGAGTTCTGTTTTTTTGGTTTTTTAAATATCTATAGTTGATCTTCAACCTCCTTCATTTCTCTTATATACTTACAAAGCTCAGGTAAAAAGAAAAAAGCCCCTGCCACACACCACAGACAGCAATCATAGTCATCCACAAGATTACTGGGGACTGTCAAAAAGCAAAACACATAAATTCTGAAAATGTTGCTGGTTGATTTCCCAAACTTCATAAAGTAAATAGACTCATTGTGCAAGCCAAGTATTACAGAAAAATAATTGGAAAAGCAACATGGGGTGAAGTTATCATCACTGAGTACAAAAGCAGTGCCTTCCTTGTGCTTAACCAAAAACTGAAGTAAACATATGGTAAATACATCCATCACTGAAATCCATATGGATCATACAGACTTAAAGAAAAACAGAAACAGAACTCAGAAGTAAGCAGAGACAGTTCCAGGTAAGGCAGTTGTACTTATTTTGACTGCAATTTTTTTTCAGTTCTCAAGAATTAAAAACTAAATCATCATACTCAGTATTTATAATATGGAAACCTAGATATTCCAGTTAGAGTTGGGCACTTTTGCTTTCTGCACAATAAGCAAGATTGTGTTTTAACTTCTTGCACAACGGTGACCTCAAAGATTGCTGGTTTGTAACAGCTGTAGTAATAATAAATAATAGATGCCACAGAGGCAAAGTATCATGCTGATTTAAGAGAACATAAATAACTTTATTTTCAGCTATCCACCTCTTTCAAAGCTTGAGCTTTTGGTAAGGGTACATCTCTACCACACAGCAGCCAAAGTCCCAGTCCTTGTTTTTGAGGCAGAGGACACTGAAGTGTGGTACCTAGCCCTTCAGAGGAAGTGAAAACCAAAAGAAAGCACAGACCCAAATGCCCATCAAAAGATAGAGATAAAAGGTACTGCTACACCTCATTAAGACTGCAGACAGTTTATCTACATATGTATTAGAACAGTGGGACCAACAAGAGTAGAGTGCTCACTACATGAAAACCTCGTTCATCTTAGCTCCACTGACTTGCCTGACAACAGAAGATGAAAATGCTCCAGAAGTCTATCTTAATCTTAGTCCAGTTTTTTGACAGTGGAACTGTTTCTAGTCCTAGATATTGTCAGTTTATGTCTTTCCTGACCATTACAAACACCTCTTTTCTTTCTGAATGTGTTTCCTTCATCTACTCTTGTGATCTTGCCAAAAGCACAACTGAATTTCAAATGTCTCTAGTTTCTTGGGATCCCACAGATTTGCTCTGTGTTCCACGACAATCTTATTATACCACAAAAGATGGATGACTAGATGGATACATAGTATTTACTATGTACACATAATTTTGGGTGCAGAAGCAGCAAGGAAGTAGTAAGGAACCCTGGTACCTCATTATACCTGTTAGCTTCTTCCCTGCTTTATGCATTCAAGTCTTTAAAGGGAATCATAAACACATGAGAAAAACACAATGCGTGCATGGAACTCATCCCAACATATAGCTAGATGATGACACATAGAGGTGTATCCCAGGGTATGAGAGATGGATGCCAGTTGTAGGTGTAACAATTTAGACATGGGAAAAATGAAATGCCAGTTGGTTCACATGCACATCTAACTTTACAATTAATCTTCTAGGACAGTGGATTTTTTTTTTATTAGAGGGCATAATAAAAATAAACTACCAACTGTATCTCCCCTAGCCTGAAGGACCAGGGATTATTTCTACCTTCTACTTTAATGTCTGATCCCTTCCAAGAACTAAGATGCTGTTCATCATATCTCTTAATGGTTTTTGAATTTTCAATGATATTAAGGTGACACAAGGTTTGTTTGTGGATCTGGATTTTTTTTCCCCACATGGTATTGTATCCTAATGACAGGCACACTTCCCCAAACAAACAAACAAACAAGCATTTTGAATAGAGACTATAACGATTGACTGTTCTGCTATATTATGATGGATTCAGAGGTAGCCCTGAAAATACTTTCTGTGTTTTTCTTACTCATATGAAAATAGTTACTGCTGAATTAGCTAAGTGTAAAGACATGTGTGTCTGGAAGCCAAGCTTTGCAAAGTTCTCAGCCATGAAGAGGGAACACAGATCTGTTCCAGAAAGGCTGGTCACCTGGACCTAAAGTCTCATAGTGCTGATGCATCCCAGCATTTTTCACCCATCATTACATTACAAAGGAAACAAACCAATTTAGAAACCAAGTACTCTCTAGATATGGGGGAGGGGGGAATGAAAAAGAGCTAGTGTGTTATTTCTATAGTGGGTTTTATTTAGAACAAAACACTACACTTATGTAGAGCAGCCTGAAAGAACTCTGCTCATTTACTATTTCAGTTCTTCTCTTTGGTTGGTTTCCCCACTTGTATAAGGAGATCACACTTTTTATTTTGTTTTTAAACATTAGAGGTTCATGTATTATCTGTCATGTCCCATGAACCATGGATAGTACACAGACCAAAGACAGGGTTTGATAGACAAAGTGCTGGTTTTTTCCTTAAGAACTACCACAAATAATAAAGGAGCAGTGGAGCCCAAAAGACACTGAGAGCATTTCAAGCAAAAAAGAGATGAGATGACAGCATGCAAAGACTATGATTTCTACAGGAAACAAGTCACCACAATTACTTTCATTAGCAGGTTGTTAATAAAAGTGTTTTGACTATTTTGTTATAGTTCTTTTCCTCTGACAAGTAAATCATTATTAAAGACCATAAGCTGGAAGCGCCTTGTTACACATCATATTAGGCAAACTTAGTTGTAGATACTACCTTCTGTCCTGTTCAGAAGAAATGCATTTAGTTTCTCCGAAGGAGTATGAATTCACATGATATCAAAAACTCCAAAGGCAGAGTTCTCCAAGAACAGAAAAAAGGACTAGGCTCCCAATGCACTGTCCTTCAAGGTTGCTCAGGAAATATCAGTATGATGAATCACAGGTTCGGGTGACACAGGGCTGTGTTCGTTTGAATTATGTATGATTACTAGTTTAATAAAACACCATGACTCAGACAGTTTTAAGAACAGAAAGATCACCAACCTCTGTAGAAATGATCTGCTAACAGTTTCATGAAATGCTGAGAGGAATCCTTCCTAACAAGAATCCTTAAAAAGCACAGAAAAAAATCCACAGTAATTTACACATTAGTTGGGAGGAGGCAGGGGTTACTGTGTCCTAAATACAACAACATGACAGAGAAGAAGTACATATTTTGCAGTATCATTAATACTATGGAGTAAGTTAAATCTTCTTCCCTTCATTCTATCCCATTTGATTTCCCAGCTTTTCTTCAGCATTTAGTAGTTCACATTTTCAATACGTTCAGTTGGGATTACTTGGTCATACCAGTTCAAGAGAGACAACGGAAACACCAGAGAGGTCACCAGTTGTTCTCCACAAAAGTGGAAGGGCTCCAAGATGAGTAAAGTGTTGAAGAACACGACATAATAAACGGGGTTAAAGCAGTTTGGCTTATTCAGCCTACAGAAAAGTTGGCTTCTAGTACTTAAAAGGCAGTTGAGAGAGAAGGTGGAGGTGCATAAGGATCTACAATGACACAATCAGAAACAACAGGCAGAAACCAAAACAGCAGCAATACCAACTGCATATAATAAAACAAACAAACAAACAAACAAACAAACAAACAAACAAACAAACAAAAAACCCACAAAAGAAACCCCATACCACAGGGATGATCAGTGTGTTAAGGAAACTTTTCTGTCCAACCATACAGGAGCCACTCTGGCAGTCTCACCCACATCACCTGGGCTGGGACTGATGCCCTTCACAGTGGGTCGCTCCAGCAAGCACACAGGTGCCCTGATTGACTCCCTACACACCCCATAATCACAGTCAGACAGCTTTCTTTAGTGGCTTGACCCCAGGTTTTCCATAGCAGAGTTTTGGACATCTGGATTCTTAAAATACTTTAGTCATTGCAGTAACAAAAAAAAAAGCCTCTGAGGAGAGACCCTGAACAAAGGAGACCCTGGGCTTTTCTAATCTCATACTCCAAGTGCACAAAAGTCTGGAGTCGTTGGCTCCTGCAGTGCTTCTCATTGCCCGGTCCCCTGGCTGGTGCCATAGGTCCCAGGCCCGTTGTTGAGCAAAGTAGCCCATGGCCTCTTCCCTGTGGCTGCTGCCACCCAGTGCTCAACCCGCAGCTCACTCTGCAGCTGCACACCAAGCTACCTCCACTGGACACATGCCTCACATACTAAGCATTGGAAACAGGTTGCCAGACAAGTGGTGCAATCTGCCTTGCTGGAAATATTCAAGACTCAGTTTGACAGGGCCATTGATAGATCAATCTTAAGCCCTGCTTCCTACAGAAAGTCAAACCAGATGATTTTCAGAGCTGTCTTCCAACCTAGGTTTTTTCATTTGTCCGTGTAACTAAAACACTGAATTTTATGGTGCATGATTCTTCCTTTAAAAATCAACTTCAAGAAAGCTGCAGTACTCCTTAGCCCATTTTAATTCTGACCACATTCCACAAAAGTCTGTTAGCCACTTTTGAATAGTTAGAAGTCACAAATATGAAGTAGTAATGCATATAAGCTATACACATACATATTTATAGACACCAAATTTGCCACTAAAGGAAAACACATTTTCTCTAAGGGACTTCCCACTGTGTCCAAGTTTCCTGAATAACTCATCATACCTCCCTTACTTGGCACCAGCATCTCCCACCACATTGCTTTGATCAGTCGTAGCAGCTGTCCCCTGCATGCTCTGTTTCATTTGTGCTGGGGACAGACCTGCAAGGAGAAGCCCTACCAATCACAGGACCAGCAATGGAAGTTTCGTATCTCCTCTCAGACCTTGAATAGTGAATAGCTTCCAGTAAGCACAAGAGGAGAGTGAGGGATCAGCAACACAGGAGAAAAGAAGGGGGAGATGTAGCCTAGAGGCTAAGACAGAGCAAGCCATTCCCATCTGTCAGTGCACATCAAGGACAATACGAAGACTCTAGGCAATGTTGAGGAACCACAACTAGATCCTCATCTAGGTCCTGCCCTGTTACTTCACAGACAGACATTACAGAATCTGAAATCACTCCCAACATAACAGATATCCAATCACATCTCAACTGTACTACCTAGTATGGTCACTTTATATTAAACCTTTCAACACTGTGATCCTTAATAAGAGTTATTACAGGATTTGCATAATTCCCAAAAAAGAGTAAAATCTGTCGACTTGGAAATAAGCAAGAAAGAAGCAGAAATAAGAAATTATTCTCAGAAATGCCCTATAATATTACAAACTCCCCACTAAACCAACCTTTTGTGAGGCACTCACCAGTTTAAAATTCACCCATAAAAAAGTGCAAATATAGTGACATGTTTCTGTGATTCTAAATAAAAGCGTCATTAGCTAAATTTAAGAAAAAAAACCACACAACTTTGGTAAGGACAACACTTGGATTATGGAAAGTGAACCATATTTATGTGATTTTAGTGTTTTGCAGCAGTACTTCAAGCCTGTCGCACTGATGATTTTCATAAACATAATACGGGATCTGACAAAGCAATGACTTGCTGTAATCTGTCAATTTACTGGATAAAAAATCCCAAACCAATCCTCCATGCTTGATACAGAAACATGCATGACTTTGTTTGAGTGCAAAATGAAAAGCAAGCCCTTCTTTTTCCCACACATGTACACAGACATAAACCACACATTCTCAGCTGCAAGCAGTATTCCAGTTACAATAGCTCCAAATAGGCAGTTCTTCTCAATGTACTTCAGTACAGCTTGGTAAACATATTTACAGAAACTGAATCTGTTTGCAAAATAATTGGAAAGGCTGTTTACACTTGCAACTCAGAATATATATATATTTTTTTTAAATGGATGTATTAGTGAGATGTGCAAGCCAGACCTGGTTGAAAACAAATCATGAGAGAAATTCACAGTTGAGCAAATGTGATAATTACCACAAGGGAAAATAAAAATTATTTTAAAAGATCAAATAGAATTGAATTTAAATTATGTCCCACAGAAATTAATGCCATTTAAATTTTTAAAAGACAAATTTATTAAATATTTTCAAGCTTTGTTGGGACAAACTATATATCCTTCCAAAACTTGCAAGTGTATCTGATGTGGACTTCATAGCCTCTCAAACTTGGATGAGTATTCTGTTGCATGCATGTCTCAGAAGTGATTTTTTTTATTTGATAGCTGATGATCAGTTAAATTTACAGAAAGGAAGAACTACAGATTACTAATTAATATTGCTGCAGTATCTTGGTAGATGTATAGTAGCTACTTTTATATATTCTTGTCAGTTCAGTCCAAGCAACAACACTTCAAATATATTTGTCTTCTTTTTGTAACACAATATCTCAGTAATGGATAAATAAAAAAACTCCATCAAGGTTTTCACTCTTTCCTATTCAACAGCAGTTGTAAATTACCTTTTAATATATTCTAGTATACTTCTGTTACAGTTTTTTCCCATTACATGTCAATAAAACTAATCACACAGGAAAAGAAACCATAACACAGTAGAGACAAAATTTTCCTATCTAAAGTAAGAGACGTCTACATGAGTTCCTCCAAAGTGGGATTGTCTTGCTTATTACATCTCGCATGACAGAATCAACACCTAGCTGTGAGAAACCCAGCAATTGTTAGAATGACAGAATTGTTAAGGTTGGAAAAGACTTTAAGATAATCGAGTTCAACCATTAATCTAACATCACCATGTTCACCACTAAACTGTATCCTCAAGTACCACATCCACACACCTGAACACATTCAGGGATAACAATTCCACCATTTCCTTGGCCAGCCTGTTCCAATGCTTGACAACCTTTTTGGGGAAGAAGGTTTTCCTAGTATCTAAACTCCTCTGGTTCAACTTGAGGATATTTCCTCTTATCCTGCCACTTGTTACTTGGAAGACAAACCCCCACCTCACTACAACCTCCGTTCAGGTAGTTGCAGAGCGATAAAGTCACCTCAATCCTTGTTTTCTCTAGGCTTAAACAACCCCAGCTCCCTCAGCCATTCCTCACTACACTTGTGCCCCAGACACCTCACCAGCTCCATTGCCCTTCTCCGGACATGCTCCAGCACCACAATGCCTTTCTTGGAGTGAGGGGTAAACACTGAACACATGATTGTGGCATCACCAGCGTTGAGTACAGGGGGACAATCACTGCCCAAGTCTTGCTGACTACATTATTAGTGATACAAGTCACTAATACAAGCCATTGGTCATCTTAGCCACCCAGTCACACTGCTGGCTCATGTTCAGCCACTGTTGACCAACACCACCAGGTCCTTTTCTGCCAAGCAGCTTTCCAGCCACTCTTCTCCAATCCTGTAGCATTGCTTGTGGTTGTTGTGACCCAAGTGCAGGATCCGGCACTTCACAGTCTACAGACAAAATTCTGGTGGTGAAAAGTCACCTCCCACATTTTCTAACTATCCCTTACTCTTACCAAGACCAACTGCCTAGTACAAGAATATTTGTCCATCAGGCTGGTTATCTCCAGTGCACACCTACGTTGGCTGTACACGGTCCATTAATGGATCACTTACTGGCAAGTATGGTTGAATAATCCTTCCCATATTTATCAAATAGTCTCTGTAAGTTTTTATTGTGGTTTTCAAGATCTATGTGCTTTTGTTATTTAACATTTTTTTCTCTCTGAGAAGTGTGCATCAATATTTGTTTTTATTCTGTTCCAGAACTTAACAAACATTTTCCTTGTAACAAAGACGTGGGGGTTTTTCCATCAAACAAGTCCACAGCGATAAAAGGCTATATGAAAAGACTTCCTACCTGATCCATGAAAGAAAGAGACAGTTGGTAAAAGGCTGGCTTCAGCTAGATGACTTTTGATGGTGCCTGTCTTTATCACAAACCCCTCTAACCTGTAATGTTGCTTTTAAAGTTCTTTGACCAGATTCTCCAATTACACTTAACAAAGCTGATTTACAACAGCAGATCTAAATCTTGCAATACAGGCAGTATATTTCCATACAGAACTTCTTGTTAGCAGTTTATAAAACAATGTGCTATGTGCATTCCTAACTCATGAATTTGCAAATTACATTGTGTATATATGTCTGGAAAGATATATTGCCTGTTGTAGGTTTAACTCACTGAAGCTTCACCAATCTTTGGAATTATTATCAAAATTCTCATATAGCTTTTCACCTGGTTTCCAGATCAATCAATCTGCATAAGAAATAGTAAGATCTCCTTTGCTTATTTTAAACTCAATGGCTTTTACTGTTACGTATTGTTTTCTACTCTTGAAATCTACTATTGAGAAGACCCAGTCTAGTGCTGGGTTGGAAAGAGCACAAGTTTCCTCTGAAATTCTGAGGAACACAACAGCAATTAAATCTGCTTAAAGTGAGATCTTGTTTATGTGTTTGGCAAAAATAACCCAAACAAACAGACAAAAAAAAAAAAACCCACACAAACCAGAATTACTTCTGAGGTTAAAAACAGAAATTTAAATATTCAGTTCAACTAAAAGAATATGGTAACATTTCAATCCACTGTGTCATCGCAAATGAAGACTGTTTTCAATACAGAATATTGGAGCGCAATATGTGTAAGAGGCTAATGATTAATACCTCAAAGTATTCATTCTGCAGTAATGCTGTTCCATCCCATTAGCAGGATCATTACTCATGAAACCAACTCATCCTCAGACAACATTATACAGCAACTACAAAGTACTGGTGTGCCTTTGCCCTCAGTGGATGACTGTAATTGATTGCTGATGTGCTGATACTACCTAAGCAGCAATGTACTTGCTGTTCATTAGCTTTTGTGTGGCTGAGCTTCA
>VWZG01010737.1:162785-200484 GCA_013396735.1 Grallaria varia
ATGCTGCACACCTTGTGAATACACAGAATGGTGAGGTTACATCAAGGGCTAAAGAGTTGTTAAGTAGAGCTAGAATTAAAAACAAACAAAATATTTCAAAGACAAAGAGGAAAAAAACCAGGAAAATAATTTTGAAGCTGTTTCCATTTACAGACCATGTAATTTCTATTTTAAAAAAATCTACATTTTTATATATTATGTATCATACATGCATTATTATGCTTAAATTATACTGAAAACCTTTAGCAATTTTTTTTCTCTTACAGAATATAATCTTCTTGCAGATTCTGGGGACTGCAAAAGCAGTTTGTTGAAATTTTCAAATAATATCTCAATTTTTACACTTCTGAAAATGGCATTTTCGGTGAAAGCATCTGTACATGAAAATATTTTCAACCTAATTTGGTCATCAAAGNGGCAGCCACTGTACATAATGTGGTGTTTCTTAAGTCCAGATATCTCAAAGAAAATAGGAACATATAAATTTAGAGACACTGTCAACACTTAAAATTGCTGGATATCATAACACAATGTTAATACATGTCAGTAGAATAAAAATGGAAATCCTAAACAGAGTGATGAATAGCTGCTGTAACACTGCCAAAGACCAGAAGAAAGCTCATACAAGAAGTTTACCAATGTAGGAGTGACTTTGCAAATATTTATTTAATATTAGTATGGGAGAGAACATATACTGATGTCACTGTTACAGCTCTGAGCCTGCCTAGTGAAAACTAACTGAGCAGACTGACTGATCAGAATTTCTAGAATATATTCCTATCTATTCATCAAAGTCCAGAAAATCAGTATACAAGTATAAGTAAATCTACATGGGTTTGTAAGACATGCCTTCCCTTACGGAAATGTGGGACGTAGCATGACATTTTTTGTTTCTTGGTTGGTTGGGGTTTAGGAAAATTGCTCTTGATGCCTTAATTGAAAGGAAAAAATGCTCCTCTTTTCCAGTCTCACTTCCTTGAGTCCTCCCACTCCAAATCAGTTCTGTCACTCAGAACTGATTTCCCAAGTCTTTCAAAAATAAACTTTTTTTTTCCCATGTCCTCCTACCAAACTGATAAACATAAAAATGTAACAAACTGCCACCACAGGGAAACCACAAACTCAAGTGAGCATCTTTAAAACATACCATTTCAGGTCACTGCAATCACACTTAGCTACATACGCAATCCTTGTGTATGAAATGAAACCAAAACTAACTACAGAAGATATGTTATTAATGTACCTATTATTTAATAATTTATTTTATTAACTGAATATTTAATATTAATATTAGAATATTTTACAAGTAAAGGCTTCTTCTGAGCCTGAGCACAGCCTTTTCACAAACCTATCTTCTGTTATGATCTCAGTCACAGAAGTTATCAATCAATAATTCAGCAGAAAGTTTTTCACATTTAAGGTCAAGTACATATCTCAATGTCCAACTGAGTATGAAAGGACTTTCAAAGAGTTCTTTCTTTGGAAATACGCTATGGAAATATCCTCATTGAAAGCCAAATAATTAATTAATCTGAACATTTTCTTAAAAGAGCCCTATAGACACACTTGGTAAGAAAGGTCTTAGTCCAAAACCAGGTCTAGCTCCAATAGCAGTTATGACTGGGTAACAAAAATGCTGGTCAGCTGGCAACTCAATCCAATAGCAGATACTGCTGGCACATATTATGGTGGAAGCAGGGCAGGTCAAGTGACCCTATATATATCTCACAGCCTTGTCAGTCTAACAGTAGTACCTCACCAACCTGGGTGCTCTAGTCTTGGCCTTGAACTGCCCTAAAGACAAGGACTTTCTCTTCTTACTCATTAACAAATCTCTGGATAGGCAAGAACACATCATCTCTGCTTCCCTTTTTCCACTTGTGTATGTATAGAACATTTAAAGAAATTACACTGTTGGGAAATGGTCAGAGGTTTTATTACACAGTGAGACAGGACCACGTGCTCTATAAATTTCTTCATGCATCACAGATAGGTAAGTAAGATTATGCTGCTCTGGTTTTAATTCTTTATTTCCAGCTGCTGACCTTCACTGAAAACTTCATAAACTAGAGTAAAGACATCCCTGAGGAGTCAGTTGCTCTAATTCCTCTGGAATGTATTTGCAAAGAAGGGGCAGGTGGCCCACACAGCAGTCTGGATGGAAATGTGATCAACCGTATAAACATTTGAGAACCCTTGTGCTCACAAAATTGAATGGGAGTTGGTAGGTATGAGAGGGTACATTATATATCTTATTCTTATAGATCAGAAGCACATAAAACTGAATAGTTACCCACTGCAAATACATGAAAGGACTTGACATGCACGGACTTTGTCAGAGCAACAATATCCAGCACGAAGCAGACTGAATTTGCTTAGATAGCCTAGATTGACTCTGCAGAGCTGATCATACATTCAAAGAGCTAAGAAATACCAGTGTGAAGAGTTTTCTGTTATGCATATTAGGAAGCAATCCCTATTTGACTTTAATCTGTCATGTGTTTCTAACGATGCTTTACCATGCACGCTAGAGGTAAAACACTGAACAGGAAGCATGGAGTCCCTCAGCACCATGCTGATGACAATATGCTTCCAGCAATCAACATGAACATGCAAACAGCAAGGGTTTCTCCTGTCCTGGATGTACTGTGTGCAAAGCACAGGAAGATTTTCAGAGTTAATGAAGTTCCAAGAAGTTAGAGCTTCTGTCATCAAAACATTTCAGGAAATTTAATTTATTTCTATAGTATCACTCAAAATGTCACCAGCATCATTAGGGAGTGAGAAATTTGCAAGATGGGTAGACAGACTAGAGTTCAACTTTTTCTCAGTAGCAATGCTATCATTAACTCACTCGGCACAACCAAATTGCTTCTGTCATGCATATATATAGTTGTTCATGCAAACACAAAAAAAAATATTGTTTGGGCGTTTTTTTGGTTTTGTGGTTTAATTGAACTTAGAGTTTAGCACTGCTGTCTTGAAAAAATGCATGCATTCATATTTGAGTGTTAAGCACCTTCCAAAATTGGAATTATCACTATTTAAGGAAACACAAATTGAAACATCTTTCCAAAATTTTAATTATTCTGTATGATTCCTGCAGAGATGCTATTCTTAGGCTGACAGATTGGAACACTGCCTGGTGTGTTTTGATTGATGTGATGATATCCAATTATTGGTTACTCAACCAACCCCATCAGTGTGTCCTCCACATTCACAGGTTTCCATTCTTTCTTTTATTCTTGCTCAAATATCCAACTGTTCCTCGTGCTATTCTTTTTTGAGTTGTATTAAAAACTATCTTTAAAAAAAAAAATTAAGCTTGTTGTAAGCACAAATACATTGCTTTTCAAACAGGAAAAAAATATGGTTGAGTTTTACCCCTTTTTGTTCTGTTTTTCACCTTTTTTTACCTTTTATGTTGTTATTATGCCCTTTCTAATACAGTATTTGTTAATTTATTTTACAGAAAATTTCTTGCAAATAACTCTTATAATGACATTTAGTTTATCCTGAATTGTTGTGATACATGAAATCACAGTGTGCTTTAAAGATGTGTTTATTGCAGAACAACCTTTACAAATCAGGTGAACAGATAGGTTTCTAGCCTACTTACGTTCCAAATTCATCCTCAAGTATCAAATCATAATGTGCTATGTTAGATCAGTCAAGCAGTATACTTGCAAGAAAACATAGAAAAGTATTCACATTACCAAAGACGAAGTGTACTATGTGCTTAAGCAAGATCATTCCAGTCTTCAAGCTCCTTTATAAAAACAACAGATACAACAGAGACTTTTTCAGAGCTTTTTAAGGATTAGTTTAATTTAGGTGCTCTGAATTGCTGCAGAAGCCTACACTTATGATACACTTAGCCAGAGAAGAGGTCTTGATCTGGACATCTAAATACTCCCCAAAGTCACTATAAATAAACGTTACAAAAAACATGTTCTCAAGATTGTATATGCAAAGGTACTTGTCGTAGAAAACTGCACCTCTTTTGAAGTAGGAACAAATTTAGAGGGATAATCAATAAATTATGTTGCTTCTGAAACGTTTCCTGCCTCATCTTAAATTGTGGATAAGGTTTCCATCATTATGAAGTTGTAAAATCCCAAGTACCATGTTGATGCAGTCCTAAAATCACACATAGTCCTGATGGAGCTTAACACAAAATTCCTACAAATACGTTTTGGGTTTTGTATTTGACACAGTAACTGCTTGTATTGTGCACGTTTCTTGACATGCCAACACAAAGGGCACTGATAATACTGTTCATTGATTTAGCCTTTCAGCAAAGTGAGTGGTTGAGGGGTGTTTGCAACTGTATTCTCAACTGGTCTCCAGCAAGAGCTATGGGATGCAGAGCTTACCAGGACTGGTGCCACATACACATTACATAGAGTGCTATAATCAACAAAACAATCGGACTTTGTCAACTTAAGTCTTCCCTGATACACTCCTATTAGAAACAACTGTTGCAATATAAAGTGTTAACTACATCCCTTGCTAACAAATATTTCTTCTTAGGGCCTCAAACATAGGAAGATACTTAGACACAGATATCTGTCACAATTCCCTTCTCTTGCACTAGGCACACTAATTTAATTTTCACCTAGACTTGCCACACTCTGTAAGCCACTACAACTAACACTAATGTTATATTTATTAGGCAGTTACTTACAACATCTGCAAATTTTCAAGTTCTGATTATACTGACCACTCACAGACTTTTTATTTATTTTTGCTTGACTCCACTCTAGCAATAACATTGTCATTCCCAAAATGACACTCCATTGTTTCCAAATATCCTTAAATGATAAAAGGACACTGAGAAACCGGAAGCCAAAGTCTTCCCTGTTCTCTCTGAGACAGAACTGCACCCTTTCTTAGAAACACCAATGTGAGATGAAGTATTCACCATGCTCCTCATACAGCTCAAATGGGCAAATTAACTGTTCATTAGTACTGAAAGGAACAAGAATTTTGATAATTAAAGACTGAATGGACTTTGACTGTGCATGCAAAAAAAAAAAAAAAAACAAACCAAAACAAACAAAAAAACCCACCCACAAACAAACCAAAAAACCCCAAAAACCCAAAACAACAAAACACTTCAAAATCCAAGAAAATCTAATATCAAAATATCAAAATATTGAATGGATTCAGCGTAATCAGTAAGCCCATTTTAGTCAAAAAAATTGCAGGTCTCTGATGCAGTTGAATGCAGCTGTAGGTAGCCACAAGAGCATGGGAAAAGGCTGGGAAAAACTACACCTCTGCATGTAGATGGAAAAAAAAAAAAAACAACAAACCAACAAAAGAATGAAAAATAAAGATGTATCTTTACAATAAGCATCTACACACAAACTACACTAATGCACAATATAGCATTTAGCATGCACCACTGACAGTTCAAAAGGTATGGACAATTCCCTTAATTATATATATTATTCAAAGTATGCCCTTGTTTACATGGTAATTTTTTTTTTCTTTTTTTAATGGACAAGTTGTGCTACTTAGCATTTAATAGCACCATTAAAATCAAAACCTACCTAACACAGTAAAGGTAAGATTTTTCTTTGAAGAAGGCTATGATCAGTAAGTACTTACCTCTTTATTGACTACTTCTTCCTCAGAGTTTTCTACATCATTAGGCTGTCAAAGCAGTAAATTTATATTCTCTACTGATTAAATTGCATCTACAACTACTGAGCAAGTTTCTTGCTCTGAACATAATAAAAATCTATCAAAGGAAATCACAGATTGATTGTTATTTTTCAGTCTTACTGAATAATAAATATCAGTTACCATCTTACTTTCAACAAACATGACAAGAAAAATACTATTCCACGAGGACAATTTTAGAATCAGCTTTAAGGCTTCCTAAAACAGTCTGTAAGCCATTTTTTATGTATTATTTGCTTCAAAATATTTTTCCTTTTTGAAGAAAATAAAATACTTCACTAAACATTTGAGGCATAAACCAACAGATCTTGGCATGGAATGGATGAGTCAGCACATTATTTCAGAAAGGTTTTCAGATCTGAGCAAAACCCAAAATGATCTTTTATCGGCAGAAACAGAGAATTTTAAAACACTACTGAAGAATAAATAACAGTCAATAACCAATAATCACACAACTCCACTTCATATAGCTAAATAAATCTCATTAAATTCATTCACTATTCAGAGTACTACTTGCAGAAACATGGAACGAAATGTCCTCACTGTGAGAGTTCAGACTTCAAATATTCTCACAGAACACTGTGGATAAAGCTATCCCATGTGACATAAAAATCTTACTTATCTGTTGCATCATTGCATAGATGACAGTAAATAAAACAAAAACCACATTCACTAAATTCTAATGGTATGTTATCATTATCTCTGTCCTTCTGGAGAAGATATGAATGTTACAGCTTTCTTACAAGATCTTATTTATGTACCATTGAATCGCACAACATAATCCAGTTACAAACTGAAAGCACTGCAAAAATCTCCTTTCATAGCATAATCCCATCAATGGTCTCATTGGGTGTTTCATCACCCTTGAATCACTGTGTTGTTCCCTTTCAACTAAACGATGGTTAACATAAATGCTTCTCTATAATCTTGTCCTCGATGGATAGTCCTCACATTCTGTAACATTCAAAGCATCTCCCGAAAGACTCTCATACTTTCTGCATTACAATGCAGCCCTAACATTTTGTGTTATACAGACACACTATATTACTTAAATATGCAGGAAACATTAGGCTTTGCTTCATCTCTATTTTGCAACACACATTTCAAATAATATTATGCTCCTTTTAAGTACAATGCACTTTCAAAACACCTGTGTGTCAAACCAGTAAAGCTACCCTTGAAAATAAAGCTCATCTTTCAGTAGTTCTACTGTTGTGCTGGAGCAGAACTGAGATCTGGGAGAAGCAGAAACAGCCTTTAATAGTACAGGGATACTCAAAGCACTCCAATGATAAAGAATAATCTTCAGTCTGAAATAAATTGCCTTTCCTCTGCTAATTCCCATAGAGAAATTTTAGATATTCAATTTATTCCATTTATTCATGAGCATGCTTATGCAGTCACACAATGCTGAAATCAAATGTTTGCTGCTTCTCTGCAAATGTATTCAGGATTAAGTAAATATGGGCAGCAGACAACTCAAAGTCATTTAGATGGGAACAGAGTCTCTTCTTCCTTCCTGAAATGAAGCTTAAGTTTGTATTACATCTCATGGAAGCAGGAAAAGGCCAATTCATTGCAATTTCATTCTGTGGAATATCATTGCAATACAGAAATCAATGGCTTACAGAAAAGAGGGGTCTTTGAAAACCATGGCTGACCAATAAAGCCTTAACAACACCATATGCCACTTTAGCAGCAAATCACAGCCATCCTTCAGTGGGTTGGACTGATCAAATTTATGATCAAATGGTCTAAAAAAATACATTAGTTTTATTACCTGAGATACAGCCATTGAATAGCTGTGGGACTCATAGAAAAATATTTCAGACATCATTTCTGAGGGTGTTTACTTGGTTGGTTGCTGTGGTTCATTATTTAATAATGAGAAATAAATTACTTAATTTAATCTCTATAAACTGATGGTTCTCAACAATTATTTAATGAAGCAGATGGAAGAAAAAATAGTCTGATGCAAAAGGTAGGGGCTACACACTAAATTGCAAAAGCAAAGAGCTACATATTCAGTTTTAAACAGGGAAGGTTAAGTTATATTTCTTTTAAAATCTATTAAAATAAATAACCTCTGAAGGCAAAGAACTGTAAGTATTTATTATAGCTTCTGAACATTAATTAATCAATTATTACAAATACATAATGAAGCATACTCCTTTCTGGGGAGGTTAAGTGTTTACTGGAAGCAAAATGAATAAGCAAGATTCTAGAAGGAAATTTCTGCAGAAAAATTAGTAAAATCAACTGTAAAATCAGCAAGTACACAAGAATATTTCATTTTGAGAGAGCTTCCTCTGGTCAATAAGAGCCCTCACGCAGACCTCTGTGGCCCAGGTTTGCAAGACTTCAAAAAGCCTGTGCTGCACTCCCCCCTCCTCACTTTATTCCCAGAGAAAATCACCACTTGTCCTAGTTATAGTGGCTGGGACCAGTTTATCACTGTGGGAATGTAACTGGAACTGTGTATTCTATACCTTCTCTGCCATTTATCATGAACTGTTAATGATGCATTGTTTGCAACAGCTGCCCAGGACACACCTGACACCTCAGGCTATGAACTGGGTGCATGAGAGAACAGAGATAAGAGGGTTCCCTGTCTCCACACCAATGATTCAGGTGTGATAACTCCCCTCTGGGAATCATTAACACCCTCACACCCAACCTGAGGGGTCATGTCTGCTAATGGGCCATCAAGTAGACCAAAATATCATGTGACTCGCTGAGTAAATTGCCCATTGTGAACGCCCTCACTGTGGGGGAGGTACTGGGTGTTCTCATTTGAACCAAACCATATATAAACTTGGGGTTTGGGGGATTTGGAGCACTTACTTATGAGATTGAGAGGAGGACCAGAACCTCAACAGGACTGCAACTGGCGCTCTCAACCAGACTGTGACCACCAGCCTTCTGGAAGGAAAACAGATTTTCCTTTTCTTTTTCCTTTGGACTCAGGGGACCACGTGGGGCTCAGCACAGGGGCTGGTGAGCACCATACTGTTTGTGCCCCAGGGGGCTGGGTCATACAACTGGGTTTTGTGGGCTAAAACCAATTTTCCTTTGTATCAGCGTATCCATTGTAATCTTTTTAATAAATTGTAGTTCTGACTTCTAAACTCTTTTGAGTTGGGTTCATTTCTCCTGCCGGTTTACTTTTAAACCAGCATACCACTCAACTGAGCAACATTTCCAGGCAGAGCAAAAGACAGGGCATGCTTCAAAGCAGCAGGCAACAAATCTCAAGAGCAGTGAATAACTGTTATCCAAGAAAAACTAAGCATTTCAGATCACAACAAAAATAAATCACTAAAGCCCCATCTGTTGGGAAATACCTCAAAAATCTCACAACAAATTGGAACTGACATCAAGATCAATTAATGACTATAAAGAACTCCATTGCTGAACAGATGTATTCGATTTCTATTTTCTGAATTGGCACATTACTTTCCAAGGAATTTCTGAACAACCTTGCTAGTCTCCATATACTGACCTGAAACAAGTGAAGCTCCAACTTTAGTCACTTACTGTAACTCAAAGCTCTTCTAAATGGACATTAAACTATTGTTCTCTATAAAGATCAATTATAGAATAATTCTAGCTGTTGCAAAAATCTGATTTCAGAGCAATACAGGGAAAAATTACTGTAACTGTGCAGTTCCAGTAACTTTCAAAAAAAGCCCTAGTTTTCAGCTTTTATTATGACAATTTAAGTACAGAAATACATTTAAATTAGAAAGCACAGAAAGAACTACGTATAGATACAAACTCATCTATACCACAGCATAATGCAGCATCCATATCTTTAATTCACAATATAGTAACCTGCAGCAAATACCCCAGGAACAATCACTGAAACAAACTGAGACTAATTACTACTTCTGTGAGGTAATTAAAGGCACCTGTCAATATCTTATACTCCAGGGAGCTGAGACAGATTAACTATAAATCAGGCAGTTAATCACAAAAAAAAATGGTTCTCTTTCCTCATTACAGGGGACACACATGTAGATGTTAACTCTTGGTTTAGTCCTTCTGCTTGTTGAGCTCTGCCAGACCTCTCCTGGCTCAGCTTCTCTGGAGGACCCTTCATCATTGTGTCTGTCTCTTAGTATTTTATTCTCCTGATACTGGCCCACTCTGTCCAGATTTTTCACTTTTGTTTCTATCTGCAACTTGCTTTAATATCTGTGCTACATTCCAGCAACTAAACTTGGGCTGTACTCTCACTTTTAGGGGGTTTTGTGTGTAAATGGAAGATGGAAAAGCTGAGGGAGGAGGAGAATATCTGAAGTTAATCTAACATTGTCAAACAGAATTGTTTAGCTCCAATACTCAGAAGAAAATAGCAAAGCTAGAAGAGGCCTTCTGAACCATGTTGATTCATGCCCAAAAAAGTAGTGCTTAAAAATAAAAAACCAAAACAAAACCCAAAAAAACAAACAAAAAACAAAACAAAAACAAAACAAAACAAAAACAAACCACAAAAAAAACAAACCAAAAAGCAAACAACTTGTTCATGTAGTAATAAAGGACTACTCAGAGAGATGTTTCAGCTCTCCTGTATGTCTTGGTCAGTCAATCTGACATAGACTTAACTCAGGCAATGAAAGATCCCAGGGCACTCAACTTACATTCCAGATTTGTAGTAAAATGAACTATAGAAATATAGAATCTTAGGATCATTTATGTTAGAAAAGACCTTAAAGATCATCAAGCCCAACCATAAACCTAACATGGCCAAGTCCACCAGTAAATCATTTTCCTAAGCATCACATCCACATGCCTTTTAAATAGCTCCAGGGATGGTGACTCACCAACTTTCCTGAATAATCTGTTCCACTACTTGACAAAACTTTCAGTTAAGAAATTTTTCCTCATACCTGACCTAAACCTTCCCTGACACAGCATGAGGCCATTTCCTCTCGTCCTGTCACTTATTACCTGGGGGAAGCGACCAACATCCACCTGGCTACAACTTCCTTCAGGTTCCAGTTCGTAAGTTTGTTTCCTCCCAGATAAACATTTATTGCCTTAGATTCCAGTAGGTGTTCTGATGTCTCTTTTTTCCCCCTTGGTATTTTCAGCTTGCTCCAATACTTTAAAGATGCTAGTATTTACTACAGTAGGCATCTTTACATACCAGAAATCCTACAGCACATCCTATCATTTGGTTATAAGGGAAGAGTGCATATGGAGTTCATGATTAATTTTCAGTTCTTTAATCCTAAACTGTGTGCTTCTCAGTTCCAGATACTATCAGGTATATTCTAAAAATATCTAAAAAAAGAAAAAAAAGGCATTTTGCTCTCACAGTAAAAACTTGTCCATAACCTAGTAAAAATGAGGACAGACAGCAAAACTGTTCACCTCTTCAATAAAGGATTAAAACAGCAGTTCAGAATGCTTAGCTCACTTCAGAGTTCCTAAGTTTTATTTTGAGTTTCTAGACGGTAAAACTATCAAAATAAGGGGGTTTGGGCATGTATCAGGTCAAACTGATTTTCTTTAATACAAAAGTATTTACCTGAGTTGCTCATTTCCCTGTAAAAACTATACAAGAAGCATACAAATTTCAGTCACTTACAAAGAAGTCAATTATATGTCCCACATCAAACCAAACGAATACAGGTGTTTATAAAACAGGTCTATAAGACGCATCCACCTTTTGCATGCAAGTATCACACAGGAAAAGGTAATTCACATGTACAGTAGAATTCAAAAGTCAAAAAAAAAAAAAAAAGTCAAAAAAGTCACTTTTTCACCAAAAGACATTCAAATCAGTATTTGTGCAGGTTCATTACTTCATTTCACTATTCCATTAACTCTGTGGCTCCATTCCTTATTTCTCTAGCCACAAGCAATGCTGCAACTCATCATGTAAATATATGAGAATCCCAACTCGTTTGTTAGTACCCTTTATCCTAGTCAGTGAATGCTGCAACACGCAGTGGAAAATAGGTATGCTGTCACGTTACTGGACTGTCTCATGACATGTAAGGACAAAGCTGAAGAACACATAGACTTACTGCTTTTAATACTTGAAGCTGCAATCTTTATAACTTTATCTTTTCATTAAAAAAAAAAGAAGAAAAAAGAATTAAAAAAAAAAACCAAAACACCTCACCAACCAAAACTAAAGTCAATAAACCATTTCTTGACCCACCCAAATCCAACAACTGAAGTATGGGGTTAACACATGAACCCAAGGTGTGCTGTAAAAGTCTGTCTACAAAGGAAAAGAAAATAACACATATCTTTCATTCTGGCAAATGGTAATTCAAGGAAGGTAACCAATCCTTTTGCTTCAGGACACTTCTTTTCTGGTACAGACAAAAGAAATTGGAATGGGCACTGCACTTTCTGGGAGAGGTTTGTGAACAAGAATCATAATCTTTATCTGCTTTTCCTACCAGACAAAAAATATAATCTAACTTCCCAGGTGTCAGAAGCAGTGCTAGTATATATTTTCACGGTTGCAGAAACATAAAAATGCCTACATGAACAGGAAAAAATAAGAGTTGAAAAATGCTGTTGTCATCAGTAGACCTAAGTTTCACACAAAAGACAGATACAAGGTTTCTAAAAATTGTAATCTTTCAAAAACTAACAAGAAGTAAATTCATAAGTAACTTTTGACTATGCAATACATTTTAAGAAACTTACAAGAAAAACAAAAAATATCTTGAGTTTTGAAATCAGTATGCAGTTATTTTTATTTCTTTTAAATGTTTTTAAGTGGGTTTTTTTTAATATTTTTCTCATTTCTGGTGCTCTATTCAGATGAATACTGATTATTTACGACAAAAGGATCAAAAATAAAGCACTGAATGCTTAAACAGGATATACTCTGCCCTTGTCCTATGGAAATGTTATTGAAAACAAGAAGGTATGTATATAATTTCTAGGTTTATTCTTAATGCCATGCTTCAAACCTTAAAAAAAACCCTACCCACAATGCTGTGGAAAATATAAATACACTATAAAATTATTAGGAGAGACTTATTGGAAACTGAAATGTGATAGCAATTTTCTTGTTGAACACACATGATTTACATGCACAGAGAATTTGCCTCTTGTGATCACTGGAATGTGGTCTCACAAGATGCCAGAAACACTGCTTTGCTCCATGGGCTTCTTACCTAGAGATGAACTGAGGTTCAATCCACACCACAAACCAGGCTGAGCTATGCTGTGCAAGTGTGGATATCTGAACAAAAAACCTGGGAACTTATTCTCAGTTAGGAATAGAAATAGAATGAAGAACTTCAACAATCCTACCTGTAAACTGGACTAATAAACTAATTCTCTCAGTAAGGAAATCCTGGGATCTGGAGATAGTCAAATTAAGCCAGCTGAAGTAGAAAGAAAGAAAAATTATGGACCTACAAAGGGCCTGGGGGAGTCCTACTATATATTTTTTTTTAATTTTTTTTTTCCCTTAAGATGCATCTTCTGCTGGCATTAATTGGCATCTCATGTTAAAAAACGTGGACATTTATAAAGAGCTTTGTTTATTAATATTGGCAGGATTTCCTGCACTGCCAGCTGTTGTACCTCCTTCAGTGTTACCCTTCTCATTTCTTTCTTTGCAATGTCATCACTAAATGCTGAAGGAAAAATCTTGTAAGTGGACAGGTGTGGGGATCAGCTCCAGTGAGCAAGCAGGGGGAGACTGCTCATGGAAGAATGAGGTTTATCTGATATATACAACTCATAATATGGTTTCTCTGCAGGGACGAAGATGGCATCCTGTGACAAGGCACACACAGAATTACAGACAGCTAAGTGTGGCAGAACTTTTGGGAAAATGACAATAAAATACATTTTGTTTTAAAAAGGGAGTCTGCCAAGACACAGGTATAAGTTCAAAAGGAGGAAAAATAGAAATACAAAAAGTGTAAGAGTATGTCCAGACAGCTTTTATTTTGAGGGAAAAAAAAAAAAGTCACTTGATATGCCAAAACACACAAGCAGGAGAAATAATTTCAACATTTCATTTCATTCCTGAAGTTATCTGAGTTTCCAGAAGCTGCAAACATTTCCCTACATTTTACTCGGACATTGCTCAAGCTAACACAGTTTCCATTTTTCAAAAGTCTCTATTTTTCAAAGGTGTTTTACCTTATCTTCTACACTAGACAAACTGACACATCACAAAACCTTCGGGCACCAGGGACAAGCAGGAACACTCCTTGAACAGCTCTTGAGCACATTTTCTCTGGCTGAGCAGTGCATCCAAAAATCCAACCTATTTTTGCACTCTATGAGCAGAGCAAGAGCTTGGGAGAGGAGAAAGGAAAGTCTAGAGACAGCACATTAAAGAGACCTGGAAAGGTACAGCAATGAAAATTGTCTGGGTTAAATTACCACTCTGGATATGCTCAGTACCAGCAAGTAAAACAGTGATGACATTACTAAAACAACCCTCTTAACCAGCATAGTTTGGTGTCCTGGTTCAACAACTCACTGCTGAGCAGCGCAGTGACAATCAGATGATTTGTGATCATATGCCACACCTAGGCAAGGTTCTAATTCCACTCAGTGTTGGGATTTCAGAGGATTTTCCAGGATAAAGCTGTGAGGTGTTACCTTACTTAACTTACACATTCACTCACTAACTAATATGGGGAAGAGAATCTACTTTAATCTGCATTGACTAGGGGAAGTGATCTGTCATTGCTTCCAGTACAGCACGACAACACTTTGAGTGGCAGAAAATGATGGTCTTCTTAGCTAAGGCATAAACTAGTATTCCAAAAGCAAAGCAGCCGAGAATAAGGGTCAACTTGACACCAAGACTGCACTAGTTTAAAACCTCTCTTAAGATTAACGTCAATTCTTGCAGAGACAGTCTTGTACAAGAACAGACACAAAGCAGCTTAAGAGCATTCAGCATATTCTTCAATTGCTGTATAACACAACAGAGAACTTTGCAACAGCTTAATGAATCCAATGTTAAACCACATATTTCAGTGGGTGTGAATTACATGCAGAATTGACTTCTGTTTTTTCCTTTTAACTCTAAAACCAGGGAACACAGTGATTCCGAAAGCAAGCTTCTAATTCTGATGAAATTATAGACCAAAAATTCTGTTTAAGAGTCCGATTAAAAAAAAATAAAAATACAACAATGGTTACTAATGTGTGTTATATGTAAAGACAGAGCAATGTAAAGGTGGCTGGGAGAATAATCTACCACTGTCATTTAGCAGAGTCTATCTGCAATGTGGAAATAAATTATCCAAAAACATCTCTCAAAGAAATCACAAATTACTCTTTTTAGGTTGCTTTGTAGAAACAAAATAACTGTGAAAATGTTCAAAGCAACTGATAAAGATTCCTAATACTTTTAAATGGGCTCTAGGGAGTTCTGATTGAGACACTGAAGTATCAGGGACAAACATGAAACAGGTTACACTGCATAGCCTTTGTAACAAGCTGAGTTTCCAGACAGCTTCAATAGTAACCTCTCTCACCTACTCTGCTCTGCAGCTCTTTTATGCTGCTTTCACAACTGAAGGCATCCTAACATTTCATCTGAGCCAATTCAACTTTGATTAGCTGGGATTCAAATCTCTTTTACTAAGAAACATGTAAAAGGGGAAGGAACCCACTGATGCAATATCAAATTTGTCTCTTGCTTCATTTTTGACCACGGATACAAGATAAATATTTTGCAAAAGATTGTAAATTGTCAAGACAAGAGTTTGGAAGAAGCCAGAGTCACCCTTTCACTGCAATTTCTCTGCTAATAAATTATTTAGAAGAATAGAATGTCAAATAGTACACAGAAAGACATTAGACAATTTATTATCTGTTTTGCTTGGGTTGACAAGGGGTTTTGAAAGGATTACTTACAGTATAACCAGGAAATACAGATAATAAGATAAGAGCACAGGAAAGGAACTCTTAATTGTGAGTTAAGGCTTATATTATCTTACTGTACAAAAGTACTATGCAACTGCCACTGATTTATACTCAAACACTACTATTTAAGCAGGTAATAGCACATATGAATGTAGGCAGGACTAAATCCTTTCTTGGTGAGGAAGGAAGCCAGTCAGACAGCAGTGAAGTTGGGACCGGCTATGTGTCCCAGCACTTCCACGCTGTGCTCAAGCTGGCAGGGTGCAAAAGGTGGCACAGCCAACAGAGCCACGGTTGGCACGAACAGCCCTGGTGTCTGGGGTGTCCCCAGCATAGTTCCCACCAGATGGCTTCCCTCTCATTCACATGGGGTGGCCAGGAAGGCAACAGGACAGTGGCAGCACATGCTGCTCTCCTGGTATCACTGCTCCTGCTCCCTGCAAACTCAGAGTAACACGGCCACCACCTCCTCCACACACCAGCCCCTACCTGAAGTACTGCCTTTCTAGTGCCAGCTTTGTGTCCCACTTCCCTTATGACAGTTAACACTTGCTCCAACCCTTTGTGACTACATACGTCATCAACATGAAATCAGTGACAAAAAAAACATTGAAATTAAGGGAACTGAAGAAATAGGACTGAAGCTCTTCTTGGGGACATATGTAAAAGAATGTAAAATAAAAACAAAACAAAAAAAATCAGCTTTTAAAGCTCAGAAGCAACTCATAAGCAGAGAGATTTAATGTTTACCAGTGGAGAAGATCTGTAGAAGACCATCTTATCACTAGCAGTGGCAAGGCAGATTTCTTCCACAGTGCAGTCCAAGGTATATTAAAGCCCATCTCTTCAAATCTCACTTTCCTTTAAGCAAAATTTAGTCCATCTTTGTGATTTAAAAAAGAAGAAAAAAAAGAAGAAAAAAGGTGGAGAACAGCTTATTAGGGCTGCAGGCAATAAAAGAAGAATTTCCTGGAAGGCAGTACTCTCTCAGCATGCCAGAAAAATCCTTGCTAGCTTCCATAAGATCACTAGAGGTTCACAACAGAGGAGTAGAAACAGAAACTATCATCACTATAATCAAGGGGCTCTGTCAAGACTGGAAACCCATCACACATGAGCTTCTTTTTTTTTTTCTTTTTTGCCACCCATAGTCATAGTGCTCACTACACAATTTTTGACTGGCTGACTGGTTGTCTTTTCTAGTCTATCAGGCTGAAAACAGCTGTTTAACATTCTTTGATGAGATGAAGGTCTTTAATGAGCTTGGTTGCTCACTATTTCACAGTTATATCTGCAAAAACACATCTGAAATACTGCCACTTCACGATGTACCAAAGAATCTCTTTTCAGCCATGATCATTTCCATGACTGCAAACATCCAAAAAGAAAAAAAAAAAAATAATCAAATTAAGGGAGAGAAATAATATTAAGTTGGAAGAAATGAGTAAAGGAAGAAAAAGAATAAGTAAAAACCATTAGACCAGTAACACCAAAGAAAATGTAGGAGAAAAAATAGTAAGATACCTATGGGTGGGAAGATGGCAAGAGGTGAGAAAAGCATATACTGTTGATGGCATAAAAATAAAGAAAAGTAAGAAGGTAAATAAAGTCTTTAAATTGTATATAAACAAAGTGCTTATGAAGATAGATAAGTATAGATAAATAGGTATTGTTGATAAAATTATCACCATTAAGAGGAAAACCACATGACTTAGAAAATGACGCTTTAAACATTACCTGAACTAAAAGGTAACCTTTTATTTTCTTTAATAAATTATAATGTAAGTACTCCAGGACACCTGAAACTATTCAGGAATAATTGCATGTGCTTGTACAATTACAGTTCAAAAAGTAATGGTCAGGTGGAAGAATCCTTTCAGAGTTTTATCACAAAGGATGCAAGTCCCAGTTTCACTATAGGACCCAAATTCAGCTCAGCCATACTATTTGTTCCAGTACTTTAGGTGATATTTCCACACTTAAGGCTTCATTCTAAAATTACAGAAGCTTATTCAACCTCATCAGTCATGACATCTATCAAGAATATGTTTTATTAGTCCCTACATGGAAACTGACAGCAGGGATAAAACAGACTGTGACTTCTTCAAAGGCTGGACCAGATGATCTTTCAAGGTTGCTCCTAACCTGGGCTGTTCCATGATTCTGTGACGCTTTGCTCTTGGATACAATCCTGCTTGTTTTCAGTTCCTAATGGTCCACAGTGCAGAGCAGCACATCTGGTATTACAGGCACACAACACTGTGTGCAGCTGAGTGCAAGGTACTACTATTCCAGTGTGGTATCTTCATGCCACTTAAGGCATAGTTTTCTATATTAACAGTCAGGAAATCCTAAGAGAAATCCTAGTAAATTCCTTCAGTAGAGGATAAAAATCAAACAGAAGTGTTTTGATCAACCTTAACGTCTTTCAGCATGGATTTTTTAAAATGACCAATGCCATAATTGCTCAGCTTCATATTTGCATTTCAGCGGTTTTACACGGTAAGCTAGATTTCCCAAAATAAATCTGTATTTTCAAAAAAGATAATTACCCATATCAACCATTGAATGTTCATTATAGTCAAAGAGGGAACAATATGGTCGCTTTGTAATAACATGTTTTGTTTTCTTTTCAAAGAAAATAATTTCCTAAGAATTGCAAGGAAAGGAAAAGGGTAAATGTGTTACTACAGTTAATGCAGTAATAATTCAATTTAGTCTTAGCCATCGGCATAAATGTTAATATGTTCTATCCTCTTATTCATAAAGCTAGCACTGAAAATTATATCACAGCACATTATATACTCCCTGTAGCAATGCTCCTGGCTTCAGACCCAATAAACTCGGTTTATCTTTTTTCATTGAGCTCCAAATTTATTAAACATACCTCACTATTTTCATTTGGGATATCAACTTGTCTGACTTGTTTCCCTACTCTACAGCAGTTATTTGTCAGCCTTTGGTAAATGAAAGTTGCTTTAGTGTAGAATAACAATTCTCACTTGCTTGGTTGATGCCACCAGATAAGGTATTTTTTATTTTTTTTAAACTTTTTTCTAGTTGAATATAAAGCACATTGAGTTGTTAGAAGGGGATGAAAAATGTAAGAAAGGCAGATTTATAATCAGTAAAATCATGTGAAGACATAAAAGGGATGCAAATCCACCACTGCATTTTAGTACATGAAAAAAAAAAAGTCTTCCTGCTAAAAAATTTATTTTTTTAAATTACATGGATGTGCTTAAAAGGCTTTGTGCATACTGATCCCGCTATTAGTTCAGAATTAGCCTCTCAGATCAGCAGTCTCAGAATGTATTAGAAGAGTGCATTCCTCACTTTTTCTGTTACAGATTTCCATTCTGTTCTTACAAAGCACTCAAACAGCCAAGGTGAACTACATATCTTTCAGATTTCTTTTTTGCTCTTTACCCCAACCTGCAAGATACATCTGGGCAATTCCCCTCTTTGTGGCGTTTACGAAAAGCCTCTGAAGCACACACCATACTGACATACCTAGGTTTGCACTTCCAAAAATGCCTGTGAACAAAAGTTTTTCAGTGTTCCCAAGTCCAATTCAGCATAAAGCTCACTGTTTCCTGGGGAGTCGTAGCATGCATGCACTAATACTTTTCCAAGAGGAAAATTTTACTAGAATTTATCACTGAGAAATTTCAGTCTTTCTATAGAAAATACACTCAAAATACACTCAACTGGATAAAATTATTTCACACATTTCATTTGAACAAAAACCAATAGAAAGCATAAAGCCAGTTTACAAATTGTGCCATTTTTACTAGCAATTAGATGTTTTTCCCTCAGTTATAAGGGTAATTTGTTTAACACAGTTTAAAAATGCAGGTCTGAACATTACATTTAATTTTCAAGAGCACTACGTGGTTATCAGAGGATCTGAATAACTCTAGGAACAACTGTTTCCCAAAAATGCAGAGGCAATAAATAAACTTTGTAATTTGTTTAAAGTTCCCTGGAGTGTTAGATATCACAGAAAACAAACAAACAAACAAAAAACCCAACAACAAACAAAAACCCACAAACACTAAACCCCAAAACCAAAAGAAAACAAACAAAACCCCCCAAAAATAAAAAAAAAAAAAAAAAAAAAAAAAAAAATCACCAAATACTACACTGTACAATCCTCTGTCACTGCCACAGGAATGAAAGAGTACAAAGTAGCTTCCTGTTATGAGAGAGACGCTTACTAGTCTTTCAAAGAGTGGAAATCTGGTGTGGGAGAGAGACATATGACAGAAAAAAATAAAAAGTTAAAATGGTATTAAATATTTAAATGCAAATAGGGGTTCTAGAAGTTTATCCCTGTGCATTTGAATCAGTTTTCAGGGCTCCCTTGTGCCTTTGGACTTTTTGTTAGGCAGCTTCTAAGCTCTAAATTGCTTTAATCTTTGTGATTGAATAATGATGAACTGCAGAGCCCAGAATTATGTGGCAGAAGCCTTTCATCCATCCATCCATCCAGTTTCATTGCAAAATGCCTACTATCACTGATCATGGTTTCTCTTAGCCCATTTGTTGAACACTAAAGTAAATTTCACAGTCCCCCAGCCATAATTTAAAAAGTACTCAGACAAATTAATGGAAGCCTATGTCTCATATCCCCATCTCTGTTAATGAACTGCCTTTCCCAGTTGTATCATAATTACCAATTTGGCCACAATAAGCCTTAACTAGGACTCACAATACATTTTCTATAAACACACAGTTGTTGTACTCTATGAAATACAACACAGTAGGCAAAACATCCAGAGAGTAACAGAAAACCAAAGGACACATTGGCATAGCGGTCATTATTTTTTTATTTTGACTGCCTAAGAAAATTACCTTTGTGTTACCAGGCTGCATGTATATGCCCACACAAGGGTGAATGGGGGAGGAATACTTGCATGTCTGAACACCTCTGAAAGCCTTTAAGAGTCTGCAGTCTCTTGCCCATACTCAATTGCGGCAAAATGGGTCATACAGAGAGCGGTACTGACAATAACATTTCCTAAAGGTTTTATGCAAGCACATAGCTGGATAACAGTCTCCATTATTAATCCGACTGGCAATTAACACATCCACCAGGGATGCGAGTTTTTATTCTTGATAGATAACCTACCACCTCAAAGTAAAACAATGAAAAATGAAAACACGGCTTGCAGAATTACCAACTGCTGTGGAGGGACTGAGGTCTTACAGTGGTGGGCCCACAGAGCTATTTACATAAATGTAATACATGCAGAACCACAGTGGATTATCCCTTTTCAAGAGAAAACGTTTCACAATTCCGAATGCTATGCCGAAAGGCAGAATGAAATGATAGCTTCTTATTAAGCAAGGCACGGCCCTGACAGTGAGGCAGTCTGACTTTAAGAAAACAAGGCAAAGGTGGAAGAGAAAGGCAATGGCACTAGAAATCTTTTCTAATGGGCATCTATTGTATGCAAAGACAGCAAAACATAAGTTGTAAGTGGTTTAATGTCTCACATCAGTAATTAATACAGCTGCTTCCTGATTCATCTTACAGAATGACTCTCTGACAAGGTGGTGTGGGACAGACAGGACTGTGATGGGCGGTTCCCTCTCTTTTTTAAAGGGATAACTCTCTTAGACTGTTACTACTATGCTATTTACACAGTAATTTTTATTAATTCTATATGCACAAGCATCATACATTAGAGGCCTTGCCAGAACATGAGTATTTCTTCATGACGGTGAAGTCATCCTAGCCCCCTTCTGGTTTCTTATCCAAGCATCTGATTCTTATTAATTTCTGTAATCTAGTATCATTCCCTCAAATCTTATGCAAAAAAAATCTTTAGCAAAGCAGGAATCCATGAGCTTTTGTCACACAAGGAGGTGTGATCTCAAAGTCCATGTGTTAGCCAATGCTAAAGCCAGATACCTGTGCTACCATAAGACTGCCTAGAGAGAGACTACAGCAAATATTCATAATTGGTTTAGCAGTGTTTTCTAGCTCACTTCATACTAAGCTATTTTCCCGCTTTCATTCAAATTACTTCTATATTTCAGTTTTATTTTAATTCTTTCCCTTAACAGGAAAAATGTAGCCTTATATCAAATCCATATCCAGATTTGACCATGGAATTATAGCAGTTTTGAAAGGAAATACTAGTGTAGGAAAAGGATCTTTTTTTCAGTCAGAATTTGAGAAGCAGCATGGGTTACTTACCCATCTGTTCAGCTGTTTGTTTTTTTTAAATACAAATGAAATGCAATTTATTTTAGATATTTATAGCTCTCTAAAAATAGCCTACTTTTCCCTTTTACAGTACTATAGTAGAAAAATAATGTATTTATTTAGCAGTTGTGGCTCTATTCACAGACAGAATGCTTGCAGAGAGATTCTTTCAAGTGCTTATTTTACTGTGTGAATTCTAAGACTCCCAAATGTTCTTCCTTACAATGTATCAGTTAAGACAGGGACTGGAAAATGAGCAAATATGACTTCATAACAAATTTAATTGATGTCAAGAATAGATTTAAGGAAACCCATTTTCAATGTTCCTACAACAAATCAAATTCTTTTCCAGGCTTGTGTAATGTTCTTTCAAAAACTAATAGATCAGAGAAAGCAGTGACCAAGTACACAGAAATTTTCTATGAGATCATGCAAAATATTCTGAGAAACCAAAAATGCATGTAAATCAGTATCTAGCACACTATATGCCTCCACTGTCTGTAACTACCAGAAAAAAACCTTTATGTAACCATTCATTATTGAAATCTCAAAGTACTCATCCATGTGACCACAAAGTATGAATTTAAGCTAAATGAGACAGATGAACAAAAAGAGGTTTGTGTGACTTGCTCAAGTCTATGTGGTGATCACAGACCAAATCCAATTTAGCGTTCCAGTAAGAGTTGAGACCCTTTCTCTGTACCCTTGACATTGCCAAGCTGAAATCAGTAGGTCTAAGTTAACAGTTTTGAAATTTTCTTAAACTTTAGTAACAAAAAAAATTACACAGAGAAAAGTTTGGGGTAAAATTCCCCTACATTATAAGACAACTTGAAAAAAAAAAAGTTACAGACCAGCTTAACTATCAGTTGTTCACACAGCTTCTGACCGCCCTATAAACTGTACCCACTCATCTCTCTAGTTAAGACAGGTTCAGCACTCCTCTCTTCCAGCAGTATGCCCATTTGCTATGATGATATATTATTTTTGGACTATAAACTCTGAGGAAGAGAGTTTGCAGTATAAGAAATTAACAAAATCTGTTTTCCAAGGTAGAAAGCAGGTCAGCTTTGCTGCCACCCAGCACTGCCCACTAGTTGGACTACTCGTTGTCCACACCAGCATTTCATGAGCATTATGGTGACTCAAACAAGTGCCAGTACACACCAGGATCCACGTCTTCTTCTTGAGTCTCCCTGCACTTCACATCTTCACAATCTGGGTTCAAGAGTAAGACTTCTCTTCACTAATTCTCTGCATTCTCTAATTCACTGTGCATTCAAAATGATGTAAAATTTCTCTTGATAAAGCTGTTCATTCTTAAGTTCTTTTCCTGTACTTTTAAACTCTCGATACTTCGACTGTTCTGCTGCTGAACAAATGGAAACTGGTCTAAGTCCAAGGAACCTAACTTATCACTGCCACAGCTGCCGTCCAGTGATGAAGACTCCTCCATAAATAAAACAGGGATGTTTCATCAAGCTGCAAGTAAATTTCCAGGTAATCTGCTCTTGTCTGCTATGTACTGCCCAAAGGCAGATGTTTAAAAACATTCACATCAAGCATCTGCAATTTCATTGAAGAAATGTATATTAGCTTAAAACTAATAGTCAAGTGTAGTTACTGAAACAAGAAAGAGTATTTTCATGCCCTGTACCAGGATGCCTTAATGCACAACAGTATACATTTAGTAGATTCTATTATTGAGTTAATGCACAAAATGGAAAAAAAGGACAAAATTTCAGTTACACAAAAAAATTAGGCACTAAAAACTCACTGAATTATATAAAGCTATTCCTACAAAACTATTCAAAATAAACCACTGAATAAAACTTCTCATTTAGACTGGAAATCAGTTCCAGATGGAAACCATCTGCAAGCACCCTAGTGGAAGATGACAACTAAACATTATGAAGGCAGATTTTTCAAGTAGAGCATTTTTAGTCCTGTATAGGACAGAAAAACACGTATTATGAAAATTCAGGCAATTCAGACAGTGGTGGACTGGTGGAAACAACAAAACCCTCAGTAAGTTGCTAAGTACAGCACCTAATGCTTGGCTTTACTAACAAAACCCTTGAAAACAAAAGAGAGTTCCAGCTTTATGTGAGGGAGAAAGAACCAGCAGAGGCATGTAAAGAGAAGATTTAACAGGCCAGGAAGATGATCCTCACTTGTAGTTATGAACAGATTTGAGAAGGGTGTGGAGACTGAGAAAGATTGTCTGAAAGAAGATCAATCCCTGTACAAGTACAGGCCACTGTGCACTTTATATAGTTGTCATGGAAGCCATGAGAACATCCAGTCATGTAATGTGGCTGCTCTCATGATCAAAGATCCTTTTCCAAATTTCCAAATTCCAGGGCTATCAAGACTGACAAGCACCTAGTATATCATATTTGACACACACATGTAGATATTTACCTACTACAAACACACGTATACACCCATACACGTATGAAATATACACTGTCAAGTTATAAGCCTGTAAAGAATACAGCAGAAATTGTGTGTGGGGAATTCGTAAGTGTGAAGCTCTAACTAGGGATCAGACTCAAAGACATCAAAATGAGCTGCTCTCAAACTACCCATTTTGTTATTCCTTCAGGGAAAAACTGGATGAAAAGCAAAAATCAAGCCTCATGAAAATTTAAGAGAAATATATCCTCTGTATACATGTATCAGTAGCCATAAATAGAAGCAAATGTTATGCCTGAAGTTTTACAGATGAGTTGATAACAGTCTTTGTAACCCAAATTACTTCTATCGTGATGACACTCAAAAAGGTGCCATCTATGCTCGCTGTCGTACATATGAGCAACACAGAAACGTTCTCCACTTACCACATCTTCTTTGAATCACATACTTTTATATCACTGTATAATGCAATTATAGGATTATTATGACAAATATCTCACAGACTTCCAGAAAGTAAGTCTCAGAACTATGAATCTCATAGATAATCATGACTAATCACATGCTCTCCTGTAAGCTACCACCCAAGAAGACAGCCAGAAGAACCTAGTGCATAGCTTTCCTGGTGCTGACTGATTGCAAACACAGGAGCTACAGGCATGATGAGCCAGAACATGCAAGACGGGAGACAGGAAGAGACATCACGTCAGTAACAGCCATGAGAAGAAACGAGATGAAATGCCCAAGCTTTTGGGGGCAAAACATGAGCCCAATAGTTGGTTTTGCCAAAAGCAACCACCTGCAGCATGTTCACTGACTTGTAGCAGAAATATTATGTCCAAGCTTTTAATAGGAGCACTCCAGCAAGGTCCCAGATACTCAGACAGAAGAGACCATCATATAAGTAATTTCACACTTCAGAAGCTGCCCAGCTGATGAAAACTGAGTGTGCGGTAGAAGAACATCCTCTCCACAGCGGAGGAAGGAGCTGATTCAGTCACACATCATGCCTGTCATGCTATTACAAAACACCTGCACTCTTGTTCCAAGCAACTGCATGCAGGCTGCTATGGGAATCGGAAGTAAAATTGCCATGAGGATTATCCCAAGAACCACTTTTTTACACAGAGAACACCACGCAATGTCTTCTTTCCAGCAGCTACATGACTGAGGAGCCTTCTTATTATGAGCAGCAGCATCCTTCACTTCAGATATCTGCTGCATGTAACACACCATGTTATTTTTATAAATTATTTTTTCATAGATTTTTTACTTCCCACTATTTTAGAGTTTTAAATGTCCTTCTGAAGATTTGATTTACAGATTCTAGAGGAACCCTCCTCCTAAACTGAAGGCTGCATAGATAGGTGCTATTGGTATATACAGTTATTCCCAATCAGAGCATCTTGTACGTGCACTCACTATGAAAAGGTCAAACACTGCTTCTGATCTTCATCTCAAATGGGCCCCAGCACTGTGAAAACAATTGACTTGGATCAGAGATCATAATTTTTATGTCTAGCATTACACCATAGTACTTAAAAGAATGTTTTCAGGTTGTTTATCATAGTTTCTAAATACAAGAGTGTATTTCAGGTAGGTGGTGTCAGGAAAATCGTTTCAAATAAAGGGTGGTATTTATGTAATTAGACCTTCTTTTTAAGCTACAAAAAGTTTTGACAAACAGACAGATGGGTTTTGTCCACAGGTCTTGAACACATAGTAGAACAGTTTATACACTCATAAATACAGGTTACTACTACAGATGTGTATTTTTTAAAGATGAAGGACTAGCTTTTCCCTCAGTAGCATCTACAGCTACTTACATGCCATGAATGTGCAGGAAGTGACATTTAGCTGTAATTGCAAAACTTCAAAGTACTTCATCGTTTTTGTGAGCTTTTGTGGAGAGGTTTTTTGAGGACTTTAAATGCCTGCAGAGAGAGATCTTATATGCAGGAAGATATCAGATATTTCTTGCCATCCAAGATGATTCTGCTGCCATGAAATGAGCAATGAATGTAAGTTAATCTTGTGTATTGCTTTGTAACTGAGGTAATATTGACGCTTGATCCATGAAAGAAGGCTCCTTCTCATATACTTTCTCTGAAGCAGAATTGGTATTTAGAAAACTCACAATCTTAATTTCACAGTTTTACAGTTGCCTCTAGAACTGGTTTCAACTATTCGTTCTAGCTCTACTTGCTGGAAAGGAAGGTGCCCAGACAATTTCCTTAAGGAAATCAGAATTGTGAAATGAGGGGCATAACTCCACTTAGTCTTCACAGTCTTCTGAACACTGTAGAGTCTATTACAAAAATAGGCATATGTAAGGAAGCCAAATTTATCACATAATTCATCTTGAGACAGAGATACATGTATGTACATGTATTGCAATGCAAAAAGAAGAGACGTCTTGATGACACCACTTTTGTGTCTCTCCTAACATGACAATATGAGGACCATGAGGACCTCACCAATTTCCATGTTGCTTCTTGTGCATTTAGAGGCCAATCTCAGGTAGTCCAAAGAACAAGAGCAGCTCAACTACATCCACGAACAGACCTTCAAGGAGGAAGTGATCCATCTAAGGATGCAATTGAATTCTTGCACATGAGTTTCTGCTTTAAATATGAGGAATTCATATGACTTTTGGAGAACCATGACACAGATACAGTCTTACCCAGACGTTTCTCATATGGAAAGGAAGCATGTTTCTGGCAGAACATAAGCGGCAAGTCTGTATTTCAAGGATGCATTTCTGAAGATTACTGAACATTTTCAGTCTCAGAAAGCACCACTTTCCCCTGAAGAACATGGACAGCAGCTCTCTCATTAAACACCTTGTTTCTGTCCTTTTTACAATTCTCTCTCCTTTGTCTGGAAATGCAGCTATTCCCCTTTTCCTCTTTTCAAGGGTCATACATATCCTTTCTCTATCACAGCATAAGGAATGAAAAAAGCAAACTCACTGTTTTTACTGCCTTATTTCATACAGTCTGTCTAGATCTTTATGACCCCAGCTACTGGTGATCTCAGGCTCAGAGTTCTGCAGCCATCAAGGAACTGTACAGAAGGCATATGGCTGTATACACAGTGGTCAGCACTACCATGCAGTACCTAGTAGGGAAATTGTTGTGTCATTTTATGCTTCTGAGTGTAAAACAAGATGCTAGACAATGTTCTTGTAATTGTCCAAAAGGGAACTGACCCCCAAATACTTTACTTTTCATTTCCCAAAATGTGGGGTTTTTCCACAAAAAAAGGTCTTTCCTGTAGTTAGACAAATACGCTGGAGTTAACTAAAAAAGCAAAAATCAAGTCTCATTTCAAAGAAAAAAGTCATGGACCCAGTCCCATAAGCACAGACTATAGAAAGAATTATATATGAATCTCAATAAAGAGTTGTACATAGACACATGGACGCACAGCACTAAAAACTACAGTCAATCAATTGGATTCAAGATGAGGGAAACAATGCTTGAGATTAACCTTGAGGTTTTCCTTTCAAAAAGAAGTACTGTAACATCATGAAGAGGTTAAGAAAAAGGCAGTAAGACGTACATGAAAGAGAATGCTGTGCAGGAACATAGTGACAAATGGCAAAATCACATCACTGTTAACAACTGGATTTCTCCATTAATCAAAGCATGCAATGAATACTCTTTGGTCCATCCAGCAAAAATCAGAAGGTTTAGAGTTTTTCTAAACGAACAAGAAAACTTTACAAAGAGCATTGAGAGCATGGAGAATAATACAACAAATAGAACATACAATTACTGATCAGTAAGATCAGCTCTCCATTTGCAGGTTAAATAGCTTATTTAATGTAGTGAAAAGGAAAGCTGATGCATAAAAACAGATTAATAAACTGAAATTTAAGCAACTTTAAGACATGTCAAGAAAACAGCCCAGACAACCTCACAACTGCGTAAGACAGTAAGATGTGAAAAGAAGCATGTGATGAACTATTACTACAGATGGTTAAGAATTAACTAGCTGAAAGACTAATGACATGGTGTAGAAAGAAATTATCTACTTGTGCATTCAATTATCCGGGAAGGTCCTTCCTTATCTCAGTGAGCTAAAATAAGAGGTGATCATCATCAGATGCTGTCATGATTTCTATACACTTTGCTTGGAAACATCTCTAGAACAGTTACAGTACACTTCCTCCAATAAAATCCCTTCACGAATGTCACTGTATTTGACAGAGAAGTTGTTTCAACTGAAGGAAAGGAAAAAAAAAGAGTAGCTATTTTTGCACTTACATTAATGGAGTTACTTAGTTTGCAGACAGGGAGCCCTGCCACTAACTGCACCCCTGGCAGAGCCCAATCATGCCCATTCATAACATCTTAACCCCTCCGGCTCCTCAGCACTGTAACCCCAGTTTGCTTTTACATTGCATTCCTCCAGCTGATTTTGAAAAGACTACTTTTGCATTTTACCATTTTTACCTTTTACCTTTGCATTCTGTATTCACAAATGGTTTCATAGGGCAGCAAAACACGTCATTCATGGAATGAGAATGAAGGCACTCAAAACGTTAAAACCCATAGAGACACAGGTCTGATGCTGATTTTTACTCAAGATCTGTCTTCATTGAGGGACTTTATACATGCATCAGTGTGTGTTTTGATACACAACGACAACCGCTCTGCATGGGCCAGACCCTTATACTGCCACATAAATGTCTGCCATTTAATAAGCAATTAAAACAGTTGTGAGAATTGTTTGTGAATTCTGCTGCATTCAGCAACATACAGCTGCGATACCAACTGGTAATGGATACAGGCAGACAGCTGTGTGTGCTGAAACCTAGAGCTGCAAGTCAACTGTAGAGTTGGTGATTTTCCCCTCCTTTTTCACTTGAAAAAAATCTGATTAGCGTAGATTAGCTCTCAAAGGCTGTTTATAATATATATAAAATGAAGGAGAGAGAGCAAAGAGTTCTCTTACAAGCAAAATTCTAATGGCTTTGCTTCTTTAGGGGTCAAAAGCAAGCCAAAGAAAATCAATGTCCATTTGTGTTGCTGAAGCTGAAACATACAGTTCATTATTCACAACTGTTAAAATAGTCAATCAAAATATCTTGCCATACAGAGAAACTAGAAAAAGCTATCCTACATAATTTTGAAAGAAGATATATTTAGAAATAGCAAAGCATTTCAGAAACAATTCTGTAATTAAGAATCAGTGTTTCATAGTGAGGCAAATATTAACAGCTGTATTATGTATTTGAAAAGATTTGCAAAAGATTCCCAAGATCTCAGTATTATACCTGTTGAAATCAGTGACATTTTTACACTAAATTCAATAAAAATAGCAAGAGTCTTTACACCAAGAAAGAATCAGAGGGTATGATTACTATCACTCATGAAAGTCTGTCATCTGGACAGAAGACGAAATTCCCTTTAAGTTTTGACAAAAAGGGGAAGAAAAATGAATCTCCGAAACAGCACTCATATTCTTACTTTTTTTATGGTTAGCTGTATTTTTTAAAATAAATTTAACACAAGAAGTGGAGGTAGATAAGGCATGTGTTTTGTTTTATTCAAACAGCCTTTGCTCACACTTAAATCTACACCTATTTGAATAATTTGATCAAAAGCAATATAAAATATACTTAGAGTTATTTCTAATATGTTCAACACAAAACCCAATACACTGTATACTATTCAAAAAAACTTGTTGAGAATGAATAAAAAAATAAAATAAAGCCAAACTTTAGAAAAATCTGATTACTAAACTGCTTCTCTTCTGATAATGTCACCTCAGAAGCTCCAAGCAATGAACACTTCAGAAGTGCTTGATGTCATAAGCTTTAAAAGCACACCTTTGAAACAAAATCTCACCCGATCAAGAAAGGAACACTGAAATCTAACAGTGAGTAGCAAATCCCTCCAAGGAAAAAATAAGGAATTCAATACCCTTAGGATGAGCTCCAGGTGATAACGACCTGCAGAATAATCAATTAAGCCAACAATAAATTGCACTTATGACATCTCTGAAGCCAGGAGTTCTTTCACACAGTTTCCATGCCAGTACTAAAGCTATAGAACATCAGCGCCTTTACTTCAATCGCATCTCACACAGGAATTTCAGTGGCTGTTAAAAAGCAACATGTGAGCACCAGTGTGGAACTTCCACTCTGCTCCAGGTCTTACTCCACATTAGGAACATCCACTTCCACACTCAGGGCAAGACTCTGTTCAGCCACACTCAGTTCCCAGCAGTGGGGGACTCCCTGCTTTTCACAGTGGAAGACACAGCAGAGCCTTCTATTAACCATCCATGGCTTATCTCTGGAGTGCCTGAGTGGCACTGCAAACTGTTTCCATCAGTATCATTTATCCATGGTTTGGACTCATGCGCAGAACCCCAAACCCACTTTTTAGAACATTTACACATATGTAAGTCAAAATTACTGCTACTCTTGTATTAGTATCACAGTGAAGAACTTTTATGGTTTTGTCCAACATTACCCAAAGTAAACTGGAGAATTAATAAAATAATCTCATCTCAAACACTCTTCTTGATTACTTTCATTACTTTAATAAATTGAAGAGAGCAAGTCCCCAGGAAACAACACAGCCCCTGGCTGCTGCAAAACCAGACTCATCACACAGCAGAGTGTTTCACCTCTTTTGGCCAATTCAAGTTTATTATTGAAAATAAGGCTCATAGTTCTAAGCAACAATGACAGCCACATCTTAAGTGTGCAGTGGATAAAAGCTTTGTTTGCATATCAATCACGTAGTTCCTCTTCTTCATAAGGAGTAGACACATCATCTACTAAATCAATCTCTCAAGATGGATAATAATTTCTCCCTTGGATAATTAAATATATGTGGAAACTTCACTGGTTGCGTCTCCACTGCATTCCCTGGTGCTGATTATAGCTGTATCTTGAGGCATGATCCGTTTTGGTTTTTTTTTAATTTATGCTTTATCAGGAGATCTGCAACACGAATGCAGAAAACATAGGTAGGCCACGACGACAGTAAGGCTTTCTGAGTCTTCCAGTTATGGTAGAGCAAACTCAGGGAAAATAAAGTTTGTCTGTGCAATCATGCTGAGCCAGTGTCACAGCATACTGCCAAAGGTACAGGTTGATGCATCAGACTCACACTGGGATTCAACCCAACCTCGTTCTCCCTGGAAACCTGAACTGAAAGCACAGCCATGAGAAGGGCCAAGAAACACAACACACTAAATCCATTTGACATTTCTTATCATTTACTACAACTCCTTACCCTTTTAACAATGCATGCAAGCAAGACCTGGTGATGACTACTGTAAAGAAATACCGGGAACTCAGGCACAAGGACCAGTGCTCAAGCAACATCGGAGCACTGCAGAGGGAAGAACTGAGAGCAAACTACAGTTCTTGTTTGTTTGTCTTAATATTCAACCTAGGATTAATAAATAAAAATTACACACTCAACTGGGTTGGATTGACTAGAAAAATCACGCTTAACTGTTGATGTGTTTAATTTTGCCTACAATTCTTTCTGTCAGTTCATGAAAGCCATGTCCAAAAAGCCAAAAAGTATGTCTGAACAAACATGAAAAAAATTAGGAAAGAAACATAATTTCTGAGCTTGCCCTGAAATTTCTGATTCAACTCAACATCTTCTTTGCATAGTATTAAAAGAAAAAAAATGCATACTATAAAGTTGAATATACTGTACTTTGGAAATCTCATATTCAAAAGATACAAGCTAAGTGGGATACAGAACATTAAAGAGGATACTAAAATAGTCTTACAGTGAACTGTATGACAGCCACTCCTGAATTCTTAAAATTAAGAACTACACAGATTGTAAAATAAACTATAACTATGCAGGAAGGCTTTCTGAAAAGTACCAACTAAAAGATACTGAAAACGTGACCATAAAGGGGTTTGATTAATAAACCAGAAGTGGATGCTTTATATTGTATCTTTAAAGACCTCAAGTCTTACGTTCCTCTTTATTTTCAAGTTTCTAACAGAAAAAGAAGCATTAGTTTGTTTCTATCAGACTTGCTAAAATTCGGTTCTTCAGCCACATGAGTGAAAACCTGACTATGAGTGAAAGTCTAGAGCACCATGTTCTTTCATTCAGTGATGGGGACATTCATTAGATTATCTCATAGCTATGGGACAAGACACTGCAAAAGCCAAATGATACATCATTAAATTATGTTTTCTTCTTCTCCAGGCAAAGAGCAAGAATAGCATTAGATTAGTTGGAAGGACTAAAAAGAAAATGAAGAAGAGAGCTTTGCAACATGCATCAGAAGTGACAAAGCTAATACATTTTTTGAACTCTGTTTATTTATATAATCAGGCACTAAGCACTTATGTTAATTGTGGAAACCTCAAATGTAATACATAGCTCAAATGAATTCCGCATCAGTGCATGTTTCAGTGTTTCATGATCTGCCTTGCACATGCCTAGTGAAAGCCTGCCACTCTGCAACAGACGAAGGAATTACTGCAATAAAACCAAAGGCAGACTTTGCTAAAAATTATACTTTTTTTGTATGAGACAGAATAAGCTGAGTGTTTTAAGTAACAGATAGGTTTGCATCCCACTGTCTAGCTACAGTTACTCTATTTGTGCTTCACAGCATCTTCAGAGAGTCAGAAATAACAGGAACACTCTGTAAACTATACCGAAACAAATGACACTCCCTTCTGCCAATTTACCCTCAATAATCTCCATCCACCATTACAGGAAATTATTACCTTATCTTTCAGCTATAAACTTGAGTTACTTACACATTCACCCTATTGAAATCCCAACATTCTTTAATCATATCATGTCAATATTGTATCTGTGAAAAAAATGGGCATTTCAGTGCATAAAAAGATGTCTTGCTGCTGACAAATCAAAGTGCATTAACCTGGGAAGTCTTGAGAATGCCACATACCCCCACATACTCCTTTCGCTAGAGATCTCACTGACTAGAAAATGAAATATCCCAAACTTAACAGATATTTCATGCACACTGGCATTTCTGCAGGAACATGTTTCCAACACTGCAACTCATACTTTCATCACCATTAGCAAGTTATTACCTACACATATACCATGCCTTGCTGAAACTACCACTGTCACTGGAACTGACTGAGCTTCTCGTGAAACATCAGAGCGTAGCTATAAGATTGTGTAAATGCTTTTATTCTGTGCTGCTTTCATGTTAGAACATAACATGCATCAAGGTCACTGTAATAGATTACAGTTTTCAGGCTCATAGAGAAGACACTAAGGAAATCAATATGAGCAAACTTAATTAAACGCTATCTAAAGTTCTGACTTCTTCCAAACCTGCCCAGAATTCACATCTCTATTCCCTGCGTTTCAGAGACAGGTGTTTCATAGATATGGGCAGGCAGGCAGTTTAGCTTATACGTTATCACTGCTGAAAGGTGAACAGAATTCATTCTTTGCAGTGTGACAGGTCTGCTCTGAGATCTCTGAGTTTTTAGCTGCAGATTACAGCCCCATGGGCCTCCTCCTTTGAAGTGGAGCTCCTCTGAGAGTAGAATTAGTCCCCCGCCTGCAACATGCCCTCCGTACATTGAAGTAAATTACAGTCAACTTTTTGTTTCATGGTAACGTCAAGTATAGCAATAAATATCCACAGGCTAAAGTAAGCAAACAAACAAGGCTAGACAAACCATAACCTCACAGCAAGAGCATCTCAAAGAAAATCACTAGGCAGGGCACAAAAAAGTTAAAGGCATAAAAATCAAAACTCCAGGTACTATCTGAATTCGTGAGTATGAAAGGCTGACACGCATCCTGCCTCTCTCCCACAAGAAGCCCTGATGGAAAGCAATTAAGAGACTCCTACAATTTAGTGATAGCTCAGCACAAAGGAAAAGGCATTTGCTATTAACGCCTGTAAAAAGGCATCATCTCTTAGAGTTGCAGAAGTGGGAAGCGCTGGGACACGGAGCTTTCTGCCCAGCTATGCGCCCGTGCACAGCACCAGCGGGATGCCCGCGGCGGACTCCGGCGGAGTTGTAGCGGGGCTCCCCCGCAATCCCAGCACCAACCTCCCGCACCTCAAGCCCCGAGAACTGCCGCTGGCGCCGCCGACCATCGTGCCTCCCAACAGGGAGCGTGAGACCAGCAGCTGCAAACAAAAGTCACTCGAGGCGAAGAGAACGCAGCGAAAAAGCAGCAGAAGAGAAGCGCTTACCTGCCTGTACAGCACCACCGGACGACCTCCTCGCAGCTGGTGAAACGCCGTGCCGCTCGTCCTCCTCCCACCGCTCCGCGCTAGTTCCAAAATAATTCCACCGGGCGCCGGCACATCCCTGGGCTCAGCCGAGGAGCGCAGGGAGCCCGGCCGCCTCGCCCCCCCGCCCGGTGCCCATGCTGCCAGCCACAGCCCCGGCAACTCGCCGTCCTTTCCTCCGGCGCTACCTCGAGGCGGCCCACCGGCTAACACGGCATCGCACCCCAGCCCCAGCCGCCGGCTCGAACTCCGCCGCCGCGCTGAGGGGGGAGCGTGGGGCTCCCCGCGCCCTTCCCGGAGACGAAGCGGGGGCGCCGGGCGGGGGAGTGCGGGAGGCAGCGCCGCCCCTCCGCGGCGGCGAGCGGCCAGGCGAGGCGCGGCGAGGGGAAGAGACGAGAGGGGAGGCGAGGCGCCGCGCCGCCGCCAGCGCGGCCGNACCCCCGAGCAGCGCCGCGCGTCCCACCGCGGCAGCCTCCGGCGGGCAGGGCGGCGAGCTCCCGGGTCCGGCTCCGGAGTGCCGGCCCGCCGGGCGGCGGCGGTGTTGCCCCGGGTCGTGGGAGTGCCCGGAGCCCGCGGAGCTCTCCCCGGTCCTGGGCAGCTGCGGCTGTCCGCTCACCCCAAGCCCCGGTGGGAAAGTTTTCTGGCACCCTCCCGCCTCAGTGAGCCTCCGCCTCTGCTCGGCTGCCCTTTCTCCCCACTGTGTGACTGGGTCTAGGGTGGCCGCTCGTGAGAGGGAACGTACATCGACCCCCATGTTGGGAAGAAATTTGGTGCCGGTTCTATCACTTTGCCAGGCTGGCTTGGCGCGGCAGCGGCTCTGCCTTCTCCGCGCCCCGTCTCCCAGCCGCCAACCCGGGGTACGGCTCCGCGGCCGCCACCCGTCGCAGGAGAACATCCTGCCGGGCTGTCTCGGACAAGGAGGAAGCCCAAAGGGAGCCAAAGAGTGGGGGAGCTCCCCTGTGCCTCCCTAAAGCCCTGCGTGGTCCTCGCCCTCTTGGTCCGCACGTCCGTGCTTCCAAAAGCGCACACGGCGCCTCCCTGGAGATCTCTCGCAGGCATTGCCCTCCCCGTCGGACAGCGCTGCAATGACACGGAATAACGCAGCTATGAGTCACTTACACACTCACACCCATATATATACTATATATATGTATGTGTATGAACACACCTCCCATACGCGCAGGCGGCCGCCGCGGGGGAGCCGCATCTCCCGCCGCCAGGGTTCGACCTGCCCCCGCAAAGGCAGAGAAGCGGGAGAAGAATTAAAGCAGGAGGAAAAAGGAAGAAGAGGGAGAGCGGGGAGAACCACCACAGGAGCCGCTTCTCAGCAACCCGCTCCCCGCCGCAGGTGCCGGGCTCGGCCGCAGCGGGCGCTGCGTGGAGCTGCGGGATGGGGAATCCCGCGGGTGGCGCGGCCGCGCAGCGGAGCCTCCGTGCCTGCTTGGTGCGGGGGAGAGCCAGCCCGTCAGGGCGCTTTTGCTAAACTGGGGATAGGGGAAGCAGCCGTGGCCTCATCCGCGTCCTCTGCGTCCTCTGCCAGCTCCTGGAAATGTTTTTCTTCAGTTAAGCTGAGAATGTCGGGGCGGGGGGGTCACAATTAAGGTCGGGTAAAAGGAGGTTGAGCTTTGCATTTCTATAGCTTCTGCGATAGCCCTTTTCCTGTTAACTGGTTTCGGCTTCTTGTAATGAAAAGTGATTTTCGCAGGCATCTTACAGTTAAGGGCTCTTCTTCACCTAAGCTTTTGCAAATTAATTTCTGTTCCTTATGAACTCCTTTTATAAATGCTACCTTCAATAATGGGCAGTGAGCCATTGAGGGGGGAAAGGATTTAAAAAGACCGTTTCATGCGGGTTAAATGCAAAGGTAACAAAGTTGCTTTGAAGAATAAAGTCAACTGTTGAGTTGACAAATGCATGAGAACATGCAGGGATAGGTTTTGTGCCTAATTGAACAGATTTTTACTTACTTTCTCGTCTCTAGATACAGATCTTTATTTTTCCCTGTTTCTTGATACCGTGTAGAGTAGCCATAAGCTAGTCAAGATAGCTGTTCTATTGTGGTTCTACCAAAAGATTGAGTGGATTGAACGGTCATTTCTCCTGACAAGACTGAAAAAATAAATGAATACAACTATCGATATAGTAGGACTGGGATAATTGAAATGCATGTCTGAAAATCGAAGTAAGTGAAATGTAATGAACGAAAAACTAATCAAAGACAGAAGTGAAGTGGAACTGTAAACGTCTTTGCTCATGCTCTGCTGAGAAAGCCAACACAACACTAGAGAGCAGTCTTAAAACAAAGTGGAAACAAATAATATCTTATGATCTTTAAACTACTCTGTCTAGGTCCAGTCCCACACTCAAATTCCAACAGGGACAACCTCCTCTGTTTTCTGTATTGAAGCTTCTCATACCTCAAACAGGGCATACATTAATTGGTATATATCATGTTCCCCCATCTGTAGGATGATCTGACATCTATAATGAAGACCTCTTGCTTCTTTCTTTGATGATGAAATGTAGGATAGCTTAAGCAATACAGTAAGTTTCATTTCACAAGGGGAAGCTGTTACATTTTTAATGCATGATCTTTCAAACTATTCCTATATTTATTAGAATATGTAAATATTACAAGCTTCATTGTCAGTAAGAATATGCTGGAGATTAAATCTTCCAAACCAAGTGAAAAAAATGTGTAGTACTTTTTAATAATTATCAAATGAAATGAGTGTGACTGCCAGTTTTACACACAATTAGAAGGTTACCTTTGTGGTTTTGTTTGGTTTTTTTCAGGCAGCACAAATACAACATAAGATTCTTACACATAGAGAAATCAGATACCAGATAAACTAAGATGTAGTCAAGAACATGAAGCAACATTTAAAGTCAGTGGGTGAGCCAGAACTGTTGTTGTGTAGTATGGGGAATGTTAATTAAGAAATTTCACGTAATAAGCTGAGGGTAGATTGGGTTCTGGTTTAGATTCTGCAGCTTCAGCAGCCTGGCACCGCCCAAGTCACCAACGAGGATGGAATGACAAAGGAGGAACAACATTAAAATGGAAGAAATAGAGGCTAAATGTGAAGATAAAATGGCATTGTTTGAAAAATATGAGAATGAAAGGAAGAATGTCACCCAACAAGCAAGCGAGTGACATCCTTTGTAAAATTGCATCGACGATCTATCTGCAAGAGGTCATTTGTCTTCTTTTCCCTTAGCAAAATTACTACAGCACCCAATCTTTTTTTTTTTTTT
>VWZG01010737.1:207828-239019 GCA_013396735.1 Grallaria varia
AGACTGGTGGCTCTTATGGGCACATTCTTTACCAACAGTGGGAATCATGCTTGCAGGCTCTGGTGGGCAGCCCCCAGCAACTCTGAAGAATATACTTTATTGCACAATCTCAGGATTGAGACTTCTCTAAGTATTAGCAAAATCTGAAAGAAAAAAAAAAGAAACAAAGCTACTTATTCTTTTTAAACTTCCAATTATAACTTTATTAAATGTTTCTAACAATTTGTTTATATTTATAAAATGGCTTTTAAAAGCCATGTCTGTTCATTCTGTGTGACACAGATGTAGTTCCATATAGATGTGTCTTAGATAAGAATCCTTTCAGTTTACAAACTGGACATTCCTTTGGTATTACCAAAACCTAAGTCTCTGGTATGAAAGACTTCTTATCAATTAGAAATTTTACAGAAAAGTTAATTAGGTTTATTAGAGAGTTCCCTATAGTAAAAGCAGTACTTGTGGTTTTAGTGTAAGCGCTTAAGACTAAGTAAAGAAACTCTGCTCCATGACTATTGAGAAATTGCTCCATTAGTATTTTTTTCATATGCTAAAAATTCAGAAGGAAACTCATATTTGTTTCTATGATTTTGACAAAGACTACTAGAGTCAATGAAAATTATTTTCCATTTATACATAATTGCCTGATGGTCTGGATGAAGGAAATATTAGTTTTCTGATCTATTTAGTTTGGAGATGGAAAACCTACTCCCCTAAGAGTGGCTTAACGTGAAACCCTCACTTACACTCTTTCTCTGATTACCAAGCAACAGGCTTCCTCCTGTTCCAAGAAGATCACATTTTATAGTCAAAATGAGCATTTCAAAAGAATTTCAATTAGCAGAAATATCCACTTGTTCTGAAGTGGATACAAACAAATCCCTAAACCTCAGAAGCTGCTGTGAAACAGAATTGTTGTCAGCTCTGCTATTACCCACAGAGGGCTTTGGATCAGACCCATTATCCCTTTAATCTCTTTATGCATCTCCCATGAGCAGAGGACAAAAATGAAAATGGAAAGCCCTGTGCATCAGTGACCTAGATGAGACTGAGTTATTAGCTAGAACAGTAAATTATCACTGTCGAAGTTCTTCTTCTACCAATGACGGCCAACAGGAAAAGAAAATACAATAGGAAAATAAGTTGGGGTCAGGAAGACAATATCTATTTTCGGATAGAAAAATATAGCAAAAATATTTAACATTTTATCTCTATTTAGTGGCAAACCATGAAAAACTGGAAGCACCACTACTACCTCCTAGTTCCTAATGTTATTTACTAAAAATCTGCTGAAAACAATGTGAAGCACAGCAAAATATTAGCCAACTGGGCTTTGGAACTGCTTGTGAAAGGTATTAAAACCCTTCTTCTTTCAGAATTGGTTATGTTCTAGCCAGGTTGATAGCCACTATAACCATTACTGTAATTTAAAGGCATAACTCATTGACTTCTGTGTGGAGAACACTGCCAAGTATCTGTGTGGGTATAACAGATAGATTCTTTCATTATTAAGAATCTGAAAACAATTTGTATATCTTAACTATGGACTCATAAATAAACTAAGTCAACTGTGATGTTAAATGTAACTGTCAGACTACCTGTTAATTTTTGGCACATAATGTAATCACTGCAGCAACTCCTTATACTTAGAAGATGAGATTCTGGAAAGTATAGCAAGTAACAGTTTCTTTTTATTGGTGATCACTGTGCATTTATTAATTTGGTATTTGATAGGCAGTGAAAATGGAATGCAAATGGCTATAGCAGAAAACTGAAAAGTGGCTACTACCCTAGTGATAATAACTGTCACAGCTGCCTCGTAATTTCATTTCAAAACCTGCAAGAGAGTAATAGTGTCAATGTTCATCCCTTAGATAAAGGAATTGTGTGGGCAGAATACTCTAGAATTATATTTTCATGTTCTGTTTAATACACACTGTAAATGTTCTCGCTTTTTTATCTACTTGCTTCAAAATATTAAAAAAATTAAAGTTGTCCTGCTGTTTTGCCTAAAAGAGTAATTTTAATTCAGATGTCAGCAGTGATATCTGTTGTTTAACAAATAAGAAAAAAGCCAGTATGTTCCAAGTCTTTTTAAAAAGAATTTGAATGTGATTGAAGCCTCTCTGTAGATAAGGATTCTGTGTTTTGGAAAGTACAAAGAGATAATGAAACAAATTATTCAGTATCTGTAGAAGATGCAATAGGAGCAATAAATAAATAATATCACCAGGAGAAAAATGTGCTTTTTTTGATTATGCATTTTGTCCACAACTTTAAGCAATATGTCTGCTATCTGAACACATTCTTTTTCTAATGAGTAATATGGATCTCTGTCAATATAAAAGCCAGTCAAGTCTCACACAGACATACAGATAGCCATACACATGGGCTCAGCTCTATGCAGAGTGTTCATGCACATACATGCAAAAAAAAAAATCTATGAATTACATATTAACCCTACACATTTATAAAACCTTTTCGATCCTTGAAAAATAAATGCTCAACGTACCATTCTTAGAGGATGTCTGAATTATCCTGAAGTTGTAAAGACAGAAAATGAGATGAACCAAATCCCTTGACTCTTGTTTTTACTGCCTTTTGTTTTAACCTTGTAAAATGGATGTTGCATTTACAAGGTTTTACTGGTTCTATTCTTTTAAAGAAAGAAAAATGTCTCTGCAGTACTGCTGTCAGAGTGCTGTAGTAAATGCACTTAGGCTGTGTCTAAATAGCACAGCAGATGAGCATCCTTGCATGCCTGGGGTCCCAATCCTCTGACACCCAAATCAGAGATGGGCGATGCTGCTCCCCTTGGCCCGATCACCCACCCACTTTTTCTTACCTATGGAGATTAAGACATAGGGGAGTGAAAGAAGAAGATTAAGGTGATGGTGTGATTCTGGGTCCGACTCTGATATTATCTGAGATTCTGCAGTACAAATACAGTCCTGGAGACTCTGAATGCCTACTGGAGTAAGTGGGAATTTTTCAAGTAAATACCTGTCTCAAATTCTCCATATGATGGTAGAGGTTATAGAAAGAAAAATTTTAACTGAGAAAAAGTATACTTATGCTAAACCACAAGTTGTCCTTTTGCCTGAGGCTACAAGAATCATCAGAGTGGTTTAAGACCAAGAACTGTGTTTGCTATGTCATATATATTCAAGTTTATATTATTTCAATAGGTCTTTTGATTTTGACCATTTACAACACTAAAGCCTGAAATTGGAAAAAAACAAAAAACAAGAAAACAAAACCAAAAAAAACCAGGCAGAAACTTGAAATATGTCATACACAATACATTTATGTTTCATCAGATTAAAAATTTCAAATGGAAGTTTGTTCCATTAAAATGTTTTTCTTACTAACGGTATGTTAATTTTTAAACAGCAAACAGAGTGGGTGATAGACTCATTGCTGAATGACAATTAGTAATTGATCTAATTTCAAATCCCAGTGGTGTTCAGAATAGTCTGTAATGTTGCTTAATGTATTAAAAATTGCCAAAAATGATTTTTTTTCATGGTTTCCAGGTCCCAGCAATATATATATGTCATATTGGTCAACATTTATACAGTTGCTTCTGTCTACGTAGATAATTAAAACTCGAAAGTCAAGATAACTCCCAACTGATGCAACACTTTTTCTAGATTTAGGCCACATCATTATAAACAGTATTTGCTATATTTAATGTCTTTTTTGACCTGATTTTGTAACTGACATACTGGGCTCTCAAGCTATCGCGCTACTACTTCATTCAATTTTGTTAAGGAATCAAATAGAACTAAATGTTAAGTCTAGATGAGATCTTTTTATTACTTTATTGGTTATTCAAAATCTGCAACTGCTGTGACCACTCATGTTCAATAATTTTAAAAAAATAAATTACGGTCCTCTGTTTCAGGACAGGTCTCTGAACAATTTCAAATGGAACGCTGTTAAAAAGAGAACGCAATCTGATTGATTAAAACTTCTCCAGTGACATAGGGCAGCTTGGCTGAGCACAGCTTATGACTTTATTAATGCAACATATGCACTATTTTAATTTCAAATGCACTAGTTTAATTTCAGGGAAGCCTTTTGTAGTAAGTAGCAGTCCCTAAATACTTACCCATAAGGCTGCTTACGGCAGGCTGCCTAAATTACATGAGGATAGTCTGTGTCTCAGTGCACAGAAATACGGCTTTTAATAGAACAACCAATTAAAATTGAGATACTGTATGACAGCTGTGAAAATTGTTAATAATTAGAATCCAGCAAATGACTGCTGTATCTTGATTCTGATCCCTGTACAGTCATGAGAATATTTCAAATTAAAGGTAAAGGAAGAAGGAAGATTTGATTTGAACACATTGCCTCTGGTAAAACAGTGGTGGAAGTAAGAACACGAAGGGTACATTTTTTCCCTGGGAACTTGTCAATAGTTGTATTACAGCAAACACTAGAACTGTCAGATAAATGAATCATTAAGAATTCAACTGCAAGACAGGAAGTTAAGTTTTTCTGCAGATGCTGAATAGCCAACACATGCTGAAACACAAGTAAGTAGCATTAGTAATAAATGTCTATAAACTTCTTTGCAACAAGGATGAAAGAAATAATAGAGTACAGCTACCAAGTGAAGTGGATGGGAAAGTACAGTTCTCTTTGGTTTGAAAAGATACTCCTTCCCATAGCATTTTCCTCCTTTGGATTTTTATTAAGACCTATCAAAAGCTTAAATAAACAATCACAGAAGTCTATGTCAACAGAAAATTTTAAATACATGTCCCACAATTTCTGAACCATGGTTATTTACATCACAAAGGTAAGAACAACAACCAAACTTTGTAGGATTTGGAACTATAACGTCTGCTTTGTTTCTAGTAAAAAAGGCACACTGCCATCAAATTGAGTCTCGTTTAAGGTACCAAATGGTTCACTTTCAAAGCAGAATATAATTATCTCAAAGTTACTCACTGGAATTCCTGGCACGAATTAAACCCAAAAATACATATACAAAGTTAGATTAAATATGCCTAAGTGCCTAAAATGTGAAAAACCATTGCTTACAGCAGTCCGTCTCGCCAACCTCTTTTTAGAATTTTGCACAATATACATAGCTAGAAGGTCATATCAGAAGTTGGTAGCAAGACCAGAAAGAACTTTAATACCTAGGCAAAAGAAAAAAAGAAAATCAAAAGAATCCCATTAAATTTGTAGCAGATAATATTATTTCTCAAAAATGGCAAGGAGGTTAGGTGAACAATAATCACTTGACAGTAAAAGCCAGGTTACTTTCAACTCCAGTTGCATTTCACATATCTAACTTTGAAAGCAAAATAGCTCAGCAGTAGACTCTGTTAACAATATGACTATTTTCTATGCAAGATTTGAATATCTGTTTTCACAGCTAGAAATTACATTATTATTCCCTAGACTATAGAAGTCCACCTCCCATTTCTTTGCTCTGGGCTCATATTAGGAAGGGAACAAAAATAAACATACTATTATACTTTTAAACATAACTATTAATTATACAGTGATTTCTAAACAAAGTCCTTGAACATCCTCTTTGGAAGGACAGGCAAATATAATTAAAGCTTAACAGAAAGACTTTTTCAGTGTTTCCAAAATCAAGAGCATGAGAAAAAAACTAGTTTTCAAATTGCATAAAGATGTGAAAAACCTTAGTACAAGACAAAGTACTTGATGTCCCACATTGCAGAGGATAACCCTCACTGACAAGTGGTTGATTATACTGAGTGGCTTTCTTAGAAATGAAGTACCAGCTCAAAACTGGAAAACTTTGGACTATAATCAGAACATGTTATGATGTGATCTGATAAACTGACACTTTGTAAAAATAAAGCATTTTTTTAATTCAAAACCAGGTCTTCATTTTTCCCTTGACAGCTATGAAAATAGGGGTTGTGAATGCAGAGTTAGTTTCATTCAAGTATAAGAAACCAGTTCATCGAGATGTTAGAAATAACAGACTCAGTTCCAGGGCAGTTATGCTGAAAACCAAAATTCTAGCTTGTATCTATGGATTTTACTGATCTGTGGAAAGAATTTTATTCAGTTTCTCATCTAAAGCTGTAAAGGGATTTCCATACATATTTATTTAACTATAATAATCTTGTTTGTTCTTTCCCAAAACTAGCAATTAGGACTACAAGAGGCATAACAGAGTGTTGGGCTACACCTGCCTGACTCCAGCAAACCAGCTACTCTGGCAACAATGGGCAATTGGTGTGGAGCGTGTGGCTGCCAGGGTGGAAGGCAGTCCACAGGACACAGGTGCTCTCATCTCGAACTTGCCCACAATCCCCTCTGTACTCAGGAGTTCACACAGTCACCAAGGAGGCTAGAATGAACATATCTCAAGCTAGTACTGGCTCTCACAAAGAAAGACAAAATGACCCTGGCAACAGTGAGGTGTAGAAGGCAGCAGTGTAGGTTGTGGCCCATTCCTTGCATCACTCAGTAATTTTACTATCAGTTTTATACTCTCAAGGTAATGAGTCCTTGTGCAAGACATGTTATCTTGGCATGGAATATTGTATTTAGCTAAAGTACCTGGGTTGCATGTGAAACATCAGTGTTTTCCAGACAGAAGGCACTGTATGAAATGTAACACAATACCACATGGTCTTTCACAGGCAACCCCTAGGTGTGGAAAAAGAAATTATTGTGGTAACTTATGCATCTCTTTCTGGTAACATTATAGTAATTGTCCTTGGATCAAAGGCATTAGAAAATAAATGCCAGCCAGCCACTGTAATACTGACTTCATAAAAATATCACTTCAATGGATTTTTTTCTTCACTTTTTTGTAGCGCCCTCCATTATATTTTATGTGCTAACTGTTGGAAAATTCAATTTCATTATGATCATCTGTGTAATATTCAGTGTTACTGTCTGCTAACACTGCAAATAGCTCACATATTCTGTAGCCTTCCAATCAAATTAACAGAAATGCTCACATTGTGGAAACCAGTATTTTTTTCCAGAAACATTTATAAATCCTTGTCACCTATCTATTTTGCATTTCTATGATATGAGGATTTTGAAATTCTATTGATAAGAATGGATCTGACCTATTGGTGTGTATGCAAGCTCAGATAAAAGAATTTCAATATGAAGGTAATAGGTGTTCTGAAAATACTCCTAATCAAAGAGATTGATTAGAAAATTCAACTTCTATAAGGAAGGCAACAAGAAAGAGTTTGACACATTGGTCCTAATTTTAGCACAAAGACATGTTACCTGGGAAAGGCAAGAAGAGCTTTTGTGTATAGAACGGAAGGGGGAAATATCAGAATTAAATCAGTCTCTGAAGAACTGAAATATGAATATGCTGGTGTATGTAACATGAATATCAAGAATGAGAACCGATCTAGATGAAAAGAGGAAGTAAGGTAATGTGCAGTTGAAAATACTATGGAATGAAAATCAGGAGTAATGATCAGTCAGTACTTAGCAATAGTCCAGACAAACAAAAAGCAACCATGAGCACTGAGAACATGCCACATACCTCATTTTATGCCTATGTTTCTCATCTTGTTTATTTACATATCACCTATTTATATTTTTCTGTATATTTCTCTCCTTGGAGAAAATAATAATCCTACTACTACTAAGAATAGTAATTTTAATGAAAATGAGAGAGAGAAGAGAGAATAAAACCTAAGATAGACATGTGGTGCCCAATAAAATCACTCTCTGCTCACTGACCCATGCCCAACCCATTCCTGAACAACAATTGCCCCTCACTGGCCAACTACCCTCAGTTTATATACTGGGCATGACACTCCCGGGTATGGTATATCTCTTTGCCCAGTTCAGATCAGCTGTCCTGGCCATCTTCCCTCCCAGATTATTGTGCACCTCATCACTGATAGCGTAAGTCCTTGATATCAACAACTAAAACTTCATTGTGTTATCATTATTCTCATCCTAAATCTGAAACACAGCAATGTACCAGCTATTAAGAAGAAAATGAACCCTATGCTAGATGAAACCAAGACACCATTAATTTGGTACAGTGTTAGAGCCTAAGAACTCTTGGAGGGATCAATAACTAAGACATAGTCTTTCTTCCAGGCTTCTTTGTATTGTTACAGAATAGAGTACTGCAGTACTTCCCTCCCTGTATTTTTAAGCAGTAACTTATGTCAGTAAACAGTGAGAAAAGGCATATTCTGTATCACCTCTCCTGTTTCAAGCAGCTGGAACTGCACGTGTATTATACACTGTTTAGTTCTCCAGTTCTTTTTTAGGTCCTGGTCCTGAAACACGAGCATTAGTTCACCCCCAACTTCTCTTTTGTTATGAAGCAACAGTTTCTACTAAAACAAAGCCTAGGCATGGATTGTTCAGGAGGTATTTTCTACCTGGCATTTTAGAAAACAAGTGACTGAAGTACAGTTGCCGTGGCTCTACTCATTCTGCCCACACGATGCCGGCAGGCTGTGTGTCCCTGCAGTCCTGCATGCTCCTGGTTCACAGCATAAACACCCCACTGTTCTGGAAGGTAGCACAGACCTTACACTGTTCGGCACATTTCAGACTGGGAAAAAGAAAGTCCACACAAATAAAGAAAACTATGTCTTAGGGTGACAGTGGTAGTCCTTGAAGCTCACAGAGGACCCACTGCAAAGCTTTTTGTAGTTCAGGTTCAGCTCCCAGTCCACACAGCCTGACTGAGGATCTGTTCCTGAGGAGGATATGCAGGTAAGGATGCTCTTTAGGATGTGACTAAAAACAATAGTCCACAATGTGCCCCAGTGGCTGCTCTAAGAATATTATCAACAGCTCTGTAACCCATTATTTTGACCACAAACCAGTGCACTGTACAGTTCTGAGTCTCTTAAAGAGAGTATGTTAAATGATGATAGCATTATTTATAATAAAATATAATAATTACAACAGTGTGGGGGGGACTGCAGCGAGCCTGCAGGCCTCTTGGCAGAGCAGGTGGAGGTTGACCTTCATGCGATAAAAGCATAGCCATAGAAATAAGCACTCTAAGCTAGAGAAAAGTAAGCAACTTGCAAGTGCTGTGGGAACTCAGAAGACTACCTGGTCCAACCTTTCATTGGAAGCAGAGCTCAAATGAGATTCTCAGGGACCCTGTCTATTCATCTCAGTATTCATTATTCACATTTGTGCCCAATAATACAGTATAAATCCTAAAAAGCTATGTGTTCTAAGCAATATTTCTGAGTCTCTGTTGCATCCCATATTTTGAAACATATATTTCTAGTTTGTTTTTATTGTTGTTTAATTTTTAGTCTTATATTATGGGGTTACCTTCAGATGGTTTGTCCTGATTGTCACATTTAAGGAATAGCTGCAGCTCAGAGATGTGGTTTCTTGACTAACCTAAGTACCTAGACACTTCTATTTAATTCATACACGTAGAATAAAAGGTAACTTTGAAAACTTAAGCCCTATCCTCAAAATGATTTTTTATCAAGCTCATTAGTGTCAAATTCAGTAGAGTGCATCAACAACTCCTTTTAAAACATAAATTATTAAATGTTTCAGGTGGGTCAGGGTAATTCATGCTTTTGACTGCAGCAAAGTCAACTTTTCCAAATATGTTGAACATATTTTAATTGTACTCACTATGGCAATGCCTGAGGCTTTGATAAAAATTCACAACTACAAGACATAAATGACACTGATAAATGCACTGGGTAACAGGCTGAAGTGAAGAACAGAGGTGAAATTTCAAAATGTGAAAGGCTTCCAATTTTGTGTCTCTATCTATTAATAAATTCATGGTTAAAAATAAAAAAATGGTATTTCTAGGAAAGATGAAAAAAAGAGACCACCTCTTCTCTCCATGGGTTAAGCATAATATTCAGAAAACTGGAGAAGAAATTAATTATAATTATCAGCTTCATTGAATTAATGAAATGACCAGGAACAGGAAATTTTCACATAATCCCTGCCAGATTCTGTGTGTCCATGGGACTTGATTTTTAATTCTGTTACAGGAATAAATCCATGACAGTAAATTGTTTAAAATGAGTATCACTGTTAATATTACTCTCCTCAATTTCCCTTTGTCTTACACATATAATCCTTTGAGGAATTAAGTATTTGGGGACTTGAAGTAAGAGAGACATGAGATACATGTCTGGATGTCATAAACATTTTTCACCACTGGAAATAAAAAAATTACTTTCATGACAAAAAGGAAGAGGTGTGACATCCTGCAAAATAAGAAAGCAGCCATTTGTGGACTGCAGGGAGATACCAAGAAGGAAAGCAAAGTATCTTCCTAGCACTTCTTTGTCTTTAAGCTAGAAATGAGATGGAATAATTAATTAAATACTGATGGTTATATAAGTAAGCATTTTACTTCTGCTTATATGGTGAACAGGATGGCATTAAAAAAATTGTAATACTCTGAACAAAGCTCCTGCAATGATAATTACATCTAGTACATTACCTCATAAAAAACACTGCATTTGTTTAAGAGTATTTTACTTTAAATTTAAGAACAATGTGGGAGTATATAAAATAACAAATAGAGCTACACTTCTGCTAGTCTGTCAAAAAGCTTTAGGAAAAGTCCCCTCAGAGGATATTAATTTTCGACATTTAAATTTTGAAATATTCCCAGATTTTCAGCCAACCATTAAAGTTAATTAGAGTGCTGAATGCTGTATGTTCTGTATCATGTCACAAGTTTACCACCTGTAATTTATTAAAATTTCCAAGATAAATTTGGAGTATCTACTTCAAAAATCTATTAACAGTCAGCACAAATTCAACAGAAACATCGACGTTTGGATTGGATAATGAGAAATTACATATCAAGTAATTGTAATATAAACAGCTGTTAAAGTGAGTCTTTTCCATGTCATCGTAACAGTCTATCACTTAATTTCCTTTGGTCCAGGTAAGAACAAATTGTTAAACAAGCGCATAAATTTAAACATTTTCCTAAAGTAAGGTATTCTCTTGAGCCAGGACTCAGAACTTAAAATTATACGTTCTAATCCAGCAGCACCTAACCCTGAGCCATGGCTGACATAAAAGCTGTTCACTCTGGGATAAGGTCTTGATGCCTTTAAGTACAGCCACAGCAGCTGCCAGATTTTCTAGGCATTACTACTATTATTTCTCATGATGCTTTAAGGACAGATAGGAAACAATTTCCAAGTTTGCCAAAACAGTTCATTCCAATATTTAAATCCGGTTATTAAGACCTTTAAGTCATTGCCAAGCACAGCAGTTCAAAAACCTTCTCCTACCCTCTGCTCTCCTAGTTTGAAAATGTTTTCATCATCATCAATTCTAGCAACTGTGATATGTAATAACCTGCAGATGAGAGCAATGACTAATGAGTCTTAGTTCTGAAACTGCTTCAGAGTCATGCCAGATGAAAAGTAAATGTCATATAGTGAGTATTCTGTTGCCCAGTCATTAGGAACAAGAAATGGAACAGCCTATCACCATCCCTGGAGGTATTTAAAAGGCATGTAGATGTGGGACTTAGGGACATGGTCTATTGGTGGACTTGGTAGTGCTGGGTTAATGGTGGAATTTGACATTCTTTAAGGTCTTTTCCAACCTACATAATTCTATGACTCCATTACAAATCTTTTTTTTTTCCTTGTAACAGCTTGTCTATGTACAAACCTTTTTAAAACTGCATTTATTATCCATCTATATTCATCAAAAGTGTACTGACAAAGTAAAAACACTAATTATAGTCTTTCTTCTTTAAAGGCTAACTTTTAAATTAATCCACTGGAATAGGTGTTTCCCTAATGATGTTCGACATCAGAATGTATCGCGTTATTCAATGTATCTTCAGAACTATCACAAAAATAAAAGTTCACTTGTAAGATTATTTTAAAAATCACATTATTGCTCAAATTAGCCTTTGCATTTTTAAAAATGCACCTTAGCTTTTCTAGAAATATGAAAAATGCAGCAGTATTACAAGAGAAAGAACAAACCACAAGATCCTAATGCAGAGAATGTGTAAAGCTCTGAAAATATGTAAAAATGGAGAATGTATCTTTTTTCACTTACTGTACAGAATAAACTATCCACAGCTTTCTTATTGTATTGACTTTACGCAATGTATTCTATTACTATATTATGGTGACCTTCTTATTCTCTAATATCAATATCAATTTAAACAACTTTCTTAAAAACTAATCTGCTACTCTATGTTTTAAGTGAAAGGGATAACAGTCAAAACATATTTAAAGGGAGCACAGTTGCCTAGATGCAATGTGCATATGAATGCACAGAGTAAACACCACCACTTACAGAGAAACAATACCAAATTGTTGGAGGGGGAAAAAATTTAACACCATTTGCAACTAGGGAAAACTGGCATTTCATATTTTTTTGAAGTGGATCCCTATTATACTGTATTTAAATTACTCTGTTACAATCTAGTCCAGAACCTCTAAGCTTTACCTGGCGTTCACTTTTAATTTTAGGCTTTAAGAGATTTTGCCCACACGAACCCTTTTAAAGCCATGGGTTCTCTGATACCTTGAGTTCACATCATGAGAAAAACTACACATTTTTCTGTAAGCGTTTTCTTTTAATTTGGTGAAAAAAATAAGCATTTTAGCTAAAAGGGTTTTACAGAAATAACACGTAACTTCACAAAAGCGTTACAACAGATTGCCAGGACTAACAACCATTGCTATAGTAAGGAACTTTTGTTACACTCAGCAACCACAAAGTCCATGCCACTCAAATGAGGCAGCCACAACTTACAGAAAGTAAGCGTTTAAATTACCCATAGGAGGAAGAAAAGAATAAGGGAAGCTAGATTAAGAGAAGAAAGAATGAAGAGAGGAAAAGAGGAGAATAAAATATAGCTACCACTTAGAAGGTCACATATTGATGGGTCAGGAGAGCAAGCCAGTGCAAAACAGAGATTTTGTGCTGCCTCTATCTGCTCTGGTCCTGTGGCCAAACCCCCCAGGCGGAGCCTGAGACCCACTGACCACTCTGGGGTCCCAGGTCAGGGTAAGGGGTTGCGTTCTCCTGTCCCTGCCAATCCAGACTGGGTCAGGGGTTCCAGGAGCTGTAGGGTGTTAGAGTTTTCCTGGGTTGTTTGTGACTGGCAGCTGCTCCACGGCTTCCCATGTGGGCTCCAGGGGCTGTCATGAGGGACCCAATGTCATCCCACCTCCGTGAGGTTGGGCCCATCCCTTCTCCTGACATACACAACCCCCACAAGGCAGTTCTGATGCAATAAGAACTGATCTGGTGTCTAATGCTGTCTATAAATTATTATTGCAAAAGGTAAGTTAGCATTGTTAATCAAACGAAAAAATGACAGCTCTTGTGTCACAGGAGCAGGATAGTGTTCTAAAAGTTAGGAGCACCTATTTTTTCAAGGGTGGAGTTAAAAGGACAGTAATAATGAGCTTCCCTACACATTGCCAGTATTCTATGTTATACTTTTATGTGATAATTTTTGCATATAAGATCTTTTGATGGTATTAAACCTTACAGGTGATAGACATTGCTCCCATTCTTTTATAACTACTGTGACTTGCAGAGGCTGTGGAGAGATTTTTGTATCAGGGCTGCTTACCTCCTTCTCTGCAGCAAATCTCTCTTCTTAGGCTAAGTTATTCCTTGCAAATGTCTCTGCTTTGGTTCCCAAGGTACTTTTTAGTAAGATAGTAAGGTATGCCCTCATGGATTTGTGCTATCAAGTCATTACTATCAAATGCATAAGCATGAATTTTATCATATCCATTTTTACCCACCTAACACATAGGTACCTGATTTATCATAATCAGGTAGATAAATTTACAGAGTGAGGCATCTCCAAAGGACAATTCGTCTTATGCATTATGAATACCTGCCTAGGGATGAGAGGAGCCACGCTGAAGAGGTTCATTTATCTTTACTGAAGGAACTCACATCACTAGCATAGATTAGGCAGCTGATTTTTAAGTGGCTAATCTTGGGTGAGGTAATTCACCCCAGGTGATGAAGTAGCATAGTAGGTGCAAGTCCTCTGTATTATGCAGTAGCTGTAACTCATGCTGATATTACTGTTTCTAATCAGCAAAAAAGAGTTCTAATGAACCACCAGTACCCCTTTAATGTATCTGAATAGGAAATCTAGAATTAGCCTTATCAACTGCCGTCTTTCTTAAAGCTTTTAGTTTATCCTTGCTGAGCAGAAACAGGCATTGTCTTTACAAAATTTCTCTCCTTTTCATATACTGAGTTGGATCGAGATTAACCATCTGACTATGCTAGAGTGAGGAATTATTCCAAATAACATGTCACAACAGTGGATAGTCCGAGCTTCTTGATGAAAGGCCATATAGTTTTCTTAGTTGTACACTTTTTAAGTCTTTGATGTATTATTTTTCCCAGCTTGCGTGCCACAAAATTACAGTATGGATACTGTACTGTACTGAATTTTGCTTTTCTTCCAGTTGGCAATCAGATCTGCTGCAAGTTACTACATAATCTTTAATTTTTGGCAAAATATTGTTATTCTGTACAACAGTACTTGTGATAGAGATGGAGCTGGAAACAGCCTGATGACAATCATTTGATATATTGTACCAGAATGTCCTCTGTTTTACTCTGTCAGTCATCTCATGTCTTTTGGGGGGTTTTTTGTGGATGTGTGGTTTTGTTTTTTGTTTTGGTTTGGTTTGGTTGGTTGGGGTTTTTGCGTTTTTTAATATTCAAATATTGTATATTCAAGTGTCCTAACTTCGGTGGAGGAGCACCATGATTTTACACATATGTCTTTAGAACAGAGACTTACTGTTTCATGGTTATGACAGTAATGCACTTATCTGTGACTCAGGCTTCTGAATACTCTCCTGGTACAATTAAGACATGACAGTAGGAGCTGCCCAGATGATGCATAAGGAGTACCACCTTAGGTGGAACTGTGACAGATGGATTTTTCTGTGTGACACAGTTCCCGGCCTCTCTAATCTTGCATTAGAAACTTAGCTTGAATCTGCAGGAAACGAATAGTCATGTTGTCTTAGCAGTGCTGAGATGACAGAAGGAAAGTCTAAAAATTCTGTCCATTGAATGACAACTCAGGCAGATATTTACCTGAGTGGGAAGGTTGTCCAGCCATTCAGCTGCTCTGTTGCTCTACCAGCTTGTTTTGTAAGTGTTTTTTTCATTTGCAATGTCCTGAAGAGCAACTGAATGTGCCAAAAGGCAGCTGTAAAAGTGAAGTGGTAAGAAAGTAATTCAATTCATTGATTCAAAATTACTTTTTAATGTGTAAATGAATTCTAAAAAAAGCAGATACTTTCCCATTAACTACCACATTTTCAGAAATATAGTGCCTACTTTGTTGCATAATTATAATTTACACATTTTTTAATATCACTGTGCTTTATTTTGATGTAAAAAGCGTTTTTTTCTATTAATAATAGATTTTATATTTGTTCTCAGTTTGATAAAGAAACAGTTTTATTATATTTTGCTTCAAGAGCATTTGTATGGCTTCCTTCTGAAGAACCACAGAAGTTAAAGTTCTCTTACTGTTTTTAAGATAAACTTCAAAAAAGAAAAAAGGTACAAGAATGTGATTTTCAAGGAAAATTTAGAAATTCAGAGAAAAATTCAGACAAATACAGCATAGCATTATAGAATACTAAAACTGAGGAATAAAATAAATTAGAATTGTATTTTTTTTTATTCCATTTCATGGTCCTAGACAGCAAAAGAAAGGGGTAATCCTAAAATTATGAGATTTTCCAGAAAGCCAAGATTTCCTGACGGTATAAAACTACCCTGAAAAAGGATCATATTTTTGAAACCTTGAATGTGAGAAAACAGTAAGAAGGATATTTATCCACCAGACATCCCAAACTTGCTTTGAGGGAGGAGATGACATTGATGGAAGGATGGCACCTGATGATAGGCATGGGATCCCTTACTATAACATTCTTCTTTTTCTCTTTTTCCTATTTGTTTGTATTATGCTTACCCAAGAGAAACACATTTCCATGCTGAGTACTTGTGAATAAAAGTGGCATTATTATTAAATCCAAGTTTGCATCTTAAATTCTCCATGTAAATTTCAGCAACCACAAAAATTTTAGATGAACATAGAGCAGGTGAGAAAGATCTTCCTTAATAGACAGTTCCCCTTTTTTTATGAACTTTTTGAGCGTAATTCAGATGGGCTATCCAGTATGCTGCTCTGCAGTGGCTAGTCAGAGGGTGAATAAGATACCTACTCCTCTCCTCTCCCATTTCTTTTTATACAAAATTATATCTCCTCTTTGCTGGTGATCACCCCATCATCCTCAAGTTTCCAGTGCTGCAGGAGTGAAGAATTAAAATTTTTCAGAGGAAGTTATTCTCTAAGGAAGTTATTGCTCTAATGCAAAGCATTCAACCATTATTCAATCCTATATCAAAGCAGGCCGCCAACAAGGAATAGTGTTTTCTAGAAATCTGTCTGTATTTCAGACTAGTCCATAGAGCCCTGAAGGCAAACTGGAACCACTGAGTAAATTAAACAAATAGATGAAATTGAGTGGACACAGGAACAGCACTTGGCATTTGCATAGTTCTTTGTTGTTTTGGCCTCGCCTATTAAACACAGATGTGAATGCTTGCTAGAAGTACAACTGTCTAAATATAAGAAGAGATCTGAAAATGATGGCTAGCCCAGCCTGAATTTCACAGATAGAAATCGTTGCATCATTTTCAGTAGTAATTAAAGCTATTGAATTTTTTTTACAATTATTTGTAACAAAAAAATTGCACTCAGAATGTATTATACAGCTGGACAATGTTTCTTTAGTCATGCTGCATCTTTAAGAGTGCTGAAGCACAATTGCAAAAATGGCAGCAGAAAACGAAGTAAATAACATTTCAAGATCTTATTGATTTCTAGACAAAACCAAAGGAATGATTATACTTTTTTTCCAGATATCCCAATAAGGATAAAAATAGAATTAATATCTTCAGAAAAAAAAAAAATTAAAAATTAGCTGTGCCCAGAAGAAAAAATTGAAGTAAAGAAACAAAACGCTTTTACTACCAAACACATTGTGCAAAAATCATTACTTTTATACTCTCCAAGAGCTAACTGTGCACTTCACTCACAAAATAGACAACTATTTTATACACAGAAGCAAAATGCTGAAGAATCTTTATACATATTCATAGGAGCTAAAATTTAGCTTCTGATCTTGGGAGAAAAGCTATAAAACCCAGAATTAGGCACCTACATTAAAAATAAATTAACTCTAAACTGTTCAGAAAAGAATTCATAGGCTTCCAGTTGTCACAGACACACAATTTGTTTTTATCCAAGTGTTTCAGGAAAAATTATTGATTCTCTTCTTATGGTGAAGATGAAGCCACTCCCATTTCAAGATTTTTATATTAATATCAATGTTTCATGGAGTCAGTGATAAACTAAGAACTTTAGCAGCGATACATATACACAAATTGAAGATTTTTTGTCTTCAGGAGTGAGAGAATGGTAATATCATATGACTTGTGACTAGCTCCACTCAAGATTTTTCACTTTCATGTTAATGGATATTAATGGACTATGGTGGACATCTTATTGGTTAGTTGTTAATGGTATTCAAAACTACAATGCACCCTAAGAGCCAACAAAGAAGGGAAGTCTAATGTGACAGCCAGTTTACAAAACAGGAAGCGTACACAGACTGACTGAGAGGTAAAAAACTAAACTACAGGAACTGTAGCATACATACTGAGTGAACTGCAGGATGACTTAGTTTTCTTCTGTATCTGAGTGGTTATTGAGAAAGGAAAATGAACAGATTGATGAGCTAGAAAGGCTGTGATAGTTTTGAGAATCTCGATGCATGATCATCTTGTTATATTGAGAGATGTTCCATGATTTGTACATGTGAAAAATATGTTATTTAAGGGGTTTATTATTATTAAGACTGTTTATGTTTTTATGTTCCACACTGGATGATGACACAGTTAATGAAAATCCCCAGAAAGTTAGAGAAGCCTGAGAAAAAAATGAAAATATCAAATCAACCCTGTACATTGTCTCTCATACTTATGTAAGAAGCAAGTCAAAGAAGCCGTTAAAAGCCTTGAGCTTAGATCAAGATATAAGAAAAAGACTGGAACAATGAATCAAGGAATTTGTTTCTGTAAATGCCATTATTCTATACCGCTGAAGGAAAATACCTACTAAATGGAATATGTAGACTTTTTTCATCTGTATGTTTTAACTTCAAAACTTTCATCCTAATAAAAATTATATTATAAAAGTGGATTAATAATGGAGTTATTCTGCCATATTCCATGAAATCTGTCTCATTTGCTTGGCTGTTGAAACATGAGGGCATATAGAGCCTTGAGCTTCTGGTTTTAAGGGGCAGGAATGCAGCTCTGCCTTCCTCACTGTCCCATAGAAAAGTTAATGGTGTTGAGTGGATGATTAGGAAAGGAAAATGGGAGGGGACGATATAGGAGCGGAACTGCACAGGGATAAGTTAAGGTACCAAAAGAGATGTTATCTCCTTTGGTAGCATGCAGCCAGACAAGGCAAAGGAAGGCAGCAGCAAACACTGGTGTTTATTTAGAATCACTTTTGGTTTCCTCTGACAGTAATTTAATTGTTGGAGTGCCTGAGAGGCTTTTTTCCAGTAGCTTTTCCCAGTATCCTGCAGGGGATGTGAAGATGCATCTCTCAGCAGTGATGCTTCCACTGTGTCAGGCACAATTCCCTACAATGCTTGGTAATTCTATTAGATGCAGGGCAGGTGAATTACTTTGCTGTTTATCACAAACATTTCATGAAGTTATTCGCTAACAGGAGTGATGGGATGCAATTCACAAGGATGTGGACAAGCGCAAGAAGTAGGTCCACATGAACTTCATGAAGTTCAAGAAGGCCAAGTGCAAGGTATTGATCCTGAGCTGGGGAAATCCCTGGTATAAATACAGGCTGGAGGATGAGCAGATTGAGAGACGTCTTGTGGGCTACTGATGGAAGAGAGACTGGACATAAGTAGGCAATGTGTGCTTGAGGCTCAGAAAGGCAACTGTATCCTGGGCTGCATCAGAAGTGTGGCCAGCAGGTCAAGGGAGATGATTCTGACCCTCAACCCTGCTCTGGTGAGACCGCACCTGGAATGCTGCATTCAGGTCTGGAGTCCTCAGAAAAGACATGGACTTACTGGAACGGGTCCAGAGAAGGATCAGAGGACTGGAACGTCTCTTCTGCAAGGACAAACTGAGAGAGCTGGGGCTGTTCAGCCTGGAGAAGAGAAAGCTCTGGGGAAAACTCATTGCAGCTTTCAGTACTTAAAAGGGACTTACAAGAAAGATGGGGACAAAATTTTTACAGGGCCTGTAGCCATAGGACAAGAGGTAATGGCTTTAAACTAAAAGATAGGTTTATGCTAGATATAAGGAAGACATTTTTTTAAATGAAGGTGGTGATACACCAAACAGGTTTTATCAGACAGGTTGTTGATGCCCCTTGATTGGAACTGTTCGAAGGTAGACTGGACAGAGCTTTGAGCAACCTGATATTGGATGCCCCTGCGCATGGCAGGAGGGTTGAGTTAGATGTCTCTTAATGATCCTTTCCACCCTAAATTATTCTATGATTTTATGAACCGACGACTTACTAGCTCTGTTCATAGCTATTTAAGTCATTTATTTAGTGGAGTGTTGACCTCCTACTGATCAGACTTCATCTTTTCTGCATTTAAAGCAAAAATGAATAAATTTCTGTAACTGGTTGTCACTGCAGAAGTCTATGAACTGTGTATCTAGAAGACAGGAAAACAGGAAAGGGACTAGAAGCTTAGGAAATAATTCTATTTCCAACAACTTATGCCAGTAAACAGTAATTTAAAAAGATGTATGGGGGGACAACAGTAACTTCTGATATTTAAGTGCAGAAAAGTGAGTGTGAAATGTTTGTGTTTCTACTGTTCTGTTTCCCACATTGATACTTCTCTCATAATTGAAATGCACTATTTACAGCCTTGTCTAGCCCACAAGGCTTTTACCCAAACCTACTCATTCATTCCAAGAACCGGCAAAGAAGGATGAGGAAAGGCCAAACAACTGAAACTGCCAATAATTGTAACTGGCAGAAAGTGGTATTTAACAAAAATAAAAGTAAAATTAAGTTGTTGACTTTCTGTTAAAATGCAAGGGAAATTTTTCTGGTCTTACATTTATATGATTATTCTTAGCTAGAGGATTTGCTTGTACTTTTTTTTTTAACTCATTTGTAAAATAGCTGAAATCTTAGGACTTCAGTATGTACAAAGCTACTCTGTATTTCCAAAGCACAGTACATACACTGCTAACGACAGAAAAAAAGGAGCAAACATACTGTTGTTTTTTATTTTGCTTCACCTGTACTCTTATGAATAAAATTCCTGGATATAACAACTCAAAAATTTGAGGGGTGATCTAATGCAAAATGCTAAAACAAATCTTTTTTAATAATGGAAAACAGAGCCAAATCTGCCAAATTTCATTAAAATTGCCTCCACTTATCTCCACTTTTCTTCCTTACTATCCTTCTTTCCTGGCTACAAACGCCTCCTATTGATCTAAGCCTGGTATTCAACTATCATTTCTCAAATTACTTCTTTCTCTCCTAATCAAAGTTTTCATATATCATAACAATATCAAAACAGTGAATAGATTCTAAGACCAGTGTAAGATATGAGAAGATTTTTTAGTGAAGCGTAATTAGCATTATGTTAAAGGGAACTGTTTGACAGATAAGTTGTTTCAGTTTATATCACACTGAAAGACTGTAATGAAAGTTTTTAAGATTAAATTCGGCTGTTTTTTTCATAAATTCTGTCAAAACTGCCAGGAGTTAGAAACCTGGCAGTTTTATTTTTTCCATTATCTTCAATGGCAGCAAGCCATGTGCAAAGGAAATGAAACATATTCAGCCAGAACAGAGCACACTGCTACAGGATATAACTCCATGAAGACATAATACAGAATAAAAGTAGCAGATATTAAATAATTTATCAATGCTATCACATGATAGGTGAATAGCAGCATCAGGTGCAGTTTCAGTTTTAGTGTTCTTTGCCCTCATTCCTGCCCTAACACCTTCCTGCTCCTTTTTGAGGATGGTATTAATAAAGACTCTATTCTATTTTCCAGATTTTAATTCTAAGAATGACATCATTCATAAGGCATAAAATGGTAGTAACTCTGTTGTGCATATTCTTTTCATTCCAGAGTATGCTTCTTTGAACTGACAGTTAAAATTGACAGATAAATTAATTTAGCTGTGGTTGAACGAATGTAAACTGATATTTTGACAACCATTCTGAGAACAAAAAATCTATTTTCTCTTAGCCATGAAGATATACCATGTGAGAGCAACTCCAATGCAAAATGTGAGCCCAAGCTTCTCGACATTACTGACAAGCTCATTTATGAGTAATATGCAGGTTGATCAGCTGAATTGTGTACAGTAACTTACATAGCTTATGGATTGGGCACCTGTGGCAATGTGCCGTTAAATCTGGGAATTCATTTTATATTTTCCTCTTTTGTTTTTCCTTTCTTCAGGGTAGATAAAATACAATATTGTTACCTCCAAGGCATAAATCTGACTCTGCACTTCTTCATATCAGTTGACCTAGCTGCAAGTACGAACCTGGTCATACAGGCATGGCAGTGGGAAAAAGATATAGTAGTGCTGCTCAAACCACTTTGCTTTGTCATACTGAGTGGACTGAGCTGAAATATCCAACTCCAACTGACCTTCTACTCATATAAACCTTTACTGATTCACTTTCTGAATTACTAAAGAGGTCTCAAAACCGTATGAAAAACACTTTTCTCACAAAAGTATGTTAACATTGATGAGTTCCTCTGATTTCTGGAGATTATTGAAAAAACCCGAAGATAATTCTGTGGACACACACCCTTTGTTCTGCCTACTTGTCAATGTGATTGTTACAGTTCCAAAATCTTTCACTGAAGTTTTCTCCCTTGCCAACACAGCAATTTGTGGGTGATGGGAAGGAGGGGGTGGGGCCAGAGCAAAGTGGCATATTGGAACTGAGTTTTTCACTGTTTGTCCAAACAAGCTTGGGGCAGTTAGCTGATAATTAGCCAATACAACAAGCTATTAGCTCTTGAATACCAGCTTAATTGCTTGGTGAGAATGGGCGGGGAGTTCTGGACCTTGGGGGGAGATTTTTACTTCTCTTGACTTTTCCCTAGCTGGGGGAGTGGTGTTGAAGAGGGTCCCTGCGTTCACCTCTGCAGGTACCACACACCTCTGCCCCAACTTTGGTGCTCAGCTGACGCCTTGCTGGGGCTCACAGCCGCTTTAGAAGGATCCCGACTCGCCTCCAACTCTGCACATCCTGTGCTGTCTTCTCTGCGGATGGCCACCACTGCCTGTGTTTGTTCTGGGCTCATCGAGCGCTCCTTGTGCTGCCCTTGGAATGGGCACCGCACTCTGGGCTGCAGCTCCTGCATCCCCCGAACCCACCAGCACCTCCTGCTGTTCCTAAATATAACTGCACCCAAGGCAAAACAGGACTTGATTGGTGGAAAATTTTGGTCACAATGGTGTTGTTCTGGTTTTTGTTCTATATACATATTTTAGTAAAGAACTGTTATTCCTCTTCCTACATTTTGTGCCTGAAGCCTCTTAATTTTGAAGTAATAATAACTTGGAGGGAGGCAATCACCTACTAGAAACTGGCTATAAACTAGTTATATCACTGGCCATAAACTCTTCAGCAGGGATAGGCAAAGAAGGAGAGGCAGTGGTGTACCCCTGTATGTTTGTGAATGTTTCTGATGTCTAGAACTTGATGTTGGTGATAGTAGGACTGAGTGTTTATGGGTGAGAATCAGGGGGAAGGCCAACAAGGCTGGCTGGTGCTGGAGCAGGTCCAGAGCAGAGCAACAAGGCTGGTGAAGGGACTAGAACACAAGTCCTATGGGGAGAGGCTGAGGGAGCTGGGGTTGTTTAGTCTGCAGAAGATGAGGCTTAGAGGTGACCTCATCACTCTCTATAACTACCTGAAGGGAGGTTATAGCCAGGTGGGCATTGGTCTCTTCTCCCAGGCACTCAGCAATAGGACAAGGGGGCACGGGCTTAAGCTCTGCCAGGGGAAATTTAAGTTGGATATTAGAAAAAAATTCTTTACAGAGAGAGTAATCAGGCATTGATATGGCCTGCCCAGAGAGGTGGTAGATTCACCATCCCTGGAGGTTTTTAAACTGAGATTGGATGTGGTACTAAGTGCCATGATCTAGTAAACTGACTGGACCAAGGGTTGGACTTGATGATCTCTGAGGTCTTTTCCAACCCAATCAATTCTATGCTTCTAAGGCAGATATCATGGTGGGAGTCTGTTACCATTCCTCATGTAATGAAAGGGTTTGCAATGTTGTTTAAAATTGTGCGAAACTACTTCTGCTATAGCAATGTAATTGGTTAAAATATTTATAATTTGTTTACATCAAGGGGTTTTATTGCTTAAGATCTTTAATGCACTCTTTACTGGAGAGTATCCACCAAATTTTTGGGGGGAATAACTGTAAGTCGTTTGAAAATAGTTCACATTCATTACAAACCAAGCACATAATGCTCATAATCTCGAATAACACAGAAATTAACAGTAGAACACTGCCAGGCTGTGTAAATTCTGTAGCTATTCAAACTCCAAATCCATGCTGAAAGGGAACTTCATTAAGACAGTTACGTCTTATTTCCAGCTGCAGCTCAATCTTTAAATAACTGTACTAGAAAAAAGAATTTAAAGGCACCCACTTATATAAGCTATGAATGTGAATAAAGTTCTTTATAGTGTACTACCCCCATAAGCCTGTCTCCAAGTTTTCTGATGATTCACAGTGTCTCTAGGCAACAAAGTAAATGACAGCTTTTGAATCTATTTCCTGTTCTTTCTTTCTTCATCTGCATTTATAAGCTCTTTTCTTTTTACCTCCCAGAAGACTGGTTAGCCATTTCGGTAGCGGTTTTAAAACACTTTCATTTCATCAGTTAAAGAAAGAAAGATGTCCACTCAGCCAATGTGATGTTATCTAAAGAGATATTTCTTCTTCGATGCTTTTCAACATTTCTACTTACCTCTTCTTGCAATTAAGAAATGCTTAGATTTGCCCATACTTCTAACCTCTTATTTAGACACCTATACAACTCTGTATATCCTTCCTTGGTACCTTCATATTTCTGCTCTCACATATCCTTCAGATACATCTCTAGTTCTATAGTATTTATTTTCAGTCACTTTGTATTGTTTCTTATTAACCCTCAATTTAATAATGCTGCCATTTAATGAGAGCTTCCATAATTTTATTCTCAAATCTGAAATTTTATATGCTCAAACCTATAAACAAGGTAAGAAAGAAGATGCTCTTTCTTTTGATTGTCTGCACATAGTATTCTTCAAGCTTCATTTTGCAGGGAAAACTATTACCATGTCTGTCCTGTTTCTGGCATATTTATAATTAAAAAAAAAAGACTCTTAAATTGTAATAGTCTGAAGGATAAGTTAATTTCTCTCGCAGCGTATTTATTCCATTTTAAATTTAATTTCACTTTTCTGAAATCCCATTTAACAGGGTCTTCCCCCTAACAATTATTTTTCTGGATGATTCATGATAGTTGTGTGGTTTATCCCAGAATCTCTGCCCCTGTGTCCTAGTTACAGCTGCTAGTACCAGCTTATTACTATGTAAGCATAACCAAAACTGTGTATTATACACCCTCTACATCATTTCTGATGAAGTGTTAATAATGGACCATTTGCAGCAGCTGCCCAAGGCACATGGGACCACATGGTACTCAGCACAGAGGCTAGTGAACACCATTCTGTTCATGCCCCAGGATGCTGGGTTATGCATCTGGGTTTTGTGGGTTAAAACCTATTTTTCTCTCTATCATTGTATTTACTGTAATCTTTTTAAGTAAATTGTAACTCTGACTTGTAACGTCTCTTGAGTCAGGTTCATTTCTCCTCCCTATTTACCTTTAAACCAGCACACCCTGGTAGTATTCAACATGTCAAGATGCCAGGTGCTAGTAAGAGTCAAAATGGAGGAAAAAATTACCCAGGAAAAAATTCTTTTGAATATTGTTTCATCACTTATGTTCTCTATGTCCTGGAAAGGCCTCAGTGTCCAAGTAATTATTATTCTTTTGAAATCTATGAATTTCAAAATAAATTTTTTGAAAGACAAGTGATTGCTTTATTATGCCTGTTGTGTGTCAACTGGTACTGATTTTCAGACCTGAGCCTAATTTATGGAAACATCATCATCATCATGGCTCGGCTTCGCGAACGAAGATTTGGGAAGGGCTCTACCCACGCTTGCTGCAAGCGCGCTGATGGCTAAAGAGGCCGATGCGAGATGGGCAAGTCCGGTTGCAAAAGGCACAGCAGAAAGTCTCCATAGGCGGTGTTGGCGAGGCACGGTTCTTTCTGCTTTGTCTTTTCTCTTCCAGACTGATTCTGTGTGCTGTCCACTCTTTTATATGGGTCTGAATCGTGGGTCATCTACCGCCGCCATCTGCGTCTCCTCAAACGCTTCCAACATAGTGATGTCCAAACCATACCAAGTGACATGGTTGACATACCTAGGGGACAGGATGCCTTCCAAAGGGACATGGACACAATCAACAGGTGGGTCCACGGGAACTTCATTAGGTTCAATGAGGACAAGGTTCTGCATCTGGGTTGGGGCAAGCCCCAGGATCAAAATAAGCCAAGGGATGAACAGACTGAAATCAGCCCTGCTAAGAAAGACTTGGGGGTGTTGGTGGTTGAAAAGCTGGACATGAGCTGGCTATGTGCACTTGCACAACTGAATAGTGATTCAAGTCTGTTGTTTGGGGTTTTTTTTGTCTCAGCAAACTTCATGTTGCTTATGCATCTTATTGAACATCATCTTGATAGGTACTAAGTGGGAAGAGTTTGACCTTTGATTAAGGAAAGTTAAGAACTAATAAGGATGTCTTAAAAATGAGGACAAGTCACCTGAAGAGAATAAAAAATGAAATAAACAGTGTGAGGAAGAGGAGGAGAGACAGAGATAGAGAGATTTTGAATTTAACCACACTGAAATAGATTAAAGTAATGGTTTTCTTTAATGTATTTATTCTTGTATTTCATAATTACTTTTCATGATATTACCAATTGTGGATGATATAAATAAATACTCTAATTAGTATTTTCCTTTACCTGTCTTAAATTAATAGGGATTTCAAGGTAATTGGATAATATCAAGGCTCTTTTCATCCAATGGTATAGTTAACAAAAACACTGGATTACCAGAGAATCTTTGTCTTACCCCATCACATTCTTCAAAACAGACAAATAATATGTAGACTATTTGGCAACAGCTTACCTAAAAAGATGTTGCACACTACAAAGTACTGATATCACAAAATCAAAAGAATGTATGTTTCAGGGACTGTGCTAAGTGGAGAAATTCTTTGGAAATATGTGGATGTCTCCCAAGTCCCTTGAATCTAGAGATGCAGAAATATAGGGGAGGTACATGCCAAGCTCTTTTGCTGCAGCTATAAGTGGATAACCAGGAGATTACCCACAGCAGAAGGATGCAGTGAAAGAACTGCTGAACAAAGAACTGGAGAACTGGAGACGTACCTGGCTACACACTTCAAGAATTCATGTCCTTTCAGTGAACATCAGAAGTGGAACAAATTCTGGACCCAGAAAGAGCTCTGGACATAAGGTACTGCTATAAGCTCAGTCATCCATTTCTTTTGAGACAAAGATCTTGGCTACCACTCTTACACTGCAGAGAAGAAGAGGAATGCCAGGGAACACATTGTTTGTTTCTTGGCAGATGAGACGCCCACTTATGGATTTGGAGCAGATGAACTGGCCTTTAGAGTGGTCTTCTCCTCTGCAGATGCTATTGTTTGCATTCGTTAACACAGCCTCTAAAACAGGATTATGAAGGCCAGTGAGAACTACCAGGGCCAGTTGGAGATGACATGCACTCTGGTCATGTTCTCAAAAGCTCTTTTTTACTTTTCTCCATGTGCAGAGAGGCTGTCTGCAGAGTGTCCTGGGACAAGTTTGACCTGTATGTGTTCTGGGACAACTTTGACCTGGACCATGCCAATATCTAGCATCAATTCTTAATGTGTAGGATGCTCCCCTTGTGCAGGATAGCCACAGTAGCCCTATTGTGGAATAACTGAGGCACAAATTCAGTTTCTCTCCACAGTACAAGGCTCTAACTAAGGCCATCTTCTGCAACTGGTGTCCATGCTGGAGGATATGAGTCAACCAGATCAGGCCTATATAATCCCATGATTATATATAGATTATATTATGATTATATAGAGCACCTTTGATAATTCCTATCTGGCCAGAAACTTTCTTCACCTGGTCTGTCATTAGCTTCCTGTCCCACAACAAGGAAAAACATTTGACATGGCACATCAGAGCTATCTTGTAGGGATCCCTATACACTGATATTTGTCCCTGCTTTGTGGGAGTCCCTTGATGCACTATGAACTGTGGAGCAGAGAGCTTGGTAAAATTCTACAGGATCTTGAACAAGACTGTTGGCTTTCATTAGGAAGAGTTTCAAGGCTGCCTGTTCTTCTCTAGTGGGAGAAAATTGGTGTTTACAAAACTGAATGAAAATCCAGATGAATTGATGGTTGAGAATGCCTGTGAAGTCACCAATTTGATAATCTCTTTCACTGGGTAAGCTAGTCAAGCAATCTGGCCTGGTGGCTCAGGACAGGTGAGCTCCTTCAACTATGCTCAACCTCTAGTGGGGTACAGACACGCTGCTCTACCTGGGCCTCTACACCTTTGGAATAAACACCTCCCCAGCTCCTAACAAGGACAAAGGGGAGGGAAGGGTGTCAGAGCACGTGTGAAGGTGGGCAGGTCTGCTGTGGGTCCTTGACCTCAGGCAAGATGAACTCTTTGTGATCCTGCCAGTCCTGTCCATTTTCTGCTATTTCTTCAACAGCCTCTGCCTTCTCCTCATGACCTGGACCTGGATTTTTTCAGGTCATGGCAGCACTGGCTTCCTTTCTGACAACTGTATCCATGTACCATGTACTCAGAATAAGCTAGCAGGCAGGATTTCCCTGCCCAGAGGCCATGCTGATTCTTTCTTTACAGACCGTGTTTATCCACATGCTCAACAATTTCATACTTTAGTATTGGCTTTTCCATTTTTACTATAGTGGAAAGACAGACTCAGTGAACCTCTCTGGAGCCCTGTTTGTGTATGGGAATTACAGTGGCGATATTCCAGGCATCTGACTCAGGGACTGCTTGTAATGATAGGTTAGACATTTTGGCCAACTGCTCTGGAATTTCACATTTGAGTTCCTTCACAGCTCTTGGGTGAATGGCTGCTAATCCTGGTGACTTATTGACATCTAATTCATTCTATATGGTCAAAGGTTTCTTGTATGTTTATCTCAAATTGATATAGTTCCCCTGACCAGTCTGCTACAAAAGAATGCAGTGGGTGTTGGAAACTTCCCAGTACCTTTAACTGTAAAGAAAAATAAATCTCATATTCTCTGCTGTGACCTTATCTTCAAATGCCTGTTTAACACATTTTGTCATCTGATTGCCCAGAGGTTTCCTAGGTGGCTTTCAGCTTTTTTGGTTTTTAAAGACTTTTTTAGTATAAATCTGAGTATCTTTTACAAATTCATTTATGCTTTCTGTAAGTTCTTCTGTAAATATGATATGCCATATTTTATTGCTCTCCCCATTTCAACAACCATTCTGTTTTCTATAGTCAAACCTTTCTACAAAGTAGCCTCTTTTTGTTTTATGTTTAATTATACAGGGCTTTTACTGTATCATTATGCTTTCTTTTTCAGAACAGTTTACCTGGACTTCCAATATAGAATTTTCAAGCAGCCTCGAGCCTGCTTGCAGGCTTTTTCAAGTATTTGTTTTAGGGATATTTTTGCTAATAGCCTCATTTTTATCTAATTCCCTTTCCTGGAATTGAATCTCTGTATGCAGGATTTATTTGTCTTGTTCTTTCCCACTGCAATATTAAGCTTAATTTCATTCTGATTGCTGTTACAGAGGGCTCTTCAACTAATACCATTTGAATTAGGTACTGTGCATTACTCAAGACCAAAGCCCAAATGGCAGCTTTTCATGAGAGTGCTAAGATTAGTTGCTCTAGAAAGCAGTCATTTACTGCACACAGCAGCCTTATCTCTCTCTATCTCTTGTCCTGAGGCAGCAATGGTACAGTCTGTGTATGTAGGGTGAAAACCTCATCCTGTTGCAACCTGTCTTAAATTTGCAATATTAATTAAATGCTATCATTCTCCAGATCAAAAAGCCCAGAGTATGATCCCAGTACTATTTTTTGGTATTATTACTGTTGTTATTATGGATTTCCACACAGAATTCCATAGCATTTCTTTTTTCCCAGGAACCTTGTTTTTTCCTTCATATATATTGCCCTTACCTGTACATGTCATTCTGTCATCCTTCAAAGCTGGTAACCTGGCAACACTGTATCTGGTTAATTATCCTTTCAGCAGGTCTCTGAGGTGTCCACTCTATCACGGTTGCGGTTTATTGCCAAAATTTCTGGTTTGCTCATTTATTTTAAAGGCTTCTAGCATTGATGTAGAAGCCAAGGTTTGTTAGTTTTGCTCTTGGTTTAGCTTTGCCAGGCTAGTCAGCTGACATCTCAGGAAAACTGACTTCCCTTCTCTATTTCTGTTTATTTCCCTTCTGGCCTCTTCAGGGGTATGCTGCATATCAGTCAGGTTGCACTGCCAAGTTGAATCAGTCTGAATGAGGTGTTTCTTCATGCTTGTCAAGATTTTTCCTGTTTCTAGTTTAAATAATCCTGTATGACCTTCTTAATTTTCAGAGTCAGAAGTCTGACTTCACATTGATTAAAACAGTCTGTCCTCACTTTATGGGTTCCTTCTGTCTCAAAGTTTCCCACTCCTTCATGTACTGAAATACCTGTCATCACTACGCTGTGATCTTATCCATGTACCACAATTCTGGATCTTTGCCTGCCTATCATGCCTCATGCCCTGGAACTAGAAGCGTTTTGGAGAATGTCACCATGAAAATTCTAACCTCAATCTTCTATTGGGCAGTCCAAACAGCCATCCAGAGCAACACTCATAGACTTCCCCAAGTCACTGGTACCAACCTGAATCTCCTGGATTCTCTCATGCACTGTCACATGTCTGACTATCATCAACTTCTTTTGCTAGCCACCTGCCAAACACCCTTGGTGACTAGCAGAAGGGTCATCTCAGACATTATATCTTTCATTTTCATCTTGATCCCCTCTCTCCGTAAGACACCTCTTGAGGACCACAAAGCTGTGACAGTAGATGCACACCAACTCTAAAAAGAATGTGTGATCTGTGTACCTCTCCTTTTATTTTAGCTGTCACTTTTTCAGTGACTCACAAAAGAACAAACCCAATCTCCCCAAACCAAGAGCTTCATGCACAGCATGCACATGTATACAGCCAGACCCACAAGTAGTTAAATCACTTCTTATTCTGGTCTATCATTGCTAAACTATCAACAGATGAGACATACCCAAGAATGTGGGGGGTGGAGAAGGATGTATCAGAAATCTTTTCATAAATATCAAGTGAACATCAGCAATCCATGCTAGTGATGTGGTATAAAGTAATTTCAATTAGCACTGTATCATAGAATAACTGAACCTTAAGATAAATTGGGCAATTAATTATAGAAAAATGGAAGTAATAAAAATATGTAAACAAGAGACAAAACAATTTTACAAAATTTGAATTGCATACATGACCACATCATTAGATACAGATATTTATACTAAAAATTACTTGGTTTCAAGCAGATTGAGTTTATGCAAAATACAAAATACCAGTTCTCAATATTACAAGCTGTTCTGAATTCATATTGTGTTCAAAAGACACAATAAGTGGACAGTTATGGGCAGTGAAATTTGTTTAATCCATTTGCCAAAGTTGATCACAGCCCTTTTTTTTTAATGTGTGGTTTGTTAATGAAATGAATATACCAAATCAATTAAGACATTAATTTATAGTATTTATGTACAATACCTAATACACTATACCTACTGCATGACACGAAGATGACAGTTTTTCTGATAAAAGCACTTCAATTGTTAATATAAAGATATTAGCAGAATTAG
>VWZG01010737.1:240487-301459 GCA_013396735.1 Grallaria varia
AGATGTTTGCATAAAAAAAAAAAAAATTCTTAGTAGATTTTTTTTTTACAGGAGAGAAAGAGAGAGCTTTAAGTCTAAAGAGGGATCTTAATTATCATGCAAACCTATGGTGAAAATGACTTCACCAGACCAAACTACAGGGATACAAAGGTGAAACAGCCCCTCAAGAAGGGACTTTGTTTATTGTGGGTACAAGGGAGAAAGAAGAAGAGCAAGTTCAAGGGAAGCTCAACCAGTTTAAATAATGCCCATGACTGCCCTGCAATGACTATTTATGTGATAGTATAGTGTGATTTACAGTATCTTCTTTTTTTTTTTTTAAATCTATTTCTATTGTTCTACATTTCTCACATTTATCAAGTTCAGCAAAAGTTTTATTAGCCAGACTGATCTATGCTACATTTAGAAGTCATCCCTGGGCTTAAGGAAAACTGATTTGTAAGCAATTATCACACATAAAAAATGTAGTGTTCAAGTTGTGTACTCAAATGCTGTTCAAAATAATATAGGTAGGAGTGATGTGAGTGTTTCGTTGGGTTCAGTTACAGCTTCACATTTCAAGGGGGGAATTTTATATTCACACTGTCATAATCAAAAGTATATTAAAAAAGCAAAAACTATTTGTTTCTTGAAGAAATTTCAGCTATTGTAGGAATTCTGCTCCCATACTCTTTATACTATGGGTCACTTATTTGTCTTTAACTTCAGTGTTGTTTGGTTTGTTTTTTTTCCTCAATAGCTTTTTGTAAGAGTTTTCATATGGAGTAAGAGTCTCTGAATTCAGTATGGGATGAAGGGATTGAAGAACCTATATTTTGTGACTTCAGCATTCTGAAAAAATAGGTATGTTGAGTTTGCACCTGAAGTTGTATAAGTGACATTCATAACAGCATCATGAAAAAGGATTCAAAAGAAAAGTTTTATGCTTGTGAATACTCTTCTGGGTAGCCAGAAAAGTACGATAATGAGTATCCCTGTGCCCTGTACCACATCTATACACCTACAAGATGATCAGTTTACCTGGCCACAGGCATCCTTCTCTATAAGGTCTGACGTCCAAACCCAAAACTTTCTATGTAAGAAAGCTGTGAAAGCAGTTAAGCCACTCAGGTGTGCAGAACTCATCTTTGTGATGCTGCTTATTTACTTACAAAGCATTATCTGTGCATAAAAGTGCCTTTTACTGTGTCTCTGCAAAAGTTGTTTTTGTTTATAATGAAAAGGAAAAAACAATAAAAAAATCATCACTCTTTAGGAAAGTATATCACAATCAATGGTTTGATGGTTTAGATTTTCAAAGCCTGGAATTATAAATTGTTTTATGGCAAGATGGACTCCTGCAGCATGGGTTAGGATGCCTCCATGCTAACCTGGGCACCTCATCCTCTACCAAACTCTGTATGTTTTGTAGAGTTAAAGCCTCAGAGCTCTATTCCTCCCTCTCTGTTGTCATTGTATAAATAAGGGTGGAATATACTTTGCTGAACTTTAGATAACTAAACAGTAGGCATCCAGTCTAAATCATTTATCTAGTTTGCTCAGAGGAAACTAGGAGGAGCTGCACTCTGGAAGACTACATATTTCATTTGACTAAAAAAGTAGCTAAGTCAATTAACTGGCTCAGTCGAGATACATACAGTTTAGGCAGTCACATTTGAAAGAAACTGAGCCCAGACAGTTGTCACATATATTTGTAGCACAGTTTTCTTTTACTGAACATCTGTCTTTATACAGCAGAAAAAAATAAAAAACCCCGCAGCTGAGTGTCATGCAGAAATGATGCAAACTGTTTCAACTTGACTGTCTCCAAACACTTAAGCTCTTCTCACTTCCTGCCCTCCATAAGAGCCACTTCCATGACCTCTATCAGCATCCTAATACTTTTCAGAAAACTTGCTTTACTACAAAGAAAACATTTCTTTCCATTGCATTTGACCTAATCAAATCCTCTGTTTTCAAAAATTTCTTGATTTAAGTAAGAAAATTTCCAGGCCCACAAGATAATTTTCAGAAGACTATGGAAATTTGGAAAAAAAGAGGGCTAAAGATAAAAAAAAAATACAAAGTTACAAGAATTTAAGTCTGAATAACAAGAAAAAAGTATTGAACAAAGCTACATGTTCTTCCATCATCCTGGAATGTGTGGACTTAAATTGCCATGGACGTGCAAGAGACATACTATGAAGTTTAATACTTGCAGGGTCAAAGTTCTTCAGAAAATCAATTCCCATCTCATAGAATAATTCTGGAGAAGTCAAATCTTAAAATTTCCTTTAAAAATTGAAAATTAGAAAACCACTGAAAAACTTCCCTTCTTCACCTTCATCAATGTCAAATGATTTTCTGTCTTGCTGTTTATTTATTAACACATGGTACCACAGAATAAACAAAGTAGAGGGTTACTAGAAGGTCCTCAGATTGTGGGTCAATGAATCTGAGGAAATAGTCTTCCAGTTTGCTTTTTGGATACTTTTTTCAGCCAATTTCAGATTTCATTGACCTTCTGCAGTAGTTCCTAGAGAATCTGATCATTATGAGAGTTTGCTTTCATTGAGAATTTGGTTGAGTTACAACTAAGCTGCAGTAGTCATTAAAAATCCTCACTGCTTCCTCTTCTCACTAGGAACTGTTAGTTTATTGGCATATGCCATGTTATGTGTGTAGTAGAATGTTCACAAAGTCCTTTACATCCGAAACCAAATTCAACAATATAACACAGTCAAACTATTTCTGGCCTACGACAGACCTTCCTTGCCTTACAGCACCAGGGAAGTTTTAAAAATACAGTTCTTTCACCAAGGCAGCAGAAATTGTCTTCAGAAAGTGTTGGGAGGGTTAAAACAAGTTTTGAATAATAAGTAAATGACCACAAGGCCAAACAACTGGGAAACCAAACAACTCTTAAGTCTTGTTTAAGGTGTGCAGCTGCACTTCTGCAGCATAGCAGTATCACAGACGTTACAAAAATGTGGGGCAGGTTTCTCTGATCAGTTCACACAGAAATTGTCACATTGCAGGTTCTGGGATCTGGTTAAACTAATAGTTTTGCTGTGAATTTTATTCTACAACAAAAGAAGGATCATTGAAAGTGTAGACTCATGGTCATAGCAGATGTGTCAGGAGGACCAACCTCATTTGTTTTATATCTGCAAGACATTTTGAACACTTGAAAGAGACATTTCTAAGGTCTTCATGCCCATTTCATTGAGAAAGCGAGTGGAATTGAGTCTAATACTCACGTCGGGTTGAGAATGTAGCTTAAATTTCACTGATAACCGTGTAGCAGCAAGCTATACTCCCAAGGATGTTTCTTTTTCTTTCTTTTTTTTTTTTCCCCTTAGCTTTATGACTCATCATCTTGCTTGATCCATTCCCTTTCTGAAAGGTTTGCAGTTGCAGAGCAGTGACTACACCTGACCTTGGCTTACCCTCTCTCTGGACCACTGTGTTCCTACTGCTATCATTATTTGTATTTCATTTCATAGAGCAATTCAGAACTGCATTATATATATCTATATTCACAAAAATAAAACATTAACATCAATGTATTGGAGATAATTTAAGATAAAATAGAGTGTTACACAACTTTGCATCAACCAGTCCATGGCAGAGTTCTCATGGCAAATGATTTGATTTAACAGTTCCTCCATTGAGAGCTTTGATGTCTCTAGTTGCACATTACATACTGTCAGACAATAGATTTCTAACCCAAATGTTGTGTGTTTCTCTTTGAAGTACTTGACAGTTGCATATTTTTAACTGTAAAACAAGTCAGTGCCACTGATAGGTTTAATGAATCATCTGTGATAAGTACCTTGTTCACCTATTCTCTGTTTACAGTGTAATAGCATGTTTTATATAATACACTTGCCAGATTTTTGTTTGCAAGCACAATTCTTTTTTTTCACTACTCCAACCCTCATTTTTCAACTCTGTATACCAAATCAAGAGGACAAAAAAGCTGCTGCTCTTCCATGGATACATGCACCTCCCCGAAGCACCTTTCAACTCTAAAGGAAGGTTTGTTCTTAATAAGATATTAAGTTTTTACTGTTCACCACACAACAATATAAGAGCAAAATCATATAGGCTTGATAGTTATTCATAAAAAGTTAGTCCCCCAAGAACCTAGCTCTGCATCCATTAGTAATGGGAAACATGCTATAACCTTACAATTACCACATGCGAGATTCAGTTGTGAAGGCAGGCCTTTGCTGAAGAGTAAACATATAGCCAGGTGCTATATATAAGGGGACTCTCTGACCTGAACTCAGAGATTTTGAGTCTGTATCAGCTGAAGCAATAAGAGACATGAATTATGGTCCAGCCTCAATTTTAATGAGATCTTAACCTTCCTTTTACAATGAGGATGCCACCTAGTTAATTTGTAACTTGATAATCCTTTAGGACTATGTTTATGTGGCTATCGGCATATTCCCTTTGCTGTCCTGAATGCCACCAATTATCATATATTATATTTATAGACAAACAGTGAGAAATCACTGGTTTTCTGCTGTGTTCACAGCACTGACTTGAATGCTGAAGTCACACAGATTTGAATGTGACATGGTAAAGATTATTCCAGCCTACTTAGAGTACTGCCCTTTATGAGTAAAGGATTTTCCATTGCTTGTTCACAGTCAGGAGTAAGATTAAGAGCTATAACAAAAGTTTGACATTAAAACTCTTTTTTGGGTTTTTTTAAAAATCAATTACATTGTTACTGGGAATCTATAAAAGTACTCATGGTGTTCTTAAGTGTTGTTTTGGATTGAAGGGTCTCCTAAGTATGTCAGAATGACTCAAGAGGAAAATAAGTACAATAGCTAAAGAGCACTATGAATAATAAAAATATGATGGCAAGTCAATGATCATACAAACATTTTTAAATTCTTCTTAGAAAACAAAACAAAAAAATTCTAATCCGCTTTGTGTTTTTCAGGAGTGAAGTTAAAAAAAAAAAAAAAAAAGGGGGAAGAAAAAAGAAGTATCTAATATTCACCTGGGAATTTTATGTCCCAAGAAGTAGACACGATTAATAACACTACTTGTAGTTGGTTTTAAGTACATATTGTGTTCTTAATCTGCTCTGTCAGATTAATTTGGCAACCTGTTATTTATGTCTATTTATACTGGCTAAAATTATGGTACTACTTCAGGTTTAGATTCTGTATGCAGTATCCTGCAAAGGTGAAACATGCTGTCTTCATTCTGATCAACTTTGTCCAGATAATCCATATCTTTCTGGATAAATATATCTCAAATAAGGTATGGTGTAACGTGGATATCTGATCAACCATATCTGCCTTCACTGCAACAAAATGTAAGAATGAAGGAAAAAAAGTTTTCCCTGAGTATTCTCCCTTTTTCTAAGCAAGCATTTTTTTCATCTTCCACCTGTCATAATTCTCCTCAATTCATGATGTAACTTCAGGCATACTCACTACATCCAAATAGAGAAGACACTACAAGCATGTATGAGATCTGTCATACTTGTTTACTGCTTAATTCGAATTGATAGTTGATTATTCTTTTTTTTTCCTTCAATCTTCCTAGAGCAATTTAATATAACATTTAAATGAATAAGGAGAAAATTTTAATGTATTGGTTATGCAAAAAGTATTATAGGAACAGAAGTGAAATTTTTTCCCCCTATCCATTTTTCTGTTTTTGCTAGAATGCTTCTAATAACTGCTGATTAATTTCCGAGGGAGATTAGTAAAAGTTCATAACTGACATAAGATCATAACTTGTATGAAGGCAGATATTTGAAAAGGCCTAGATAGAATGTTGCTAAGTTTGCTGAAAAAGCTTTCAAGATTGTAATGTGATTACATTAGGACCGCAAAGTAGCACTGCACTCTGCTGGTTGATATAAAATTAAATTGCTGTTTGGCAGTTGCATAAAAGTTCTTCAATGTATTTGCTGGATTCATCTTTAAATTATGGCTTTATTTGAATTAAGAGAAATAAAGAAATGTTTTTTCAGCCATAAAGCTAAAACATATTTGCTTACCCATCTGATAAATGAGCAATTCTCAGATAAGACATTCTCAGCAAAGCATCAGATTTGCAGAATTTTACATGTGAAGATCCCTCAGACTCTGACCTTTCTTATATAACCTGGATCTGTGTTCTCATCTCTAATAAGTTGTTTCTTTCTTTAACTTGGTTTTCACTTTTGCTAATTCTCTGCTCATAACACAACCTTCTTTAAATTAGGGAAACAGAGGTGGCATGAGTCCAGCTGAACACTGCACTGACACAGCAGCACCTCCACACAAAGAAATTTCCTGAGACCTCTGTTAAGGTACCTTAGGAAAGGAAAAACAAGGTTCTTTTCTCCTCTTTCTGTGAGCAGTATACACCAAGGTCCAACTTTTCCAATAAGAGATCCCCCTGGCAAATGAGGAGACTTCTTCCATGTTCATGCAATAATAGGAGATGCTGTGTCTTGTCAATCATCTGCCTGCTCTTTCCTTGCTTCATCGAGAGGGCATTGAGAAGGCCCTGAAGAAAATAACCAATTCATCAGCATCAGCTCCAGGCATTTAAATGTCATGAGTCAGGCACCTGAGACCTGTAATTTTAAGAAGGAACAGCTTTGAGAGGTGAACATTTCTTGCTTTTCAAGCTTGTTTTTAGGCTCTATAAACACAAAGACCAGTAACATAAATGTACATTGATTTGCTTGTCTGTCATTGATTTTTCTCTTTCTGGAATTTTATCAGATCTTATTTTATTACAATATGAGCAATTATGAATCATCAGTGTTGGTCAAGCTTGGACTATTTCCCAATCTAAATTAAGAGGATGTTGAGAATTGACAAGGACTGTGCCATGTAAAAAGAGCAGGAGAACTCTACCCTCTCAAGTGCCAATGAAAGAAATCTAAAATCTACTTGTTGCTAGTACAGTCTGGGAGTACATTCCCCTTTCACTGTGAAATGCATTGAGGTTGTACTGACTTTCCAGGTCCAAGCTTTGCAAAGAATATCTAGATTCACCTTGAGGAGGAGAATGCAGTGCTGTTATACTAATATAGCAATATTTCCCTCAGAACTGAAATAAAAATCTGTATCTATCCTCTTTAAGAAATGAAAAATATTATTTTAATCTCTAACAAAAAATGAAGAGAGTCAGAAAGCTAACAGCCCTTTCCTCCTAAAGCGATTTTATTTCATTATCTCTAGACCAAACTGAGAAAAATAATTGGTATGTACTAAATTATGTATGGAAGGTGAGATTTTCAATGTCACAAAGGACAGTCTAATTCCATTTATGCTTTTATAAATAATTATCATCAACACTGAAAGTAAAACTGTGATAAGTGAACATAATCCCAAGCCCTTCTCTCCTTTTAAGCATGTAAAAATTGTCATCTTCCACACAGGAGAAGAATTCCCTGAGAATGCAAAGCAAATAAGCAAGCAAAGAACCAATAACCTCTCTCCCCCAGAGTCCTCAGGAAAGACAAGCAGTGACTTTTTAAAGATCCTTTCTCAAATCTTGTTTTTCCCAAAAGTGCAAACACAGCAACTGACAATGACTTTGAAACTGGCATATTGTGACTCATGCTACTCCTTATAGTAAACCTTATAGTTCACTGACCTTGCTAGTTTATCACTCAGGTTTTTTTGATTTAACATTGCCTCCTTAGCTAAATTTGGTAGTAGGCTCTTCAGGATAGAAACTAATCCTAGTACATGTGTACACAATCTCCAGAATGACTTATTCCATTCTTAGATTCAGGTTGCCGTGTAGCATCAGACTATTTAAAACACATAAAGCTTTTAACTAGTCTCTGAAAAAACAGGGAATTGTTTGAACATGTATCCAATGTAGATTTCTTTCCTTTCTTTTGATTTTTAATTAATATATAATATTCAGAATAACCCAATTAAAGGAGCATCTTCGTATACCAAAGAGAAGAAAAAAGCTTTGGCATGCCAAATTCTTGTTACAGTGCTGGAGAAATCAACTTTTTTTCTTCCATGAATTCTGAACAATGGAGTCCTGAATTCTTTATATGTTTTAAATAAAATGTAGGAAAAAGCTAGTAATGCAAGCTGAAAGAAAGCAGGTCTAATTTTTGTTAAAACTTCCCACATTTTCTTCCTCTTCATGATCTCACCCACCTGTTGTTCTTTTTTCTTTTCCCTCCAGATCAATTCAACTGTTATCATGCCTCAGAGGAAAAAGTCTTGCACAAAAATATGCTTCACCTTAGGAGATCAAAGCTGGTTTACAGCTGGGGTTTTTTTTCAAGCCTCTTTTAATGTTGGTGGCATCAAACTCATTAGAAACCACAAAAAAAAAAAAAAAAACCGAACAAGAAAAAGAGATGTTTGAGCTAGGATCAGTAAATTAAAAAGAAGCTTTGATATCTGGTAGAAATGAGTGATAGAAAAAATATTCATGCCATAAAATGGAACCTGGAGAACTGATTATGCAGCAAGGATGGAAATCCGAATTTAGTATGTCGCTTCATCAGTACAAAACAGTTACAGGTCAGATTCTATCTGTTAGAGGGGAAACAGTGAGGAAACTTGCAGTGTAAGGAAAAACCCAACTGGGCATAAGTATAACCCTAGTGAAGCCTTTTTAATTAACTATTTATGGAAATGGAAAAATATTAATTACAGATTTATCCAATTGTTTCAATTATTTAAAGAAATGCAGTATATTAAAAATAGCATTTGATTATCTGGTGAAAAATAGAACACCATAAATATTATGCTGGTCTCAAACATAATGTGTGGACTGTATAAACAAATGCATAGTCACCTTACTTCCCCTTCCAGTTCAATTTGGTTTACTTAAAAGCTTCAACATTTAGAAGTTAATATACTGATTCAATCTTCTCTTCATGAGATGAGTGTGTTAATTTCCTTTTCTGTTTCCATTAAACTGGTGTCATGAGAACTAATCTGTCCTGTACCATTTTAACTTTGCCTCATTCTCTCTGAAAATATTGGGATTTTTGAATTTTAAAGCTCTGGAATATCTCTGAAAAACAAGGATTTGCTGGACACTTCAGCCTTCTAAATAATCTCTATTTTTGCTACTTGTCCCTTCCAATCTTTGTCACCAGCTGTGGGAGCTAGACAGCTGACACTCAGCTCTACAGCCCTATGTCGTTGGAAAGACAGTGAAGATTTTCAGCTCATTCCTACCCAGTGAAGACAGCAGTTGGAATAGACATTGTTACCTGAGGCTCTTCCCAGCCGGGGCCAGGCACTGTTACCATGCAAAAGAGGCACTAGAAGAGACTAGCAGTGGTACTAGCTGCCTTGATGAATGTATGGATTGACATAGTACTCAGTGCTCGAACTCCACATTTTTGCCCCTCTGTTGATTTTCACGAGGATTTCTTCTAAAACTGTTGAGTGAAATACTGTTTCTTAATCAGTTCAAAACTTCAAGGGGCAAAGTTTTTACTCACAACACAATTTCGTGAATTATGATTCATCTCAGTATCCCATAGTAAGGTGTATTTCTGTTTAGTAAAGAAACTGTTCATTTTCAGCTGCAATTACTGCTATATAAAGTATATTTTCCTCCTTCCAACATGAATTTCTAAAAACTGCTTCCAGGCCAGTAGACCTTTGCCATCTATTTCACAAGGTCTAAAAGATGGCTATCCTTATGCATAGCAAAGAGAATGTTCTACTCTACTGCCAACAATTTCATTTCCAGTTCATTTCTGGATGCCTTTAAAGGTGTTGCTTTTAGCCTGCAATGTACTAAACTCTTTAGAACGTTATTACTATTCCCTTGACATGCAAGTTTCAGAAACTAAAGTTATCTGAAGCAGCTGATGCAAATTGAAGACATTTCATTTCACTCCCCTGCCCTCCCTGCTCACACACGCCTTGTACGCAGGAAAGCTCGAGCAGAAGACAGCAGCCAGCTAAGTTTCCTCCACGAAAGGAATGCAATCTACAATTAATTTTTCTGCTCTGATCATTAGAGTGTGGATGTATTGAACATTATGGCACATTTCAAAACCTGACAAGATTCCTGGCTAAGATAAGGGTAACATGGAGGAAAGGATTAGAAAGCATAGTTCAAATGTTGCCACAGTACCACCACGAAAACTAACTTGTACTACTCAAAAAGGAAGAGAAGTTTATTACATATAAAGCCAAGTGTTGGAATCCTAAATACAGTTGTTACAACTAACTGATATTATTCTGACAAAGGCCAATTTTTGTTTTCATTTTAGAAGTGTATTATATATCTTAATAGAATTTCAAGATCAGATCTGATCATTCTGATTATATAATATGGCCTCCTACAGGGTGTAAACAGGGTGTAAAAATTTGTTTTTTCGGACAAATTCATTAATTTTAATCATTTAACATTATAAAATAAGCATTAATGCCTGAGCAGCTCAAGATCTTTTTCTGAGCTTGGAATTGCTGAATTTGGAATTTCTGAATTTACATCTAATATATTCTGTGGCTATACACCCTACAGCAATCACTGATGTAAAGTCACTGCAAAGTAGCAATTCAGACACTGAATCTCCAATTAAAAAAAAAAAAAAGACGACCTGAATAAAAATACTTTAACAGTAATTTCGCTTGGATGACTGCATAAAGTTAGAGTATGACTTTCAATGAAGCTTTTCACTGCATTTTTGTCCCCTACAGAGGACCAATAATAGAAAACAACTCACAAATCATCATGCATAGGGAATTGTCCATCAGCGAACTAAAGAGACAAGTTTCTGATACTTTCTCTAACAGCATATTTATCTATCTTGTCTTTATTAAATACAGGAAAGTCCTGACAGAAAACAAATATCAAAATGACACCACATTTTAGGTAGTTTTGGGATGACATTATATGCAAAGATAGTACTTCATTACTACAATTTTGATCTGGTTTAGTACAAGCTTTGGGAGCTTGCATATTAATTGGAAATGCTTTAGCCTTGAAATGAATGTACAAGTTATTTTTGTATAGTAAATGGCCTTCTGTTGCTATGGAAACCAGATGTTTGATAATTAAACTTGCACTGTAAATAGTTGTGTGCTGTCATGTGAAAGACTACTCTTCACAAGTTGCTATTCAGCCAAATAGTTGGGTTTCTTGTCGATTGAAAAATTGGAAGTAAATGGGGTGAAATAGCTGCCTCTGAAATTGACTCCAAAAAGCAATCACTTTGCTAGAGCATTTTAAATAACATTAGGAAAGCTTTGCTGAATTTTGTTTCTATTCTGCAGGTCACAACCTATCATTGCCTTCCTTTTTTTCAGTTCTACTTGTCTTTTATCTTCCACTCACAGGTAAATGAACATGAACTGCAAAAGAGGAAATGCAAACATTTTCTGCAGCTAAAAAGACAGTCATCAGCCTCAGCCAAACCAATCAGGACCTGCCTTATCCAGAGCTCAAAAAAAAATTTTAACTTTTTATTGTATTTAATAATACAGGTTATGTGATGTGTATTCACCCTAGTGAAATTTCCTTTCTGCATCCCATAAGCAATCTTGCACATATTTCAGGGCGTGTGATTTTAAGTGGCTCAGAAGTCAGCAGCTAAATTTAGCAGAGGTAGCTGGGAGACCTACAAAAGGATGAGCTTTGATATGAAATGTGGAAGATTGGAGAGAAAAACCATTGTGCTGAATGAGCAAAACTGGTAGGTCTCTGTGGAGAGAGGACAATCAGTATGTTCCTCCTGAGGGTCATGTGAGAAAAGGCCTGAACAGGGAGGAGAAGAGGAACTGGTGGAGTATATCTGACTGTGCATTTCCATATCTAAAAAACCATAACTAGTATAGTGATATTATAATGACATAAGGACTTGGAATCTATGCTTTTAGTACCAGGAAGGAAAAAAGCTCCATGCTGAGGAACAAGGACATCACCTATAAGTGACAAGACTAATATAGTTTTACAGCTCAACATAGAATCATAGAATGGCCAGGGTTGGTAGGGACCTTAAAGATCGTCTACTTTCAATGCCCATGCTGTGTGCAGTGCCCCCTTCCACCAACCTGACCTTGAACACTTCCAGGGATGGGACACCCACAACTTCTCTAGGCAGTCTGTTCCAGTATCTCACCACCCACCATAAACCTGATTTGTAACTATGAATTACTCAATCAGTGTAGTAAGATATTAAAATAATCTTTGAAAATATCACTTTTACATTGAAAACAAGTAAGATCAAATGCCGTTTCAGCTTTTCACTGAGCACTGAGATTCTAATCAACATTTTTTTTTCTCTGACATTGTTCACAAAAATAGTTTTTTCCTGGGATAATAGTTTTGCTTAATCCATACACTCATAGCTTTCATGATCACTCAAAGGAGTTACCAATGTTCTTATAACAAAAAATATTTTTCATTTGGAGTTTTATGCTTTAAATCACTTGTGAAGGTACACAACACAATAATGTCATTGTGCAATAAAAATGAGCTATTTCGGATTTTTATTGCTAGTTTAATTTGGTGTGCCTGAGAGCAATTCTGCTGTTGCCACACATGAAATGAAACTTGTACAGCACGAAAACTTACTACGTGCTGAGATGTGCAATGTCAAGTAACCCATAAATATGAAAATAGGTTTACTCTATCTATACAGTCACCTATTTTTCCTCCAAACAGCAGAAGGGATATGGTTTGAAGGAAAAAAGTGTTCAAAACTCCATAAAATACAGTTTATGCTTTATATCTCTAACTTGCTATGGCCTTTCTCCTCTCACACCTACTGCCTTACTTTCTTCTCATTCTTTTATCAGAAGTATTTATTGGTTTTGGATTTTTAAACACTTTAAAGGTATATGATAAAGATTACGCAGGAATATAGAAGAACTAAAGAACATGTTTAACATAAAGTTTGACCCTCTGGAAGGTATAGCATGATCACTATCACTAACCTCTTATTTTGGTTTTCTTTTCTTCATACACCTTACCTCCCCTTTAAAAGTCATGGAGCATAACTCCAATTCTCCAGCTTCATTATGAATTTCTCAAAAATTCCACCTTGAGGTGTTATTTACTTGAAAAGCACTAGGACTGCACAGAGAATGATACCTTTTAATGCATGCATGATACGTTTCACATCAGGCACCATGCAGAGCATCATAAAATATGAATTGAAGCATGTGTACTCGAACTGAAAAGACTGTTTGAATTTCTCAGTGGTAATCCTACATACATTATTTCCCAAACCTCTGAAGCCGACAATCCCTTTATTTGTAGTCATAGGTCCATTAGTAGCAGTCCAGTTTTGAGACATTTTCTACTTGAGATCTATCTTTTTTTTGCTACAGAAGTACGTATTTTCTAACCCCAAAGCAAACTTGCTCTCCAGCCTTGTCTCTAGGTTTAGCATATGACTGTGTTTCATTCAGAATACACCTCTTTTCCAAATGACATTTTCTGGACAATATTTGGTTTTGGTTTTGCTTTGTTTGGGCACTGCACTGCCACAGTGTACAAGACAACAGCAGTGCAAGTGCAAGGCCAATTGTACCATGAAAGCTTTCCCTATCGCCAGACGTATTCAAAATAAATACAAGCCATTTCCTAAAGCTATCCTCGATACAGAGTAAAACCTGACAATAAATACAGCGAGGAAACAAAGAAATGTGCTTTTCTATAGGAGACAAAACCTGACTAGTGACCTTACTAAACTTTAAAAGTCATGAAGAAGTAATCTCTGAACATAAAGTACAATTGAACTCTTCACAAAGCAAGCAAATAGAAAGGAAGGGGGTGTAATATGAGCAAATGGCAAATCAGGAGGGAAAGCAAATCAATGAATCTCATCTGCTCAATAAAGTAGAAAGAAAGAAAGAAAAGCACTTGATGCTATTTAATGCTACAGCCAGTAAAGAACAGCCATCATAGGGACCTGCTTCTCCCCACTCAATCACACAAATCTTACTACTAGAAAGTAATTTATTCCCCTCCCTACTACCATGGCACAGTCTATGTGGGAAAAAAAAAAGGCTTGTCATTTTCAACTGAAATTATAAAACACATGACAGAACATAACCACCTGATCAAAATAGTCACTTTTACTCTAAAAAGAAAATGAAAAATCAGATTTCCTGGTATAAAAGTTCACATATACTTGCAGAATACAATACATTGGTAACTCTGTGATGTTATGTTTTCTATATATAGGAAAGTATTAATAATTTATGCTAAGACTTCTCATGTCAAATGCATACATATGAAGTTGGTTGCAGCTTGTTCAAACCTAGCTGTGTATGACAGGTGTCTAGCTGGAAAACCAGGTGAAAAACCTGCCGGTCTCTCACAGGGTGCAACAACTTCCCGTGCTGGAAGATTTCTGAGGAATGCCCTAATTCTGCCTCTGGCTCTTTGGCAGATTTGGCTTCCTGGATGGCTCTGATCTCAACACTTGTCTGGCAGTGTCAGAGAAAGGAACTCAAAGCCTTCATGTGCCTATGCCATCCCCATCAATTCTCTGTCCTAATTCTCATCCTCTCTGCTTGCAGACTCTGCCATGTCATCCCATAGGGTCAGCTGTCTATACTTTACTTTCCTGGGTCTAACAGATGAATGACTCCAATGAATTATTAGGTTTTGAGAGGCCTTTAGAAATGCCTGGAAGTTGAACCTCTCATGTAGTCTGCGTGTGGGAGTGACTAAAGCAATTGCTTAGTAGATTCAGCACGGGAATTTCTCTGAGGTAATGTCTTCAAAGGACATCCTCACACCATCTTCAGAGACAGCTCCAATAATAGCATGGCATGTAAAAGTCCAGAATTTCAGAAGCTGGGAACTGCTTCTGCTAAGACAAATAAAGATTCTGCCAAGCCTTTTGCAGCACACTGTAAGCTGCAGCACATTTCACAGGATCAGTGGAAGGCATTGCTGTTTGGCCAGTATTCCAGGTCCCAAAATAATCCAGATGGGAAGTATCCAGGAAATGCCAAGAGGGAAAACCATGTCTTGCTTGCATTTATCACAGCTCAATGATAATAAAGTACACAGTGAAACAGTCTGAAGGTCCCAACAAGTAGGAGTTTCCAGGTAGCAGCAGCCGCAGCAGCACTGCCGGGGAAGCACAATACAGCCGAGGGTGACACTGTCCTCACTGATATGGTTCCAGTCCTACAGTGCCCGAACAATAGCCAAATAGATCCAGAGACAGTCACTAGGACGTCCAGGACTAGGCAGGAATGCAGCTCATGACAGAAGTGGGGATGTCCCACTAGACTGCTCCCTGCTTCCTCTCACCCACTCCCTGGTCCTGTGACTGAATCACCTTAGTGCTGGCTTCCACCTCAAGCAACCAGGCCCCTGGGGGCAAAAGAATTAGTGCCATCAGGCCCCTGACAGCAGGAAACACAGAGTAGCTCCAAAAGCAGGTCCTGCCCTAAATGCATCAAGGAACAGCACCAGAAAAGAAACAGGAGAAGAAAAACCCAGGCTTCTCTGTGGCAGGAAAAAAGGGTGGATTGAATGCTGTTTGACTTGTAGCCTTGCTTTTTTGCAATATGTGTAGGGCTGGTTTGGGGATTGTAGGGTCTGCACATCATGCAGGCAAGGCGAGCCAGGCTTGCTGTGGGGATTCCCTGCCCTGTGCCTTCAAAGCAAGCCGGGACATGGACCAGCAGCTTTCCCTTAGGCCGTGTGCCAAAGGGGAGGGCGGCCACCTTCTGTGGTTTTGAAAGGCTGGGAATAGAAGGCCCTGGAGAAGGGCTGAGCCTTCAGGACTCCTATTTATTCCCTTCTTGGTAAGAAGTAAATCTGTCCTAACAGCAGCAGATTATCTGTTGAGCAGCTTGAGGCTGGGGATTTTTGGGTATTGTAAGCAAAGCTTAGGTGACAGTTTTGCCTCTAATTTACCCCCCATGACCTCTGACAGCTATTTTAGGGTTTCAGAACCATGGTTTTTTGAAGTAAGAAAAGCAAAACTGTATTTCTTTTCTAAGACATCTGATGATGGATGTGTCTCTTCTTCATCAAGAGAGAGCACTATCTCCAAGTTTTTACTTTCCTCTCAACATACAGAGATTCTCCTTCTTAGGATCTCAGTAAGAGCCTCAGACCTCAGACACTCTCCCAGACCTGCAGACTCATCCTACCTTTCTGTCCCTCTTGTTGCAAGTCATACATCATCTCTGGTAAACTAGAAGTGGATGGTCTGAAGAACAGAAAGGGAGAATTCATGTGGGAGAAAGTGTGGCTCAGGGTGCTGGTGGAGTCATGTTCTTGTGGGGCAGCCAGAAGACTGGAAGAAGGCACCTGTATATCAGTCAAAATTCTGCCCCTCTAAAATTTGTATTTAGGCACTAAACTTTTCAAAGAAGAATTAGATCCTTACTATTGATCTCCAGTAACAGCCCTGGGGTGTACCTCGACCTTTATAAAATAACAGCTTATCTGTTATATTAAGTAACAGTGAAATATTAGGCCTTTAATTCCAGATGATTTTATTATATGTACTCTGAGCTAATAACTTAAAAACAGGCTATGAAAAGTTGATAATACTTCACTTTTCATTCATCTTTTACCTATAAGGCTAAAATGTTTAAAACTTGACATTCATCACAATAGAATCAGTGTTTCGTGGTATGAATGAATTTTCCTTGAGATATGCACAGAAAAAATAATAATCTGAACACTGAATACAAGAGGAAGTACATAAAAGATATCAGCAGTCAGTTTCTTTCCAAGCCCACCCTAGTCAAATTTATGCAACCTGTTTCTCTCAGTTCTGTTGCCAAAAATCTCTCAATCCAGTTTAAAAAAAAAATCAATCAGAACATAAATTTCACTATTACTACTCATCATCATCATCATGGCTTGGCTTCGCGAACGAAGATTTGGGAAGGGCTCTACCCACGCTTGCTGCAAGCGCGCTGATGGCTAAAGNTGAGCCCATCCTGCCCATGGACACACTTTGTCTGACCCTTCAGCTGAGACCTGACTAGCATGGGAGACCCTACCGGAGGCACAACCACCGCCAGCACAGCTCACAGCCTCATAAGGGCACGCAAGCTTCTCCCCCGCGACAAGGGGGTGTCCGTGGAGAAGATTACTACTACTGAGTGAAGAATACACACAATCAAAACCTCAGTTCATTGTAACACCAAGTCTTGTGAGTTGCCAAGTGTATTCTGGAGCGAGCTGAATGTTGTCATGTACCCCCAAGTAACTGTAAAGCAATATTGCAAAATGCTAATAAGGAGCCTTCTGTTTAACCACTGTATTCTTTGTAAAATAAGCTGGTTGAATACTAAAATTTCAGAAAAAAATGAATTCGGAAAGCACGCAATTTCAAATAATCTGTAATAAAGCAGAATTACTTAGATTATTTTTCAGTTCAGTTGTAACAGTATGAAAAATAAGTACTTTATTTTAAACATGAAGTTGGCAGGAAACTAAGGGTGTTGTTCAATGCTTGTCTCTGTTACCCCCATTGCTCAATATAACAAGCAGCTGGAGAGAGAACTGAAGCAACAACAGGTAGTTTGTTTGCATCTTCTCATATCAAAGTACTCATTTAATGATAAAAAATATGTTCATGCATTCATATAAAAAGCATCTGTATATACAGTTCTTGATGTCTGGCTATGTCCCCTCAGTTTACTTAGCTTTAATAGTTTAGTGTCTCCTTATGGTTATGATTTTCTTTCTGTCTTAAACATGAAAATCAATGTAACATGCAATCAAATAGACTGCCACATGAAAGTATTTTTTTAAAAATGCTATTTATAGTAGTTCCTTAAAATTATTTTATAAATAGATGTAATATTTAATGAAAGATTCAGAGGGACTTTTTTACAGCCAACAAACCGAAAATTAATTCACCATGTTTAGTATATTCCTAGTTTTATAACCTCATCCATTATTTTATTATTGTTATGCTAAGAAGTGACTTTTTATGATTATGCCACTTGGAGAACATAAATTTTCATTTGTATTTGCAGAAGAGCATTGGCACAGCATGGTGTAGAATTGCAATTCTTGTTGACCTTCTGGAAGGAGAACCAAATTCTTGTATTTTGTTCAACAACAGTGATAATACACCAAAACAGACATATTCTATTTATTAAAAAAACCCCGTAATAAATGTACCAAACCCCCCACAGAATACAAGAGATATGCAAGTCAGGTGATATTAGCTGTCAAAGAGCAGTAGAAAAGAAGAGTCAGAGCAAAGACTCACCTGTCCAATGTCTTATGTGCAGCATTGGTCAAAGATGGATAAACAGGGAAAAATGCAAGAACAGCTTATGCAATTCACAACTCAAAGACTTTTTCTTTTTGGCCCTACTACAGACATCTTTTGGATCTGTAATTTCTCTTACAGCAATTTTCTCTCTTAATTTAAAGAGAAAAATAAATCAGATAAAAATAAATGAGATGGAAAATTCTTTTATAAAGTAACATCGTTTATAAACTTATGGAACTATAAGGTTTTTATACTTTTATATTGCAGTTTAAATTTATGTAGTTTGTACCAACATCTACAGCTCAATGATTTAATTTGCAATATCTGAAAACTAGACAGTTACTGAACTCTCAGAAGGTATATCATGATTGTGTGGGTGCAGTCACACTGATTTTATACAAAAGCATTTTCTATGTAAATCAGACTTGATTAATTATATATTAATATATCTTAATACATATACTGGATAATTATATATTAAGAGCTTTGAATTGCCTGTTTTCAATCAACACTTCAATTTTCCTTCCTATCAAACTATACTTAACTAAACCTTTGCATAAAAGACTTGTTGACTACATTAATAATTTTATTGTTTAAAATGTTAAGCGTTGTTTCATTCCTTTATCTTTTTTTCCCCAAGCTCTGTTAAATGCCATCATTGGCTGCTTGCTTACTTGCAGGGAAAACTACAGACTATTGAAGCTAAGCGGCATTGTCTTAGACACTTGCAAAGTTGGGTTTTTTCACTTACTGCAATTCTGAGGACTCAGTAACATTAAAAAGTGACCTGCTATTAATTAATTTTTAGAAAAAATATTTTAAACTGTGGACAACATTGTATGGCTAGTAGCAATATATTTAAAATATTTCTGCAAATTAGACAACATATAAGGATGATAGAAGAAGCCATTTCCAAGAAGACCTCTAATAGCTCATGTTCATCTTGTTTCTAAAACAAAAGATACAAAACAAAAACAAACCTAACCATTAGAAAGTTATGAGTTTGCAAAATAGGTTATTTAAGTTATAAATGTTTAATGTCCATACTTATATGATTTTCTGTATTTCATAATTATTTATTATTTGTCTGTTCAGAAGGATGAACCTAACTAAAGAAAAAACCTGTTTTTATCATGATAAAAAAATTATGGTTTGGTAGATTTCTTTTGGTTTTGCTTCTTTTGAGATATTCCAGCCCAATATCTTCTTCAGACAAAGTGAATCCACAAGTAAAACCATGTTGCTTATTTATAGTGTTTTTTGTTGGCATAGAAAGATTTTTATCCCATTAGTATTCTTTTGATCTATCAGAGACTGGAGGCATACTGCCTTGGAAAATGCACCATTCCTGAAGTGTACCTATGCAGCCCTACACAAGCAGACCCACACAGGCTTTTCATGCATTCCTGTTTAACCAGAAGCTACATCATTAGCAGAATTTTAAGGTAAGACTAAGTCACCCTGTTTCTTAGCAATGTTTAGTAACATAATTCATAATCAGTGTTGTCTTCAATTTTTTGCAACTGATTATACATATATACATGTATATATATGCAAATATATACAACTCTTTAAAGAGAATTAAAGATCACTGTGATAGCAGGGTTTAAAAGACTGAAAACATTGGCCTGTTTCAAACTTGGAAACAATATTTTACTAGGCTGACATTCATTGGCAATACACATTGCCAGCAATTAGTCCTTATTCCTTATTTATTATTTTGATATATATTCAAACTAATAGTTTTAAGCAAGCTTATCCTAAATTATCTGTGAGTACACAATGTGATGGAGTTGATGTTCCTGATGACTTTGGTCCCTTGATGGCTTTGGTGCCCAGGTTCAAGCCGGTCAGTGCTTAGAGGCAGGTGAAAAGGAATTATGGAACTGAGGTAGGTAGCTTCTTTTTTTCCCATCTTTTCCTTGATCATGATTGCTATTTTATGTTCTCTGTTCAAAAGAAAAAGGAAAATTCAGATACCACTGATACAGCTAAACTTTTTTTGTTGTTTTTTTTGGCTTCATCTCGCTTATTCTCCAGGATTATAATGATTCCACTAAACTCTTCAAAATTATTTTTTCTTTCATGCCTGATCTACATCCTTAGCTTACTACTTGCATATGTGTTCCAGCACCTCATCTGTACAATTTTGCGACAGATCTCAGTTTGCCTCTTTGCAGTTACAACTATTATTTATAGATTAGTGTTTAACTGTTACAAAATGCTACTAATAGTGTTATGATGTTATTTACACACCGAAAATTTTTTAGTCTATTTAGTATGGTTAGGACTGAGTTCAAGACAAACATATATGTTTTATCGTGCTTAGGCTGCTTTTATTTGATGGGTGTAGCCACCATCTCTTTGACCTCGAACTATTGCACCTTTCTGAAGAGCTCTGCTGGAGAGCTTGAAGAGATTGAGTGACAGAAAAAAAAACTGTTGAGAGTTTTTTTTGAGGGCTATAATTACAAAGATGTTTCTGGTCCCTCCACTGTTTTCTTGTTGCCTCTCCTTAGACAGAATAGCTCTCTTTCCTAGATGACCACCCTCAGTCCAAGACTAGGCATAGTTCACTGCTTTAGTCTCCCTAGAAGGGGAGGTATTAATTCATGTATGCAAATGAAGTAGATCTAGTTTTAAATCAAATGGACTTTCTCATCTATGTAAAAAAAATTCTTATTTACAGCATCTGTCCATGCACAGCAGGCAGAGACCCGTACAAATTAGTATAAAATAATTTACCAGTTCTACAATCACATTTCCAAAATAATTAAATTATTACTTCACAATTCATAGTAATCTGTGTCTTTGTGATCAAAGCATATTTGCATTGTTGTCTAACAAAAGAGCTAAGACTGAAAGATCTTTGGAGGGAATTTGACAGTTCCCTTACATATATGGATCTCATTCCAAGGTTGGGATTAATGCTTTGGAAACTGCTTAAAAAAAGGATTTTTGAGGAATTGTAAAAACTGAGATAAAAAATTTGTTGCATACAAGCTAAAATAATATGATGGGAAGTTTTAAGTTACTTAAAAAAACAAACAAACACTAAAACCAAAGAAAACCTGACAAACAAATAAACCAAAAAACCCTCCCAAAAAACTCAAAACGCCACAACACCTAGAAAAAGCCAAAACTCCAGTATTATAATATTAAAACAAAATATTAACAAGAACATTTTGAAGTCAATGAATTATAAAAAACTTGTTATTTTTTTGCAGAAAAATTAACTAAAAATTCTGAACTTTTACTTACTTTATGATTCCATAAATTTTCAGGGAATTTTTTTTTTTTGTTAGAATAAAAGCATGACTGCAATTGAAATCAACAAGAAAGAATCTGAAAGAAAAATGGAAGCTAAATTAAAATGATTGTGATTACCACATAAGTATGTGATACATATATATTTATCACAGCATACATGATGAATGTGCATCATGTTATGTGATTGAATTATGAGTAGTACGTATGATTTAGAGGCACATATTCAGATACGGTATGAACTATATATAACTTGTGTACACACATATGCATATACAGCAATATCAAAGAAGCTTCATGAAATTTCTAGCTGAGAATTAGCCATATGTGTTGTATTTCTATTCATAATACATCTGTTATACCAGTTTGCCATTTGTGGTTTTCCTCAAAGGTGAAAGGAAATGGCTTTTGAATTCATGCATTTTTGCTACAAAAATGCCAGATGCCAATAGCTGCCTAGTCAAAAGCTTCTTAGTTTACATCATAAATAATTCCAGTTCAGGGCCACTTGAAAACCACTCTTGCAGGGCCTGCCATTTCATTCCCAATCCTCCAGCAGCTGTAAAGCAAGGAGTAGATGGGAGGACCGGCAGTGCAGAAAGTATATTCATCACTGCCTTTTCCTTGTTTCAGCCACTTCCATTACAGCAGGAGCAAGTGGGATTTGTAGATTGTTTATGATGCTAAAAAGAATTTGCCTTAATTATGAGAGTTTTTGTTGGTTTAACTTTGCAGATTTCAACATCCTCAGTAGAAGGCAGAGTCCTGAACTTGTTTTCTGCATATTTTTTTGTTGTTTTCTTTTTTTGAAATGTCAGATGTTGAACAGGCTTTTCGAAAAAATTCAACAGCTAGAAACTGGATGATTTCAGTAATAAGAATACAGCCCGGGGAAGGTACATAAATCTGTAGCCTTGCTGTGCATAAAATTGCTTTGGTAGCTTTGCATCTGGAAGACGTGAGGTTTGATCAGTGTGGTTTGAAAGAATGCCATCAGCCAAACAAGCTAATCCTGCACCTTAATTACCAAGTCATGCTGCTTTTCTCCAAGCAATCTTATCATGAACTTTTAAAATGGATATAAAAGCAGCGGTGAGTTTGCAAATATGACATTAAATGGAATGAAATTTCCTTTCACCCTCAAGAAAACATAGAAGTGACTCTGTGAATCATCCCTATAGGCCTACACAGGCCACCTTCTGCTTGAGTTAGAATTTTAATGCCATAAATGTTTAATCCATATGTTTTCTTCATGATTCATCCCTGAGCAGCTCCATATGTCAGCACTGGTCATACAAGGCTTTTGAAACTCACACGAGCAGAGCTGGTGACTAGCAGACAAATGCATGTCATTTTCACAAGTTGTTATTTTCTGTTTACAGGCCCATTTAGTCAGACTATAGGATAACTAGGGAGAGGATTGTTGAAGAGATCATCAGTGACATGAAACTCGATAAGTTAAAGTTTGTCTGGATCTGTATGTGTGCCTTTCCTGTGCCTATGCTTCTGTTGCAGGGCTGAGTATAAGCTAGTCCTCTTCCTTCTAGGGCTTGTTGGCTACGCCTAACCTGCTGCTGAATCCAGCCGAACTTGCCCACCTTGGTGTGAGCTAAGCAGGATCATTAGCATGAACACTTCCAGTGGATGGTTAACAGACTGGAATTTACTGCACCAGGTAAACCTCCATGCAAAGTAAACAAGGGCTATGATTCTGCCATTACTAATCTTGAGTTGAGAGAAGGGTCCAATACGTGGACCTTATCAGCACAGTGCCTGGTATAGCATGGTATTACAAGCATTCGGCTCCGTGAGGCTCTTACAAAGAGCAAGGTAGGAAATAATTATTCTCACTTCATAAGAAAAGCAAGGAAGCATGCAGAGAGAGGATGAAACAGTTCACAGTTCCTCCTTGCTTTCTTAGTCAGAAGTATCTATATTCATAGAAATATGAATAATTTCTATCCTGCGTTCTCTACAACCCCATTTTTTAAGGGTGCATAGTGTGCAAATGAAACAAAATATTTCTTGAGCTCAGGACAAGTAGTACATGTATTTACATCTACAGTACTTCCCAACAAAATGGAGACTTAATGTTGGGATCAAATACAGTGCCCTTGTCTTTATATAACCATATGCAGACACAGGCATGGGGCTTACTAAAATGTACACTAACTTAAGAGATGCACAGGAACCTGTTACTGGCATGTTGTATGATTAGCTAAGTCTGGATCAAGTGCCAACCACAGGCAACTGACTATGTCTTGATTCAGGTCTTGCTGTACCAAACGCAAGATTTTTTTTTTCACTTAACAGAATAAAAGCATATAGAGCCTGAAGATTCAGGTGAGTATCATGAATATTCATTAATACTAATATTAATATTAGTGTACAAAAGAAATCTGACCCCTGTATATGCAGGACTTTTCAGAGATTTCTCAAATTTGTGCCAGAATTCCCTAAAGAGAATATCTCAGGTGCTGAGTCCACAGGTAAGGAAAAAATACAACCCCCAAATCAAATCTTCATTATTATCTATAAAGCCATGATTTAATCACTATATTTTCCAACTGGTAATTTTCAGTCCTTATTCTAAACCATATTTTTAATAATTTTCAGCTTGCAATAAACTCTAATTGAACTACTCACAAATTTGGGTGAAGATTTACAACATTGTTTGTACCAACTAAATGCATTTCTGCAGATTAGCAAGCTTTACTTAGAGTTTTACATAAATGGAATAAATTATTTTCATTCAAATTGCATTAGAATAGAGAGGTATTAGTACCTGAGCAATTTTAAGGTTAAAAGGAACTATTCAATTGTCACATATATATATTCTTTCCTTAAAAAAATTACATTGAAGGCTCCTTTCAGCTGCATAACAACATTTAAAATGGAAGAAAAATTTTTGCAGGGAAGAAAGTAATTTAATAGATATGGTCTTGTCTGTTACAATGTCCTTCTTCTACTACAAAAAGTCTTGGAAATTCTCCTTTTGTGACTTGAAGCATGGGTCATCTTTTACTAGCAACTAGATAAAAAAATTAATATAAACACTGTAATACATAGTTCTTCAGGAAAACTTATGGATGTTGATGAAGAAATTTTTTTTAGATCTTACATTCCTTTTTTTTTTAAATGAAAAAAATCACTTACCCACAGTGAGTGAGGAAGATAATACTTCTGAGACTTGCCCACCTTAGATGTTATAGCCTTCAGCACAGCCTGGAGGCAAATGCAATTAAGCATACTCAAATGGGAGATCCCAATTCAGCCATATGTTTTGGCTTCTAAATAAAAAATTGCAAAGACTATTGGCAGATTTTTCATAGTATCCCCTGTTATGGAAAAATACTGAGTTTATAATAATGAACAGTTTCAATATACATTCAGCCTGTGCTCTCTTGCTTGCATAGCATGCAATATCTCCATACTCCAGTTTCCAAGTGAGAAATGTTTAGAGAGAGAAAAAAGAAAGAGAAAATAAGATTATAGTAACCACAGGCAGCAACTCAGTCTCTAAATAAACTTGACTAATGATGTACCAAAAGTTCTTTCTTGGTGTGTTCTTAAGTTCTTTCTTGACAGTTTATTGCAAAAGAAATGCGTCCCCTAAATTACATAAGATTGTCACATCCCAGGAAATATTAACCAACAGTTGGTTTTATAGAAGTCATCAGAATTGTTTTATGCTTAGATCTAATGTAACTTGTGCATACATTGCATTGTATCATTGTGACCAAGTAGACTTATGGGATTCTATATTGAAGATGAACCTAGAAGAGAACAGATTGTTGTTTGAAGGCACAGGAACCACCATCAATTTGCTTTAAATGCTTCAAGAAATTCTTTCAATTAAAACACGTAGCAGAAGGATAAGCCTGATGTCCTAAAAGAATTTTATTTTTTTTATTAACAGCTGTCATTCTTAACTGAGGTCTTCATTTTTTTTCAAGATAATAAAAATTCTTATAACAAAGTGTTATGTAATACACATGGGTAAAAATTAGAAGATGGAATTGTTTGTCTATTCTGCTAAACAGCATGGAGCTGGGGATTTTTAAAGTATAAGAGTAGCTATCGGTTCCACTTCAGTGGAACTTTAACACTTTCTCATTTAGGCAGGTTTTTGACTGTTCAAGCATGAAGTTTATTAATGTTCATCAAAAAAGCAACCATCCCAAAGTCCTCCAGCAAACCTCAACATATCCAAAATTTTATTTAGCATTTTATGTAAAATATTCCAAAATTTACAAAGTAAAAAAACCCAAAACCCCCAACAAAAACTCCAATGATTTTACTGTGTGAAGACTTTACTTAAAAGAAAACCTCTTAAGCACTACTCAGAAAAGTGACTTGCTAGTTGCCTGCATGCAAAACAGATTTGTCCAGTTCATCACCAAGGATGCAACATAGGAACTGCAGTCACTGTGCAAGGCAGGAGATGCTAAGGAAACAGATGGAAATAGCTTAGTTTGATCATTAAATACCCACAAGTATATATGCTTGTTATCATATGTAGTTTCATCTATAGTGTCAACTATTCAACTAATAAAAAGAAATTTAGATTTCAAACAGCAAATATGATGAATTAAGATGCAGAGGTGTTAAGCCTGTGTTCTGCTGCCACTTAGCATGGGAGAGGCTCGTAATGCTTTGTTGAGACACTGAGATTCCTGCCAGCAGGTCCTTTACTTGGATTCCTCTTGTTCCGTTAGACAAGGGAGTCTGAGTGCAGGGACTCTTTCACTATATAGGCTATTTGTACAGTGTCCTGCTCCAGTGAGCTGAAATCTTACAATTGTTCATCTTTACTGTACTGACTGTGCTGCTCCTTGGTACCTCCAGAGAGCACAAGCTTTTACTTTTCCAATTCATCTCTTGGCAAGGAAGACAAAAAGTCTGGATGCATACACTCTACACAATACCCCTTAATATAATATTACTCTTTGCTTGAAACATAAAACTTGATAAGTTAGATCATTAGATAAACAAACTTTCTTCTTTAGTTCATATTTAGGGTTTGACTCCTTGCATTTTAGAGTGTGAACTTTCTTTAAGCTTGTGGAATATCTTCCTTTATCATGAACAAAGAGAGTACTGCTCAATAATTATCATAAAACTAATTTGTATTATAATATTATTTGTAAAGTCAGGCCCAGATCAACTGACTTGGGCACTTGGACTCCTCTAAATTTTTTGTGTCCTGATAAGTCTCCTTTTGCTTTAGATGCTTATATGTGAACAAAAGCCCATTTTCATTCAATGGCACACCAAGACACCTCCTGAGATAACACATATCCTGAGAAATAATGTGATCAGCTGGGTTAAGGAGCAGGTATTTTTAAGGGAGATGAAAGTTGAAACATGGAGATTGGGCATCCACAGTATCTCACTGAGAATTCAAAAATTATACAGAAAAAAACCACTGCATTCCACAACAGATGCCGTAATTTAGGAAGCTTCTCTCACTTCCTAGGGTTATTTATTGTGAAAAAAAGACTAAATTTGAGGTTAAGCAAAACCATTTTGTAAAGTGCATGAAGACATTTTAATAAAATAGAGAGTACAGAGCCAAGTGAAGGAAGAATAAAGTAGAATACGTCTTTGAATCAATAGATTATACAGTAATGTTCTACAGTTTATTAGGAGTGAGGGGTCCAAAACTTCTCCCTTCAAATTTATCTAATGCTCACCATTGCTACAAACATTATATCTGACACAGTTTTCTGTATCAGATTCTTATTTATAATTTTGATTGCATGTCACTAAGCAAGCACAAAACACATTTATACCATAAAATTCACAAAAGAAAAAGCAAATGAAATAGCAGTAAACAGAGAGCTAGGTTATATTTCCCCACCACCAAATGCACTGTCGCCTACCTCTGGTATGAAAGTACATTTCAAAAAAGTATTAAAAGTGATTGAATCTGTAATCCCTAGAGCATTAGCCTGATGAGATTAATTCTATTGTTCAAATAAGATTATGACTGCCTTAAATCTTCATTTCCAGATATTGTCTGACATGTTCTACTTGCAAACAGAAAAGCTTTACAGGAGAGAGCTACTGTGAAGGTTTGGCAACCTGCCAAATTCAGTGAATTTAATACATATATTTTAAAATAGCATTTTGAATCAAGCTATAATTTAACAGTCTAACCTAGTGCAACCAAACGTGCCAAATACTGCATTGAAACCTAGATGCATAAGTGCTTAAAAAATATAGAACATGAGTCATCTGTCACCCAAAAACACAGCCCTGGTGCTGAGCTTTGATCCAAACTGGCTGAAAGTCATCATATGCCCTATTCCATACTCTTACCTATAGGAAAAACTGTCAAATTAGGCACTTTTGAAAAAACCTTTTCTGTTAAACTTTTGATACAGATCTGTTGAAGATCTACATACCTAGGCACGTGCCAAATTTTCAGATCTCATATATTTTAGAACTCCCTGCACCTCACCATGCTGCAGCACATTCTGCATTGGCCCCTCGGTTATGTTTTATCTTCACAGTCACTGACTCCTTAATGGAAGTGGACTATTCCAGTCTGTCTGCCATACTCAATGACAAACTACATTTGCTTCTTTCAGAAGACATGTTGCATAGCACACACATACACACAGCCCTTTTGCACATTCACATACGCACATCTATTAACCAGAGCTTCACAAGATTACTCCAATGCACTTAATAGCTCTACCAGGGAAAACTTAGGGCTGAGTTCAGATCCTCTTGTGTGACAAAAAGATTTTTCCTCATGCCCTTTTTGCCCTCTTTCTCAGCTATTGTGCCTTTCTGACTTACTTCTGACCTTGGACACTCCTTCACTTAAGCATTACCCTTCTACTCCCCGAGTATATTTTTGCATTTCTTTCCCAAGGTTTCCTAGGCTTTTCCTTATAGCCATCATTCCAATGATTCTTCCAAGTGTCCTTCATCATTTTTCTTAGCTACAGAGTTTTCAAAATTGTCCATTAATCAACAGATAAGCAAACTCTGTTTGTATTATTATAGATACCACATGCTACAAGTTTTATCAGAAAAAATGTGTACATAATGCATCCCTTGATGCAACAATTTTTAGAGAAACAATTTTGAAATTGAATCAAAATTTTAAATGCTATCTCAAGAGAGCTTCTCAGACCATCTAATTTATTAATACCTGTAGATCGGGAGATGTTTTCTTCACTAAAGTATAATTATGCTTCTGAAATGAAGATAATTCAAGTCTTTCTATTGGTTTCATTGAACTTTAGGATCAGCCTACCCACATGATCGTCGTCCTCAACCACACAATACGGAAACTGAACGTATAATGAATGCTAGCACTCACTATCTATGTTATTTATATTATCAGTAACTGTTTCCACTCATATCACATCAATAAAATCTATGGAGTACCATGAGGATCTGTAAATTGTCTCTGTAAAAAATACAAAGAGTCTACCTAAGCAGAAAAAAAATTCGCATTTGACAAAGTCTGTCAAATATATCCTAGACTGATCATATCTATTCAAGGTTGTTAAAAATTTGGTATTTAAGAAATACAAGAGCACCTAAATAAAATTCAGCATCTATATTGTTAAAAAAGGGGGAGAATTCAGCAAGGAAACGCATACATAGCCTAATATATCTTTAGTGGTTTAACTTCAAGCTTATTTAGCTAATAAATAAAGTTGAGTCACACAGGATCTTTGCTGTTTCAGGAATTTTCAACAGTTTCATAAATCATCTGGAAAAAGGGAGGAGGAAGCCAAGAAAAGACAAAATTTGCTGGTGATTGTTATTCAAGGATATAGAAACAAGGACAACTGAACTGCAGAAGAAGTAAACTGATAATGAAATGGCAGATGAAATCAGCATAGGCAAATGCACACTGGTAAACATTAGGAAAATCAATCCCAAGTTTACATACAAGGTGATGATCTCTGAGATTACTTTTGCCACACCAGAATGTGATCTTTAGAATGGGCCTGTAATAAACTGCCCAGTGAAAATGTCAGCTCAATACTCAGGAGCAGTAAAAAAAGAAAATAGAATTTTAAAAAAGGAAAAGAAAAACAGTGCAACAGATATTATGATATTATATGATATTGTATAAAGGTACCCTGGCTGCTCTTTGCAGTTTCTACTACCCTCAGAACCATTCCAAAAAGGAAGTACAAAAAAATTAGACTATCTAGGACAGTTATAAGGTTTATTCTAACTGGGAAAAGAAACAGCTAATAAGAGCTAAAAAACACCCTTGTAAAGTCATATGTTACACTGAAAAGATAAAAAAGGAAGGACTAGTCCAATAAATACTAGGGATGTCAAAGTAATGTAGCTAAAAGCAACCCACCAAACAAAGTAGAAACTCTTCATAGCTCATAGCAAATTGGTGGAATCCTGACACAAGGCCATGCAGATAACAAACCTTTACACAAGTTTAAAAAGCAGTGGGAGGAGTTTATAGAAGAAAAATCTATTACGGACTAGTAATCAAAGGTATACTCTCATGTGCAGGAAGTCCTTTTGATACCCTTTTACTGTGGATTGGAAGTCTAATAGACTCCATAAGAGCATTTCATCTGCTTCTAATGTCACCAAAAGCAATGGCAGAGTTGAAAACATAAGAAAGAAAAAAAAAAAAAGGGAAAAATACACATGCAAATATAACTGGTGACATAAAAGACAGCATCTTTTTCTGTCTGTTGTGGACTTGGATCATCATGTTGTGTATCTATCACCTACTCAAACTACATCATCACTTGAATGATAGCCCAGGCCCCTCATGAAAATTTTTTTCTTCGTATTCTGATATGCATGTGTGTTTCCTCTGTTCTTTAGGGTTCAAATTCATTGGGATAAGTGTTCCTATGTTTATGTTGTCCCTGAATTTGACTAGAAGCATGGTTCAATAATATAACAAATACAACCTTACGTCTTCTATTACTAGGTCATGAATGCTGCATCCTGTGACTTGAAGCGCTGGGTTTGCGTCAGTTCCCTCTTCTCAGCTGCTTCAGACATTAAAAATGGTTGAAAGTTTAACTCCTTTCTGTCATACTTGATGCTGTATTAGATTGCCCTTGCCACCTTAACAGCATGACAGACCAGATACCAATTGCTGTCTCATCCCCAACATTAAGCCTTCATGAACTCCTATCCAGTGCTCTAGTTGATTTGACAGTTGTTTGACTGGATCCCTTTGAGAGTTTTGGTTGCGTTTGCGCACATAGACCTGCATTAATGATGTTTTGGCCCTATGGAGCTCTGCCTGCTGCACCCCATTTTCTGAGAATTTTAAAGAGAATTAGGTACCCAACTCAAATTATGTTTTGATTGGTTTTATTTCTTTTGCCACTGATAAAAATGAACATTATTGTTTTCTCACCTTTAAAATGCTTAAATCATCAGCATAAGTATAGAAATAATGCCTACTGATCATATACTAAATAAGATATAAAAATCCAAAGCAAAACTTCTAAATACAGCATTAGTTCCAAATTATTGGTGCAGACAAGTGAGAATATATTCACAAAATAAATACATATAAGCTATAGCCACTTTACTAGCAGGAACAAATATTCACTATTTATTAAATGCACACACTAGAGGAAAATTTTAATTTTTTTTTAGTCAGACCCATAAGTCTACAATTTGCAAAATCAGAATCTTGAATACTGCTGAAGATGACACTGTTATTTTGTTTTAGTGGTATTGCATTCAACAAATTTGTGACAAAGTTAGCATCCTAGCCCAAAGAATGCCTTTGCTGAGTGTCTATTTTTAGTGTTTGCATTGCTCAATTTCCATGCCAGAGTACAAAGTTGATGTCATGCTCAGTATCAATCAATCAGTCATACTTATTCATCTCTGTTTGTTGTGTTGTCTGATAGAATGTTGAAGGCAGCACGAAAATTAAAACTACATAGGATAAGGATAGGATTTAATATAGTAGAAGAAATATCTGAAGTCCATCAACATAGATAAAGGGAAAAGTAAACTGTGTTTGTGGCACTGAAGCCCAAAGAAAGATTCATGGGTAAACAAAAGAATAAAACTAGACTTTTTCTTAGTGTATATTTTAAGAGTGGGATTCAGAAAGCTTTACATGTGGCTAATATATCTGGGTTTCTGATGTAAAAATTCTAAAGAAGGCATCTTTTCCTGAAGGAAGATACATAAAGCAGACCAGCAACTCCTAACTACCTCAGGCAGACCTAAGTGCATCTATCTTTTAATCTTGACCCCTGACAGCTCTTTTCTCACTTGTGTGGTTACCTCCTCATGTGTAAGCTCTACCTAACCATTCCGCCGCTTACAGGGGCTCTGGCTAAGTCCTCCTGCTAAAGGAAGAAGCTGCCAAGCTACAGCAACTTCCCAAGGACACCAGAAGCTGTTGATGCCATCTCCAGCATAACTCCTGCCCTCTCCTCAGAGCTCTGCCTCTTGGACGTTTATGGTTGCTTCTTTGCAGCAACACCAGCTTTCCAAAGTGTTAGAGGATAAATGGATGAATCTTTGAGAAACTGCTGAAATCTGAACAGTTTCTGCTCTCTGTCTTATCATCCGTACATCATCTGAGCAGAATATCAAGTTATGCCTAGCTGGAATATAGGGCTTAAATAAGTCAGGAGTTAGTTAACACTCTATAGAGTGTTTCTCCAGTTGTTGTTTTTATTTCTTCAGCTGCATTACAATATTTAGGCTTTAAAAAAATTAGTTGGATGGGAAAAAAATAACAACATTGTATGCTAGCCCAGGCATTTCTTAGCCAAATCAAATATGATTAAATTAAAGCATTTTCACCAGCTTGATGATGGAAAAGACCCTATGGCTAGTAGAGCCAGCCCTGGACCCTGGGAGGACTTGTGTGAGAACTTAAGCCACTTTGTCATCATTCTTACATTGTCCTAGCTCATATTACAGCATAGAAAAAACCCTCAGTCTTTAGCAAGATCAGGAACGAGGAAGCCTCACATGTTGAGCTTGTCGTCTGAGGTTGCTGGCAAACACAAACCGGTGCTGACTCATACCCAAGTGCTAAGATTGAAGACACAAGGAGTCCAGGAGGCCCATAGCGACCTTTTCAATCATACTTGGCAGTGGTGCCGTGCACATCCTGGAAGAGACGGTGGACACAAGTAAAAACATGACTATTCTGAAAAAAATCCCAAGTTTAAATATAGTTTAGAAGAATAAAAACTAAAGACATTTCAGTTGTTAAATTCCAAATGCCATCAGTAACTATAGAAATTTCATTTTCATAAACCCACATCTCTAATCTTATAATTCTTATAAATAATGTCAAACAAACTTTATGACAAACGAGCTACTAATGACACCGTAAAGGGAAGGGAACTACTAATGACACCGCAAAGGGAAGGGAAACAATGAGGGGGGAAAAAAAGCACAGAGTGGAGTTTATCTGAGGAGTGAGGCGTGAAACACCCAAATCAAAGCGAGGGAGGATTAAAATGAAGCTGTCTCTGGGCAAGTTGCCTGAAAAGACAACTGTGTATGGATAGTTGGATAGCTAACAAAAGAGTGAAAATGAAAAGTCCATGGAATAATCAAGGCTCCCTAGTGACAAAACCAGATTCAGATAGAGACTTTCAAAGAATGTTAAAAGGAACCAGGTGCTGAACCTTTAGAGGTATTAGGGCTTCTTTGAGAATCCAAATCATGGTGTGTACTGAGAGACTTTAAGGGAGAGTTGATGACATCTATAGAGATTAAAACAAAAAGTAACTTTCAAAACTTTGAATGCCCCCTTGACACCCAAAGCAAGCTGTAGGTAGACTGGAATCACTCATTACCATAATCAAGTCTCTCTGGTATTGTTAAAACCTAAAAGAAAGTAAGTAACACACACACACACACACACACGCACACACACACACACACACACACACACGTTGCCAACGAATGGCGATGTGTGACTGAAAGTGATTTTTTTAGTGATTTGAGATATTGACTGAGAATTTTGTTAGACCAAAAAAACCCAAAAAAACATAAAGGGAAAAGAAAGCAGGCTATGACTAGAAAAAAACCTTCTTGTTCTGAGGATTTTCAATTGCTAAGCAAGATTAAAGAGTAAAATAAGAATAGCAAAACCCTCTAATATATTTTTATAAAATGGTTTGTCAGACATGCATAAAAATGGAAATAAAAAGATTTGTTAGATTTATAGATGAGAAAAATCATTGATTTGGGCACAACATATGATATGCAAGTGTAAAGCTTATGAAATCCACTTTCATAAAAAAATTTGTTTGCTAGAATTTTTTTTAAAATTAACAGAGACATTTTTTCTAACATGGGGACAGTTGCGTTATAAAAAAATATAATTAACTTAAATACTACAAGGACTCTGTACTAAATCTTACCACTTGTTTTTGTCTCAGAGACTGACAAATTTTTTTCTACTAAATTGCATGGATTTCAAGTCCCAGAGAGTGCCATTATTTCCTACTGTGTTGCAGAGATTTCAAATTCATCATTCATATGTTCTTTCCATCTAAAAACCTGAACAAAAATACAAGAACCAGCCAACAGGAAACAGTTAATCAAAGAAGGAAGGTTTCCTAAAAAAAAATAAAAATCAAACCAAACCAAATTAAAACACAACCCAGTCTTCAATTTTCCGCTAGTATTTCATAGTGTTATAATCACTGCAAATGCCATCTTTGCAGTTAGCCTTACTCTTTGATTAAGAGCTACTGGTTATCCACTAGTTATTTGGCAGTATTTTCAGAATTAACTTCAGGCATAAAATCTTGAAACACATTATTCCTTTGTTAAATGTAAACATAGAGAGTTATATTGACTACAACACAAGGATAACAAAAATAGACAAAATTTTTTACCTTCTAGCCCTTTTCTTTAAACCCATATTACACTGTTGTCTTCAGGCAATTTAATTAAAGAAAGGGTTTGGACAGACATCTTAACTACGAATTTATTAACTTAGCCAACCACAAACAAACAGACAAACAAGCCTTAACTTAGCTGACCAAAAATTAGCCAAACAAAAAAACCCAAACAAACCTCCCTCATAAGTTCATATATGTACTCCAGGACACAGAAAACATGTTCATACTCTCAGAATCAAAATACCATTCCACACTACAAGCCTGTCAATGACAAATATTCAAAAAGAGCACTTCCTTCTTCTTAGTGATCTTTGCTAACACAGTGAAAAATGAGACCTTGAAACTTTTAGTTGTGGAAGGATGTAGAAGACACAGAAAAGCATTCTGTTACTATGCCGACAGTTTTGACCAACTTAAATGCCATATTAGTGTATTTTATGTGTGTTGCCTTGGACATACTGTTAGATTTCATAGTTATCTATTTTCTGTTTTCAAGGCACGCAAACATCAAAATCATTTAGCCACCTTACACTATCAGTCATAAATCAGTGACAACCAGAGTTCTCATGTACATGTCTGCAGAAGTTCAGTCTATCTGCAATGTCAAGTAAGTAACACAGTAATGGCTGCTCTTCTGACTACTTTCTAGTAGAGTCTAAGTGCTAAATCAATTGTGGCCTTGTTGTAAGAGCTCTATTGTTGGTATACATATGTGTTTAAAGAATAGTGTCCTATTTCTAGCAATGAGGATTTGGAACATTCATATATTTTTAAAATGAAAGGTATGAAGCCTCTGAAGATTAAAGTCATATAAGGACATATATATCTATTCCATTTCAGTGGTACAAATTAATAAAATGAGACAAATTAATCACAGAATTCCAGACACAAATACTTGAAATTACTGTGAATGAATGTCATGGTTTAATCCCAGGTGACAGTTTTAGCACCACACACCTTAGCCACTTGTTCACTCCCCCTCTGGTGGGATGGTGGAGAGCATCATAAGTGTAAAAGTGAGAAAACACCATGGGCAGACAGGTGTTCAGACATCTCCAGAAAAGGAGTGCTCCATCATATGTAACAGTGACTTGGTGTGTGAATCGACACAGTCAGGCAGCCAAAATAACCACAAAACCACACCTGAAGAGGAAAGAATAAATTTATTTTGTTACCTCGTTAACTAGAGCATCCTGATGCAACACCCAGGTGGAGACACAGGAGTGGGATCAGAGGCACCATCAGACTTAGTCCAATTCTAGCCCGTGGTGGGCCTGCTGGTTGCACCAATTTATCAAGGGCCCCCACACAGGTAGTTTACCACTGTGCTGTGATCTCCCCTGTGCTTTTTATAATCTTCGAGCTTTGATCTTCAAGCTTTGATCTTCCCTCTCTCAAGCTTGTCCATTAGAGAGGCTCCAAGTCTCTCTGAACACCTACGTTATCTCTACACAGAAATTCTACTTTTCAAAACAGAGTATAAACAGCAGTAGGCATAATATGTAGGGTTTCCCACACTGTTGTTCTCCAGACCTTGATATTTACAGCTGCAAGGTCACTTGAACAAGTCTACATCCTCATCTCCATTTTCCCACTTTTAACCTTTTCCTCCCAACACTTGGAAAGACAAATGCCATCACTCTCAACCTTGCAGATCTTCCTTCTTCTTCCTTCAGGTCTGTATGCTGAGCATGACATCACAGGATCTGGGAGCCCATTGGCCAGTTTCCATGAATTTCCAAGGTTCTAAATTACATTATGAAACAGAGGGCACAGAACTAATGGCTTTATTGATTTTCTTTCAGTGAGTAGCATTGGCAATGCTATCCGTTTAGCGCAAACTCCCAATATCCCCAGTGCTTCAGGTTTATCTGTGCTGAGGTCCATATTTACCCAGCATTGACCTTTGAAAATATTAGTGAGTTAGTTTTGATATTCGTTCATCAGCTTTATTTTACAAATGAATATTCTGGAGTATCTCCAGATTCTTCCTTCCACATATTCTTAATTATTGCATAAAATCCCCCACCAGAGGACTTTGTTAGTCAAAATATCCTTGAAACAATGCTATGTTCTCTTAGATTTTTCTTGAATATCAGCATCTCCGATGGAGAATAGTGGAAAGAAAATTTTGTTAGTGTGTTTGTTTGTACAGAAGAGAGCATTAATATGTGCTAAAGTTTTGAAAAGATACAAGAAACATTGGATATTGCAACCAAACATTCACATTTTGCAAGTTTTTGAGAGTTACAAATCTTCAGTGTTTACTTATTAAGTTACTAGTTCTGAAAATGGCATCTTAGTGTGCTACTGCTAGAAGATGAGTTACATTGCACTGTAATGAGTATTCCGATTCAGATTTAAAATGCACTGAATTATAACTGCTTTTTATTATTTTGTTAAATGTCCATTCTGAACACAGACAACTCCCACAAATCTCCTCAGATCTGTGGGCTATTTAAATCCAGGCTTTGCCTCATTGTATAGATTCAGCTAATCCCTGAAGCAACACAGATATGGATGCAGCAACCTCTTTGCTAATTTGTTCAAATGCTCTGTATGTTCACCCTAAGGGCCAATGTCTCTCATTTATATCAAATAAAATACCAATGTGTTTCTTAGGAGAGAAATTTGTAGTGCCTAAGCAACAAAATAAATCATAGAAAAGCTATTCTGTGTGTTGTTCCTCCAGCATTAATTGGAATAATTCCTGGATTGAAAGAGCTTTCAGGAATCACTATTGTCCTAGTGACCCTTGCTGAAACGTGTATCGCTTGTCACTTTAGTCAATCATAAATAATATAGTTACTCTTTGTTAAATAATTCTTTCTCAGAAGATTTTTCTCAGGAAGGCACCATACTCTTTCATTCCCTCTTTTCTCTTCCAGTATTCCCTATTTCTTCGCCATGAGTTTCTCTGACACATCACTCCTCTGAAGCCTGAAAAGGGAGTGAAAAGGATGATATAAAGAGTAAAAATAGTTTCCTTTGTCATGTCCTTTCCTTGAAACATTTCAGCTTTTAATGTGTTCTTCTATTATACCACAGCTAGTTCTTCCAAAGCAACTTTCCACACTTCACTGGCAAAGCAAATAACATATAGGGTCAAAACCCAATAACATAATTGAGGGACTAGAGGAAGGATTCAAATAATAAATGAACTACATATAAGAACAATTAGTTTTATAATACATATTTAGAATAAGAACATGGCTTTAACCATTTTCCACTGAAGAGTTATTATTTTTATTTCTTTACCTAGTGTGAAATTTCTTCTTTATTGTATAAAGATCTTGTTCTATTCATACATTTAAAGAGACTTTAGGTCACATAGCAAAAATAATCCATTCCAGAATGTCAATAATAAATACCAAATACTTTCACAAATTAATTCCCCTCCTCTGCTTTTTTTGTAAAAGATCTAAATGATCCCTTATCAGTAGAGTAAGAAAAAGCCTAAAGATACCTATATATATAATTATGCAAAGAAATAACTTTAGCTATTTAGCTAATATTTAGCAGTTAGTTCATATATACTGACATGATTCAGTCTGAGGCAACAACTGTCTTTGATCTTCAGGTTGAGAAAAACAAAAACCTCAAATGTACCAGTGGTGTGCAGGTTGGTAAGTGAGGATATCAATCATGTGTCAAGACAGGGCAAATAAGAAAGGTACACATAGTCCCACAGTAGGGCTAAGCATATACTTCCATATGCAATACTACAACACCTAAAACTAGGTCTCAAAAATGCCGAGAGAGATTTGCCAGAGAAGAAGTCAATTCTACAGTTCAGTTCTATAAAGTACTAGGAGCATTATTAGAACAAATGTATTCTTAGGAATTCAGAGATGTATCTGTTTCTTACAAGATCATAGACAAAAATTCTGCACTAGTATGGCAAAATGAAAGTTGGTTAGTGTATATTTTCTTCATAGGAAAGCCACTTTTTATCCTCTTTAATTTTTATCACTGCAGTTAATTGCAAGATAGAGGGAATGAGTTAGCAGGCATATTGCAAACATAAAAGACACTTTACATTTCATAAGTCAATATAAAGACCTATAGAAACAATAAAATTCCTGTTTACATACCCCAAATTTTTGTTCCAAGGTGTTCTTCCCTAAATTCATATTTATATTTCAGCTTTCTTAAAAAAGAAAGTCACTCAGTAAATACTACATTTTAGCGATGGCACGTGCTCACTGGTGAGGGTATGAATAAGCAGCTTGCAGTATGGAAAAACTGAGTTTAAGCTCCCTGAAATGGTCTACTTTATCATTTGCTTTGAGAGCACCTGGGTAAACCTTGGCATTTGACATTAAAAAAACCCCCAACATTCTGTAAGTCTGTAAAAAACACTTGAGTTAAGAGCATGTGTTAATTGGTTCTTGCACTTTGATCCTCATCTAAAAATAGCTCTGGTTCTCCAGAAAAAAAGCTCTGCTTTTTATAACATCACTGCCACAGTCCTTGTGAAGTTGAGCCAGTCTCTATTAAAAGAACTCAGCTTGCTTTGCCCTTGCATGAATCTGTCAAGGAACATAACTCTTCTGTGATGTAGGACAGCCATCATGCGCTAACTGGCCCAGGTTGAGGGACCAGTCAGGGCAGTGTAATGCTCAAAGGCAGTTACACATACTCCATCTTCTGTGAATGAAACAGAGATGTTAGCCCATATTAAAAAAAAAAAAAAAATCCCAGCAAATTTATTTCAAAATGATCAAGGAGTTTGTGCTTTGAATTATAGGACTGTGAATCAGTCTCTTTTAACAAAGTTCCATCTAACAATCTGATGAAACCTGGCTGCGTGAGGCCTGGGGGAATCCAGTTTCACTCACAGTCAATGCAAACTTGATATAATTTGACAAAAAAAAAAAAAAAGTCATCAAACACTGTATTCTCACTAAGTATTTTCAAACATCTCACATCTTATATTGACTAAATCCCACATTTATAAATCCCTAGGTTTATATTACTTATTTCAGAGTTAGAGTGAAAAACCTCGAGTTGCCTTGAAAAGTTTCTTAATTCTGTCTAAAAAAAGCCCCAAATCAGACCAAACTACACCTTCCGTTTGTGCTCATAAAGATTCTTATTTTTAAGAATTAAGGCAAAAACCACAGTTAAATTTCAAAGAAGTCTGACACTGTATCACAGGTGGGTCTGTTTGCACTAACACCTTAAGAATGAGAAGGAAGAAATAAAATATCTAACTGATAATTGGGGTGGGCGATGAGGAAATAGAGGGCACAGAATTCAGGATAAGGAAAGATAACTGTATGGGAAGAACTGAGGTTACCTACGTTGTTAGAAGAGGCTGACACCGAAAAAGCAGTAACTGAATGGCAAGCCAGAGAAAATGAACATAGTCAATGAACAGCAAAGTAGACAGAGCACAGCTAAAGAGATTTACTCAGAAAGAATGTTGTGTTTGGGATGGTGTTGGAAAAGAGATTTACATTGTCAGTTTGGAGATTATATTTGATGGAGAGAGATAAGAAGAGGCAAAAAGCAAAGACAGGGAGAAAAAGTTTTGCTTGGAGAGGCAGAAAGGATGGCGCAGCAAAAGCTTTGTATCGTAAGAGTACTTTACCATCGAGAGTGAGTTCTTAGCAGCAACAATGATTTTCCTGACCATAATCCCCATCGTTCTCTGTCTAGCAGTAACTTTTGCAGCCCAAAATAAGTATGCAATTTTTGTTAATACTGATGTACCAGAGAATGATTAACTGTACTACTAGTCACTACTCTTTCAGCTGAGGTGACAGAAGACTTGTAGCATTGAATGCAAAATCATAAATCCATGCTCAGGTTCCATCTGTGTATCAGTATGTTACATGATTAGATACACTGTGGTTTTCCTCTACTGATGTAGATTCTTGGACAAGGTCCATCAATAGAAGATTAATTGAAGTCCTTTACAACAAATTCTGTTCTCTGTGGAACTTCATATACGTCCTCACATTATAAGGTCAAATAGTGGGCAAGAAAAATAATTCTGGGGAGGGGAAAAAGAACCCTAGAGGAAAAAAAGAGACTCCTCTCCCACTTAAGCACTTTGGGCATCCAGGTAACACAGTATCTTTGATTCTGCAAGCAAATTCTTGTGTAAAATCATCAAAAATATTTTTCCCAAGACAAAAGAGTGTCAGAGGAAAATAATTAATTAACTGTTTTCTGGGTTTTCACAGAATCACATAGTGTTTGAGACCAGAAGGGAACTCTGGAGGTCACTGGATCAACCTGTTCCCACTCAAGCCATGCCACCTACAGCAGGTTGCCCAGGGCCATCTCCTGACAGCATTTGAGTATCTCCAAGGATGGAGAATCCACAGCCTCTTGGGAACATCTGTGTCAGGGTTCAGTCACCCTCACAATAAAGCAATGTTTCCTGATGTTCAGAGGGTCATTGTCATGTCACAGAGTGCTGTCACCAACTCCTGGCACTAGCGTTGGTGATGCTGTAAGCATAACACAATGGGCACAGTACTGATGGTGGCCATGTCATGGGGGGCTTGTCACAGGGCCAGGCCAAGATGTGTATAAAAAGGGATGTGCCAGCCAAGGCTAATAGGTTAATATGCATATGAACAAAGGCATGGAGAAGTGACCAGAGAGGCAGGCTGCTCCTCTTTCCTTCCTTGTTCAATGCCTGGACAGGGACACGACCAAGTCACAGCATGCTCCTTCAAAACTCATTTAAATGGAGGACAAAGCTCAAAAGGACTCATAAGACAGCCCCTGTATTCATCTTGCAGAGTGCTAGAAGTTCCCCACAGCCTTGGGCAAAGGGAGATCCCCAACCTTTTCAGGGGTGGCCAAGGGAGGGCTGGGCCACACATGAGCTCTGGGCACAAACCTGAGTAATGGTATGGCCATGTCACAGCTGGCAGAACACCTGAGGTGTCCTGTGTCACAGTGAGGTCAGTGGGTGACCCACGATGGGTATCTCCTGCCTGTCTGAGAGGTACAGGATGGACATGGGCTGGGGATGAGAAAGAGTCTGCAGTGTTTTCTTGAGGTGACAAAGAGTATGAGCTGTGGTTGGTGATTGTCCTGTTTTTGACAGCATGAGCTATGGATAAGAATCTGACCAGATCATGACTTGCTCTGGATCATCCCCTCTGTCAATCAGACAGAGAGTGTTGTAGTTTTGTACTAGGATATTGACCTAAAACTAAGAAGACACATATAGCCCCAACCTGTACCATGTCATGGTCCTACAGGCAGCAGGTTTGTCCCCACCACGTGGTCAAAGGGAGCTCTGCACCACCTTCCTTCCTTCCTTATAACCTGTCATTGTCTCATAGTCTCACAGGAAACTGAAACATCCCTCACAGATGTGGAAAAGGACACACCACCCAGTGTCTCTGTAACCTGTCAAAGTCTCCCTGACCTGTAGCCATAGGCAAATGGAAATTTTTAAATGTCTATTGCTAAATCCTGAGGGCAAATTTACACTTCCCATCTTTTGTTTTCATAAAATATCCAAGTATAAATTTAGAGTGAATTTCTCTGGAAGAACTCACTACACTGAACTACTAGACTCTATTTTGTTGGTTTTTTACTGTCAAGTCTGGGTTGCTTTTAATATTTTTTTCTTTTAATAATGGAAATTCTAAGAAAAATGTGTCAAACACTTTTCTGAAAAAAAAAGTTACATTTTTAAGATTAAAAAGACTCCATGAGTATGAGAAGCGGGTTTGATAGTCACATGGAAAGTACTGCATTCTGAAAATATCATTACCAATTCAGTTAAATGTCAACTCGAGTTTCATTTTAACTGTTTATTTTCATATATTGAAAGCAACAGTGAAGCACTATATGGAACTTACTAGACATAACCATTGGTCTTTTTATCTTTGTCAGTTTTATATTCCACACTTTCTTCCTGCCTAATACAAGTCTCAAATACCCAATCAGCACAACTGCTGAGAACTACACTACTGCTTGCAATAGCACTCAACAGAAGCAATGTTAGAATACGTAAAGTGCTAGATAAAGTGTTCTTTTTGCAGAGTATATCAGAAACTGTGTGTAACACTGAGAATCATAAATATGTTAGACATTTTTGCAGTGATTAACTTCTCCTGTTATAAATCATATGATACAAGCCCTTTGTGAGAAGAATTAATAAAGATAAATAATGGTTTTGAAATGCTTAGATACAAAGTAATGATACATAGAAATATGCTTAATAATTTTTTTATAAACAAGCGTTTCCACCACCACCCTATAATAAAACAGAAAAGAGGAAGGGGGAAAAAAAAGGAAAAAAGAAAGAAGAGAGATGTAGAACAAGTACAGAAAAAAGTAACTATGAAATATCTACTCATTAACAGCACTCTATCTATTCTGCAGTCTAAAAGAGGCAGAAATCCTCTTTTCTGGGGATAAAGAATAGGAGAGAAAAATTTTGTCAGTTACAGAACTACATGGTATGTCATAACATAGCCACTGTAAGCAGTGGAAGATGCAAGAAACTACATACTACTTCACAAATAAGTGTGTTCCCTGTCTTCTTGAAACCTGACTCCCACTATATTAATTTCAAACAATGCTTATTGTGCAATATATGCTTACAGTGAATGATGCTATCTCTGTCTTTATTCTCTATCTTAGCAACCATATAGCAGAACTTGAATTTAAATGAGTTCTGGTAAGGGAATCTTATCTTTGTTTCTTCCCCAAAATGTTTTAAACTGACTAAATCAATTGTTGAAACCTTTTGAAGGTTTTTCAACTTACATGAGTATGATAAATGCATAGAAATAGTAATGCAAAAAAAGATTAGCAACAGTCTCTAAAAAATACTGAGAGGGGAAAATGTCACACTTGAATTCTTTGGCAATCAATATCAAGATACCGAAAAAAAAATGTTACTGGAATGACTAGTATGTTGGCCTGTTTTTGCTGCAAATTGTTCAGTGAAAGATTTTCATTCCCTTGATTCACTTCTCTCAGCACTTCAGATAGTTCATGTGGCTCCCTTTAATGACTTCTTTTTCAACTGACACTTGACTAAGTAATTTGAGTTTTACCTTGCTTTGCTACTTATTCAACAATCATTTTCAGATATAATATTTTCATATATGGGAAAACATATGAATGAAAACAGTAAATATTTCTCTCTCTGCATTTTTGTTCTCATTCATCATTCCAACAACAACAACAAAAAAATCACTTTCCCTTTTAAAATTAAGCCTGTTAGCTAATGAAACATTCTTACAAGTGCTACAAGGCATATAATACCTATACTGTTCATTACCTATACAGCATATGTGCTCCTTCTTCAAGTCTAGAGATACTGAAAAATAACAAAGCCTGAGGCACCATATGCTCAATGCAATGGAAATCAAAATACACAATAGCAAATATAAAAATTGATTATTGCTCCTTTTTGTCTTCTTATACACACCACTGAGAAACCACATTCTGACAACAGTTTCCCTGTTACTACAGTAAATCATGCAAGCCTTAAACTCTGTGTCAGCCCTTCCTCTGCACTTCTGTATTGTGCAGTCCTGCTGCCCACTCTAGAATCTACTAAGATATCAGGATGAGTTCAAGATAAGGAATACAGTCAGTATTAACCACAGTCATTCTCATGTAAGCACATGAATGAGAGGCAATCCTTACAGACTGAATCAAACAATGCAAAGGAGCAAAAGAGAATTAGAGTTTAAATAGAAGGGTAAAATTATCAGTTTTGAGTTTTTTTAGGACAAGTAAGAGCTTTCCACTGTATGGAAAGCAGAGTAGTCATTAACTGCTTCTCCATGGCCTGTTCATTTTTAAGTCTTACAAGAGTAACACACTGTAGTGAAGCCCAGTCTCCCCAACACACGTACTTTGCTTTCTGAAAATTATGCTTTTTAATAGTGAAAAGGCATTCAAATATAGTTGAGCCATGGATATAGCTATGCGTTTGAAAGCACTTTCTTTTGTTGCAGGATTTACAGTGCTCAGCTCTCAGAATGGTGCTTGTAAGTACTACTCAGAGGCATCTCCAGAATCCAGGATTACCTGGACACTTCTCTCTTGGATTAACACTGCACTCACTCACTGTATAGGAGTATGTCATACCTGTATAGTAAGGCATAAAGACTGCATATAATTAGATCAATTTCAACTTTACGTGCCTCTGAAATCTATTCTATCTGCATCCACACCGCAGCTAGTTGCGGATTCTCCAGGCTAAAAACACTGTAGAGCTTTGGCATTACTGGCTGTTGCTTCAATACTCTGCTGCACACATGCACCTGCACACTAGAAACAGTACCATCAGAACTGGAAATTGCATGTGGAGAGACAAGATATTAATGTGTCAGAATTTCTGCTTTTATATCCTGTACCCACATCAGCTGAAAGTCTAGTTTACATTAATAGTTTATCACCATATTAAACTTCTTATTCTATTCCTCATCAATGTTGTAGGGCTTACTGTAAAAGCAAATCTCTCCTGCATTATATATACAGTTCTCTAGTTAAGGTATTCCTGTCTTCTGGGATGATTACACAACAGTAAAGTACATAGTGCCTAACAAAAAAATCACAAGTGGTTTCTAGATGAAGGACTGAAGTGTCCTTCAAGAAAGAGACTCTCCCTATTTGTCAGGCTTATAATCAGCCCATGAAATTTTGAAGAATACAGTATGGTCTTTTTAACAGAACTGCTCAGAGCCGCGGCTAGGAATGCTGGGAATCTGCTGGGAGCTGCAACCCATAACTGAATTTACATAGGCAATTGCATTGCTAATAAATCTCTTCTTACCAGAGCACTAGCTAATATCCTGCTCTGTAAGAGGTGGTATCCAGAGACATGCTTGGGACAGAAATTACAGAAAAAGTGAGGCTCTGGAAAGATAATGTTGGTAGTGAGAAAACACAAGCACATAAAGACATTTGACAGGCAAAGTTCACTGACACACTGCATAGACTCAAGCATGGATGTAGTGGAATGTGAGAAAAAGAAAGCAAAAAGATGAACCACTGAGTTATTATTGTACATGAAGCAACTGAAACAGTGTAAAGCTAAGCCTAGGTGAGAGAGCAGAGTAAGTATATTTTCTCCAAAACCGTGAAAATTCTGAAAGGCAAATATCTCTTAATGCTGTGACAGAGGTGCTTCTTTGCAGAAGTTTACATTTACCTAAAATTCATGGCTCTTATCTGCAGTTAGGAAACTCAATGTGAGACATAGATTTCAACCCAAGATGGAATGAATTCTGAGAGGAGCAGATTTATATTGAGAAAAAGCTCCAGAACAACATCAGACTGTGAAGTGCTGCAGCAATTATGGGAAAGGACAAAATGAGTAATAGTAAAAGGAAAGATGGAACCCTTATAGCGAGAAGAATAAAGAGGAAGTAGAATAGAAAATCAAGGTTAAAAACAACCCCAGCAGTAAAAGATGCAGCAAAGCAAACAGATTCCCAAAAGACCCTGTAGAGTAAATATCTCAAAATTCTAAGTGAGAGAAACTGCACATGATTGCACTCCTATTCAGGAGTTGCCAGTCAATGAACAAATGAAATGTCAAATCAGGCACTCAGTCACATACACAAAGTTTCTCTTATGCTTCATGTAAATAATTTCTCAGGTCAAATGAGAAATCATCTCACTGCTACATATTGAAGAGAGGTGGACAGCAAGCTAGACTCCTGACATTGACAGCATTGGTAGAAACAAGAGGAGCTGGCAAATAGATGGCTCATGAACATAAACAGGCCACAAGCAGAAGTGGGAATTGTTCTTCTCAAAGTATTTTTCAAACTACTTTTCTGAGGTAATTATGCTTGGGATTTTTTTTTCCTTTCCCTTTTATTTTTTAAATAGCTTTTATTTTGTTCTCTCTTTTGAGAGAAGGGAAATTAAACTAGAAGGCTGAATAGGATGTTTCCTTCACATATAAAATGTCTACATATTCTCCCTAAGATCACTGTCAATGCAAGGATGCAGTTGTGTCCTTTCTTTTCTTCTCCCAAATCTTTTGGAAAGAAGGATGAAAAGTGAAATTCAATGTTTTTTGAAATCCAAATGCTAAGAAATATGGACAAAAAAGAGGTATTCTTAGATATGAGGAGATACGCCATGCTCACTGTGAATCAAAGTGACATTATACACTTTCTAGAACGAATGGCATAATGGGGTGGGTACAAAAGAACTCAAGTAACTGCTAAATTTTCTTCCAAAAGTCATTGTTTTGGCCTCTCAAGAAAATGTTAATTGCTATGAGAACAATTCAAAGATACATTTGGACTCCTGCCCTAAAAAAAAGATTAATCATTAGAGCAGATGAAAGGACAAGTTTCAGATAGCTCCGAGTAAATCATTACCTGCTGTATTGTATAAGCATAATGTAACAACTTAGAACAACTAAGCCAATTTAAGAAGAATTAGGGAAAACATAAACAGGAAAAACCCCACACAGAACAGGGCAGTTTGAGAAAACCTCATCCTAAAAGACAAATTCAAATTCCCAGGTCACAGCAGAAATCTTGAACCAAATTCCCAAGCTAAATACTCAAACCTGCAGGTCATTTTTGAACCCAGATTTTCTTATTGGAGGTATATACTCCACAAACTTTGTAGATAGTATTATTTTACATATACACACACATATACATGTCTATATGTGTGCATGGATGTGTTATGTGTTTAGGCATAATAGACACACACTTATTTTATACATGCTGTTGTGCTGAGCACAGATTTTGCAAAATATAAATTGGAACTAAGACTTGTTTTAATAATTCCACCAAAGTTACTCCATATATACTGTGTAGGTATTATTTGCAACTTACGACATATACAGTGTATGTTATTTCAACGTAAGAGTAAATAATTATCAACAACTGTGATATTTCTCAGTGCATGAATGTTCTGAAGACAAAAGAATAATTTTTCTTTATTTGGGGAATCTTGTTTATTTTATATTCAGAAAAGAACAGTAAGTATAGAAATCAGGAAAAAAGTGTATTTTGTCTAAAGTCTTTTCAAGATCGAAAGTTTTTAGAGAAAATGTTATTGTAAGCATGATACAAGAGGTCCCCCAAGAACTCTAGTTTGAAATTGCATATTTCAAAAACCGCTCAAGAGGTTTTTAATGCCAAGGGTTACTTGATTACTGCAACACATGTAAAGATGAGGGTTGAGGGACAAGAAGGGAATGTAAGAGTAAGATAAAGAAAGTACATATAATAAGATATAGAAAAGAATACCAAATCACTTAAATTTGATGAGAATGAAAAAACTGCCCAGAAATTCTACTTTTGTTTTTCTTAAGCACTGTAGTCCCTACCGTACTACATGGCATGATAAAATGAGATTACATTGACACACATTTTATACATAACTGAGATCACAAGGTAGTCCCACATCTCCAGGAGAAGTAGAGCATCTTTGCTCAATTCTTTTTGCCCCCTACTTTACAGGGGCCTGGAGTTGCAGTTCACATGCAAAATCTTACAGATTTATACAAATTTAAAGATTATCTGTCTTTTTTATTTTTTTTTTTTGGTTTTGTGCCCTGTTCTTCACTGGGATGCCCAGAAGTTCCCAGTAACCTACTAGGAATTACTAATTACTGAATTTATTTTTTTCCCAAATAGAGTTCTAAAAAGCAGGAGTGTAGAGAATATTTGCAATTTTGAAAAAATTGCAACATATAAAATTTCTTTCAGCATATTTGAAGTTTGAAACATACAGTTTATTTCACATAGTGCCTGTTTTTAAAGCAAACAAAGTATTTCAGTGAGCAAGAGAAATAATGATGGCTGTTTTCCCATATTAGGAATATTTTTTTTAGATTTACATGACTGTTAAGTAGGTACCAACCAAGGCTTTTTATTCTTGGTGTCCTGTCCATGTAGACTGATGGTGTTTATTGAAATCAAGGTTTTGGTATGAGCTGAAACTCATTAATTTCTTTTCTATTGGGCTGATTATAGCTATAAAGCCTTTAATACTCAGGGACCTCCTGCCCTTCTTGCTAACATCAACTGACATAGTGAATGGACTTAAAAGTGTAAGGAAGAAGATACCCAAAGACAGAGGGAAAAGAGAAAGCACGGCTGCATAAGCCTTAACTCCCTCTACTTAGGGAGACCCACTAATAAACATCTCTTGACTATGGGAAATTTAAAAGGAGGGATTTATTTACGGAAAATAGCCATATTATCTTTTTATTGCCCTGAGGTTTGTTGATTAGCATAGGAATAATCCAGTGAGAATATTTTACTCACATGAATAGAGGCATGTTGGACCAGAGTCTAAGAAAGCATGCTAATTCTTTTGAGCACACCAATATTGTCAACATCAGCACCCCTGTCCTGAGGCAGAGCTTACTTGCTACTTAGCATTTCTGCATCTGTTGTGCAGCAGACTAGCACAGAGCGACTGCCCAGATGTTCAGCATTACTCACTTGGAGCCAGCAACGTGCACCATGCCTAAGTAATTTATGCATACAGAAATCTGACCTACTTGAACATTATATAATAAACAAGCTAGAATCAATGGTGTAGTTGGTCAAAGGCACTAAGAGCATGGCCATGAGATCATCTGCCTAAAATATTTTTTTTCCACCTTCACATGAAAACTTTTGTGAAGGTCTAATTCAATTTTGGCTGTGATCAGCTTTCCATTATGTACATGTTGCTTTTTTTAACTATATGGCAAAGCACACTGGACCCGAATGCTGTAGAATACCAATCAAAATTTTGTTTAAAAGACATTTAAAGCACCTTAGCAGAATTTGTTGGATGACACCAGTAAATTTAAGAAATATAATTTTATATACATTGCTTCAGAGATGCAGATCCAATAAATTGCTAAAGCACTATATAGAAAGAACCTAACAAACAATGTTAAGTCCATGAACAAGCCAGTTTATATCCTATACAAACATGATAATATTTTTATATTTCAAAAGACTGTTTGATTTTGAGTTGTTTCAAAGAGCCATATAGCTCAGATTATGAAGTATGAAGCTGGAGTTAGAGTTCCTTTTAATTGTACAATATTCAGATGCTTCACTGCTGATTAAAACATCAAAATAATAATATATGTAATTGAAGAATTTTAGTACTTTGAGGGTCCCTGAAATTCTTTGCCAGTCACTTGTTGTGCTGTAAATCCTTTCCCACAGTTCCAAGCCAGATGCTGACATGAATTCTTGAGATAATTTGAAGAGCATTTGTATATTTCTTCTGCATCAGAATAAGTGGGTCATTTTATCAGTTACTGAAGCTTTAAAATGCAGTTCCATTTCAGGGGAAGATTAGAGCAGTAGGAGCTTCAAATTATAACAGTCAGTAGGATATAAAACCAAGTCACTTAAAGTAAAGAATTGAACCATTAATATTTTCCCCCAAAATAATTAACAAATACACAGATATCTCTCATAGGCATTTGTGCACATATAAGTAAGAGTGTAATTATACATATCTTTGAACATGAAGTAGACCTGATCTTTCAAAAAATATTTGTGACTGAACTAGGTAATGGGATAGGCTATTTGATGTAATTTTGTAATCAAGAAAAAAGAAAGTACAAAGCAAGAATGAGAATTACTGGCAGTTCAGAGGAGTGTTTCTGTTGGAGTACTTCTTTTAAAGTGAGATAGTTGTTTGTCCCCTTCTTTTTCTTAAATACAGACAATCCCAAAATAATCAAGGAGGAAAAGACCAAATAAGAATAAAGCTAAGAAAAGAATGTGTATCGTTATAAATGACAAAAGAAAAAAAAATTTACTTTCTTTGGTGATAGTCGGGTTAGCAAAACATCCATTCAGGCCCTAAATTATCCCTATCCTGTTGCTCTCAAAATTTCAACTACCCCTTTTAGGCCAGATGCTCCTTTTTAAATATAATGTAGAGCAGAAAATAAATATATATATTAAAAAAAGAAAAACCACAAACCGTCCTCCCATTCCATGGTTTTTCTCACTCTCTCCAGAGATCATAAAAGAAAGCCAGTCTTGAAACTTTCCAACTGAAATAAACCACTCTAAGTATGTTCCTGTATGTCTGGGACCTACGACATGTGAATGAACAAAGATTGAAGGGACAGAGCATGGCCAAGATTTTTCAAATATTTTACAGCAAATCTGAGTTTGCATTAGACATCTGGGATTAGGTATGGCATCTGGGTGTAAATAACACAGAAACAGAGATGAATTTAGTTTGTCAATTCGAGTCAAATTAGAATAAATATTAGAGCTAAGAGAAAAAAAATCAAAGAAAATGTAATGTCAATGGAGATATATGAAGTGTCTTACTGTGCTAAAGGGGGAAAATGGGATGAATATACTTTCAAAGATATAAATATTTTTGATTTTTTTACTCTCCTTACATCTTGTTCCTGTGTTACACTGACACCATGAATCTGAAATATTTCTATAGTTATTTTTCCTACAGACTATGAGAAAAGATGGAATTAGTGGATTTAGTAATTGATTTTTATGTCTATTTTCAAATGTTCAGAAAGCTAAATTTAATAAGACACAAAAGAAACAAAGAAACAGATGTTCACTTTAAAGATAAACCTCCACCAGAAAATTGTCATTCAAAAACACTTCCATGAAAGTGTCTAAATAATTTAAATCAATAACCCAATGTACAAATCCTAATAGAAGAAAGACGGTCCAGTCAGTAAACCCTCCCATATCTAGAGATCACAAATAGCAGATGTGTACAATATATGAGTGTACAATATGCATAAGCAATACTCCCCTTCTGCATCCACTGCTGTGTGTCTCAATCAGCACACAAACTATGTAATGACTTCATGACAAATAGGTTTTGGTGAATTTTTCCTTCCATTTATTTGTCCAATCCTTTCTGAAACCACCTACGATTTTACTATTCATAGCAACTTGAGAAACAGTCCAGCCATTGTAAACAGAGCTCTTTTCTTCACAAACTCTTGGGAAAACCAGATGATAATCAAGCATACCAATAAACAACCAATCAAAACAGAGACAACTGAAACCAGAATTCTCTAGGCTGAAGGACTCATTGCCTCAACTTACATTTAGCACATTAGGAGAATTATAAAAAAAGAATAATCACAGAGCTACATTTAATAGAGTATTCAATAGTATATTTCCTGACTGGTCTTCTGCATTAATTAAATTTCAGTGACTTCATAATCTTTGTGAAAAATGCTACATTAAAGCAGAAGTACTTCAGAAAACAGAATAATGCTCTTTCCACTATGGAAAACTCAGCCAGCAATTTTCTTTAGATATTTATATTTTCTACTTAGCAAAGTATAAACATAACATTCTGATTATTGAGTAATCTTTTTTCTTTGGAAAGATTAATTTTTACCAAGTACTAATGACTGAAATGGAAGGCAAAACAGGAAAATAAGAAAGTACGCTTTTTTTTCCTACAAGACCAATATTTTGTTTCCCACCTTTGGTAAAAAATGTTGGCTTCTTATAAATAATACATTACTTCTAAATTCTATTTTATGAGAAAATGTAATCCATGCTGAAAAAAAACACTAAAAAACTATATTTAAAACATAAAGTGATTTTATAGCTAAGCATGTCAGATGTAGCAAGAAAAGCAATTTGTAAAGATTTCAAGTAATTTGTAACATATTGATAAAAGTGAATTTGTAGCAACAAGAGAATTTTTATATACGACATACTGCAGTACATAAATACTTGCAGAGCTGAGTCTTTTGGCAAAACTGTAATCTAAGAGGCACTAGAGGAAGAACCTCTGAGTAGAATCACTGAGTAGACTGTCAGTGTGGAATAGTAATTAATTTAGACACCATTAATAGCCAGAATAGCAATTATAGAAGAGAGTTAGTTTTAGAAGGTAGTTGAGTACCATTCGCTAAGTTGATAGCATTATTTAAAGAGTAATTTAGCATTATTATACATTGAATTATGTTATGAAGTATCTGCTCTATGTATTATTTAAGTAGTTCTTCCCCATTCAGATTAAATAGCATCAATTCAGTACCAGTAAAAATAAAATAAACTTCTTTCTGTCTGGACATATAGCTTAAATCTATTTTACTTTACTCACAAGGTTTTAAACTATTTCTGTGTAATAATGTAAAAATTAAATAAGTACAAAAAAGTCCACCTCTTTAGTGTCAGGAAGTTTCTGTATTTTTTGAAAAATCATCTGAAGAGTTATTACTGCTCTACAGCAACTGTGCAATAAAGTACCCTTTTTACAGGATATGACAAAGATATATGCACAAATGAATGCCCAGATGTTGGAATCTCTGAGGTGAAACACCACACATCTCAGGAAAAGATTTCACACAAAAAACTGCAACATTTTTAGGGGAGAATATTTTCATAGAATCATAGAACGGTTTGTGTTGGAAGGGACCTCAAAGATCACTTAGTTCCAAACCCCCTTCCATGGACAGGGACAGCTTCCACTAGAGCAGATTGCACAGAGCCCCCTTCAACCTGGCCTTAAACGTTTTCAAGGATGAAGCATCCACAGCTTCTCTGCACAACCTATTCCAGTGCCTCACTACCCTCACATTTGTAGCTAAATACATGTAAAATATACACACATATACATGGAAAATCGATATATTTCCCTCCCTCATTCCAACAAGAAAAAGAGAATCAGATACTGGAACCTTATATGAAAATAAGCAATGTATACTAATATTAAAGAAAAAAACCAGACCAAATAAACAAAAAAAGAGGACTGAGGAACAGCCTCTAAGAAAGTCAAGGAAATGATAAATCCTTCTCCAAATTCATTGGAAGAAAAATGTCTACCGAAGTGTAGAGCACCAATAGATTATCAAAGTATAAAGAAAACTTTGAGAGGAGGTAAGGTGCACCAGATGAGGGGAAATAGTCTTCCCTGTTTGCTCTGCTGAAATTTGGAGAGATTCCCACGCCAAAAGCTTTTATTTCCAGGAGAGATCTGTATCAGATTGAAATGTAAGTAGAAAAGTCTTTAAAGCAAACTCATAAAACAGTCAGCAGCAAATCACTAGGGCTAGAAGGTATTCAGTAAATAGTTTTTGACTAACCCAGAAATAGCTCTTTGTGGTATGTAAAATCTGCACTAAAAACGCCTTGGAACAAAAGGACTCCAAAGTGGCTAATAGGGCACAGTCCATCACCAAATGTGACAAAATCTAATGCACACACATGTTTAAAAATTCAACCAAATTAAATTTTTATTAAAAAGCAAACAAAAAGAATTTTCTGCTGATGAATCCCTTCAGCCCAAATTACCAGAAAGTGCAAAAGTTCCACTTCATGCTCACAGCATTTTTCAAAACACTTTGGAGACAGGACTGTTGATTAGATAGATCTTGTTCTGACCCAACATGTGGACTTGGTTTTTCATTTGTTGTTTTTTTTTGTTTGGTTGGGGGTTTGTTTGTTTGTTTTTTTCAATTTCAAGAACATTTACTAGCTTAAAAATATTAGCCACAGAGTATTACTGCACATGCAGTATGCCTACTTATGTTCCATTATGGTGTCATAAGTAAGAGCTACCTTCTGTCTGCAGGAAAAACTGTAAAAAAAGTCACCACTGAAATGAACTATCTTGTCAAGAAAATGAATTAGAAAGGTATTATATGTACTGCAGTGTACCTACTAAGTACGTATCAAGTATAACACAGCACTACTTACTTAGCCTACTCTGCTGTAAGCCATGTGTAATTCCTAATGTTAAGAATCTCTAATAATTTGCAGCTAAATTCTTAATAAAATGTTTAATCTTTCACAGATGTTTGGAGACATTTGGAAGATTTCTTTCTAAATGTCATATAAATACAATGGAGACAGTTTAATTAGAGACTCAAAGATGTTCTGTAATTGATATATACAGCTTGTGCAATCTTCCTTCTAAGGGAAAAGAGGCTTACTTTGCTTGACAGAGTTGAACCAGTGTAAAAAGATAAAGCCAATCTCAGAAGCAAAGCCTTGGAGGTAGTAATTTGTTGCCTAGAGCAAATAATTCTATTTGAAACTAAACTTATTTTCACATTCGTGCAGGCTTGGAGCAGCTTACCAGAGCAGATTTCTCTGAGTGTTCAGTACTGATTCAATATATGATTAATAATTCTCTTGTAAAACATAAAATGAAAACTGGGGTGCTAATAACATATCTCTGGGCATTCATTTCTAAATATCTTCACAATCTCAAGATGGAAATTACAGTTTGGATCCAAATCCAGGAAAAAAAGGAAGAGGATGAAAAGCCTAAGCTCTTTTGGCATCCATCCCTCAAGCCCATATTTCACAAGAATGAAATACATATCAGATACAGGTTGCTCAGTAGATTTTTTCCTACCTCCTAAGCATGAGCTCTCTTTGACTTGTGAGAGGCCTAGGAAATGCTGAAAGAAGAAAAAGAACCCAAACAACATACACTATTTCAAATTGATATAAATAAACTTTTATATGTAAGTATATTAAAATATCCGGGCATGAAGCAATACAGGAGAGTAGATTCTGCTTCTCCAGTCCACAGAAACATCTATGATTTTACACTACTCACAAAACAACTTGTTATTTCCCATACAAATTTTAATTTCCAATTTTTTATTTTTTTTTTTTTTAAATGAGGAGAGTTATCTTGGAAACTTGAGCAACATCTCTTGAGTTGAGGTTTAAAGCTGAATAAAATCAGTAGTCATTTACTGGTCTTGAAGAAGTTTTACAAAACTGGTCAGTGTCTTGCTATGAACAAGTTAAAAATTGGCAAATAAAACTATGAAATACATATTTGCCTAAATTCACCTACTTTGTAATGTTCAATTATTTCACTAAATGTGATCTCTCTTAAATAACACTTGGATATGGTTCATACTGCAGTGCAAGTTAAAATTAACATAACTAACTAAAGAAATAAAATCAGATAGATATAGCACAAAAGTTTTTAAGGTTTGAATCACAATATTTTCTTTGAAATAAAATCCAGAGGACTTCTATAAGGTTGAGGTGCATATCTGCAAAAAAATTTAGAAAATCTGTTAAATTTCACTAGTGTGGGACTGTTGTCAGAGATAAAGACGTAAGAGTTTGATCCCTAATTGTTGGTGGATCTCTAGACATAAGCAGCATAGCAGAACTTCTTAGCAGAATTTGACCTTCAACATCTATACTTCATACTTGTCAGAAAATTAAATTAACCACTGAAAATAGCTTCTCTGATAATTTTTACTTCAGCAAAGCAGGTCAGCAGCTTTTCAGCTCTCTCACGTAGCTTTCCTCTTGTTACAATTCTACTCCACCAAGGTAACTTCAAGGATAGTTTCAAAATATTTTTCCCCAAGGTAGCATTAGGTTGACACATAACAAAAGCTCAGCATTCTCAAGTCCTTTCTATCCCTTGTCATGAACAGATGGCACAATAAAGACAGAACCATTTCCTTACTCTCAAAACTTGGAGGAAGTGGTATTTGTTAGGAAAAACAAAATTGATGCTATAAATATTTCTGAAGCTGTTTATAGTTTGGTACTTTACAAATACAGTAGCAGCAATATTCTTCTTGGCTTCTGGCACTATATTTTGGGTTTGTGTGGCTGGGTTTTGGCAGTGAAAGGGCTACAGGAGTTGCTTCTCTGAGAAGCTGCCAGAAGCTTCCCCCATGTCCAACAAAGCCAATGCCAGATGGCTCCAAGACCTCCATCTGGCCAAGGCTGAGCCCATCAGCAATGGTAGCAACCCTCCCGTGATAATATGTTTAAGAACAAAAAAAAATGTTATTGTGCACATGTAATTGCACCCAGAGAAGAGAGGAGTGGGAATATCTGAGAGGAACAATTCTGCAGGTCCCCTGTGCGGTGCAGAAGGAGGGTCAGGAGGTGCTCTAGGCTCCAGAGTTGAGATTTCCCATAGTGCAGCCCATGGTGAGGCAGCTGTTCCCCTGCAGCCCATGAAGGTCAATAAGGGTGCAGAGATCCACCAGCAGCCTGTGGAGAAGACTTTCGCCAGGGCATGTGGATGCCCAAAAGAAGGCTGTGACTTCATGGGAAGCTCATGCTGGAGTAGGCTTCTGGCAGGGACCTGGGGGGAACCACACTGGAGAAGCCTTTTTTCATCATCTTGGAAACTTTGAATTCCTTAAGTGGCAGAGTCCTGAAAAGCCCAGGTGGCCTTTGCAGCACCACGCAATGGGCAAAAGAAATATTGAAAAGTGGGTGGGTGATATCCTCTGGAGTGTCAGGCACCCCAACCAACATCAATACACCTCTCATTGCTGCTGTAAGTTAAGAGTTTTTTTAAAAGCTAAAATGTTCCTGATTTCTTGTAGGGTGTGTTTGAAGTTGTCTTTACTTCTACTCCTTCTGGAACCTCAATGAGGCAAAGTACAGAAGTGTCTCTGCTTTCTAATTCCTGCTCTTCCACTCAATACAGCAACATGTAGGAACAAACACATGGAACACCCACAAGGTTGTGCTCTAACTAAAGACACGCATTAGGCCATCTCCTCCACATTAGTAAGGAACCCTCCTCAGTCAGTGTAGCACTATACTAGTATGAGGCTTGCTCCTCACTTACCCTTTTAAGATATGGACAGTGCAGGAGCCACAACTCCGCAAAAACTAAATCCAGACTACGTAGAAGACTCCTCAGCATTCTAAAAACCCTTAATTTAAACTCTATGTTTCCTTAACACTGCTGGACTATTCATAGCAAGAATGCTTTGTTAACAGTCAAACTAAGAATTTATTGGCTTCCTGAGTGCAAGACTAGCTAATCAACCTACCTAGAAATTAAAGACTATAAAATCTCATCACTTCCAGGGCACAGAATCTCCTTATCCTTCCTTCCCCTGATGCCTTAGGGTTTTTATGTATTAGTAGATTTTAATAATTTTTATGTTTGTAGATTTTTATATAGCTGTATAGTTTCTCACACTTGAGGTAGGAGCTAACAGTTTCTCACAGTTTCTCATGGTTTGTGCCACATTCCTGAATTTTGTTTAACTGTCTTTTCAATGGACAAGATCACAGCAAGGACATTGTGTTTGGGACACAGGCTCCTGGACCATAATAACACTGCAAAACAAGATAGAAAGTACTGAACCTTTGGAGGTGCTCCAATGGGGCAGTTCTGAGGATGGTACCAGGGTGGTAACAGGGGCTAAAGGTTCTCGGGTTGGATGTATCCATTAGATATGATAATTAACTAGTGTTATTAATTTGTAAGAACCCTACACTGTGCATGCGTGACTATATACTTCATGCACCCGAAAGCTTCCATTAAAGAACTGGTCTCTACTTTACCTATACAAATATTGCCTAGAAAGTTTTTCCCTTGATTTTAGGCAACACTCACAGTTAAATTCACTGAAATATCTGAAAAGGAAATCCTCACTTCTAGAAATGGAGATAGTACTTGCGTTTACATTTTTTACAGAAGAGCATAAAAAACCCCAAACATATAGGTAATATACTTTTACACAGCTTAAACTATTCCTGAAAAGGGATCAGCGAACAGGATGCTAAGTTGATATAGCGTCCAAAAAAGTGATAGCTTCTCTCAACCCAGTTGACTGACACACCTCAATATTCAACTGCAGTTGTGATAGTGAGTTAAAAAAAAGAACAGAAAATGCTTCTTTTCTTTGACAGGAGAACGAGTATGCAGCTGCTAACAGCGAATCATAGGATAAAAATAATAAAAAAGGCTGAGCTCACGAAGGGAAATATCATGCCAATCAATCTGCATTCAAAAATTCTCCGAATTATGCAGTGCAAAATTCAAGCATACAAAAAGAATATGCTTACACTGTACCACCTGGTCATTATATGCTTCTTCTTTATTTATACATTCAGGGTTTTTTTTTGATAAAATTTCATGTAGAGAGGTTCCTGAAGAGAAAAAAAGAAAAGCAACAAAAAAGAAAACGCTGCCATACAGGAAAAAATAATAACTAGATGGGAGGAATCTTACTTATTTTTTTCTGTCAATAGAAAATGACCCTACAAGAAAACAATTAAAATATGAAAATCATCATATTTGATATTTTTTGAAACAAGATGAAAACAAAAATTAGATTTAAAAAATGTGTCATTCTGATTATGGAAAACAGTACTATAAAAACTCTCAAAATCATGGTCTCAAGAAGAAAAATCAACCATGTTAATTAAGGTTATTTGCTAACTTTGCATTTGAAAGAATGATTATGACATATTTTATATTGATGTTCTTACAGAGAATATCCTTCCATAGAGACGAGCTCCTATATTAACATTTATGATATGCATATTGGCTTTTTGAGTTGGCTGCTGTTAGCTGTCCTGCAAAATACTTTAGAAATGCTACATATCTGAAACTGCACTGTAATTCCATCAATGATATTAAGACAGCTTTAGGGGTTGCTTCAAAACTTGGTGGCTTGAGGGCACTCTTTGATTTTAATAAAGAAACCTATGCAAAGAACAAGCTGTCAATTTAACTACAAGTAGGTCAGAGCTAAACTAGGAGACTTTTTCTTTGGGCCAAATCACAAATCAGAGAAAAAAGGCTAAGCTAAAAGGGTTTTACTAAAAATGCCAATCAGTAGTTACACAACCAAGGAAATTAATCAGCCAGTGGCTTTTACAGAGCAAACAAGTGGCTGCCTATGAGTGTTTAGAATCACTTATGGGAGCAGGGCCATTGCGAATGTCTGGTCCCTGCAAGGGAAAGTTATGCATGGGTGGATCTGAAGATATTTTATTTTCCTGTAGATTGCACTATGTAAAGGAAGGGGAAAGGAACAAAATTTGAGAATTGCCATATTGTACCACACTATACCACACTATTAGTTTATCTCGTGTTGCGCTAATCTTTTCTGTCAATGATTATTTCATAAAAGAAAGGATTGAATGCTGTAGGATTAATATATTTACCTACTCATGCACTCACACACATATATATAAAATTACATATACCTTCAAATGTCGTCTTCACATGCACCAGAAACCTTCCTCCCAGTATCAAGTTATAATGTAGCATGACTTGAATCAAAAGGCTGAATACTTCAGGGTCAGGCAAGTGCCATCACTGAATAAATAAGCATGATTCTGAACATCATTTGACATCCGGTTTTTTTACAAATGGGCATTTTTCTGACTCAGATCTCCATTCTTTGGGTCATCGTCCACACTGCATTAAATTAAAGTGTCTTAAAATCTCCCTCAGAATCAGGATCTTAAAATAATAGCATTTCATGTTAAGATATCAGAGAGAAATGTGTCCCCAAAGGCATATTTTGTAACAAAACAAAATAAGGAATGAAGAAATATCATAGATATAAAGCAAAACAGAAAAGAGCAAAAAGGTAAAAGTCAGGTCAGTCTTTTGTTATTTGAAGGGAACTTTTTATTAAAATCAAATAAACACATCAACAATATATATTGCCATGGCAGTCGTGTTTAATTTAAGCATCAGGTCTTTCATAAAGCTAAACGTATCATATGAGATCCTTAACATCCTCATTGCCCTGATTCCAGCAGAGCTGGAAGACCAGTAGTATAATGGAGTCCCATGGTCTTCCCTTTGGTAAACTGTGCTTCTCACACCCACTGCAACTTCTCGTGTTCATTTAACTATATCTCCACAACTAATGCTGAGAAATAAGTAGTTAGCCTCAAAATAGAATACATAAGAGGGGGAACTATCTTATGGAATTGTTCCCTCCAGTACACCTCCAATCAAATACTCTAAAGCTTTGTTTAGATCAATAAATTAGAAATGCGAAGAACATTCCCAGGCACTGAAACTTGATCATCTCTACTGTTGAGCTTTTAGGATTGCCCCAGACACAGTTTTTATCCAGATGAACTAGGATTCTTCAAACAATTCCTGTACATCTTTAATATTTAGCAGGAATGCATTTAGAGGCTGTCTCTGTGTTTTGGATGGTAAAGCAGGATAACATCCTGTACCAGGAATCAGGCCATTCTATCAAGTTGGCTTTAGGGCCACTGAATACCTTTTGTGCCTACATCAATAAACAGAACTGCAGAAGAATACGTGTATGGGGGTAGACTAGACTTGACTAGAATATTTCAGTTTGAAGAGACCTAAAACAATCATCTAGTCCAACTGCCTGACCTTTTAGGATGACCAAAATTTGAAGAAAGTTGTTAAGGGCATTATCCAAAGGCCTTTAACACACTGACAGGCCTGGGGTATTGGCCGCCTCCTCTTCCATTGTATTACCACCTCTCAGTAAAGAAATGCTTCCTAAATGCCAAGTCTGAACCTCTCCTGATGAACATTTCTACCATTCCCATATATTCTGTCACTGGATACCTGGGAGAAGAGATAAACACCTTCCTCTCCACTTCGCCTCTTAAGGAAGCTATAGGGAACAATGACGTTTTTATAAAGAGAAGTGAATCCATAAAGATAAACAGTTGGACAGGATTGAATGGGAAGACTAAAACTGCATGCAAATATAAACCATTATAAAAAGAGGAAAAAGAAAAAAAATTACCATTTCCTACATGGGGGTAATACTTTTGCAATTCTGACTTATATACTTCTAGATATACAAGAAAGGATTGAGTATATCAAATGGTCCCTCAAGAATATATAATGTTGCTTGATTTACTGTCAACAGGAAAACTCCGTGCAGTTATCATATCAGAAAAGCAAAGATCACAGTCTTTATGCACAACTTCTATGTGTTAGATAACC